>CM035814.1:42604571-43192071 GCA_020458035.1 Magallana ariakensis | reverse complement strand
GGCCGGGGCAAAACAAAAGATTGGCAGTTATTAATATGCCGATCTCATTAAAATTTTGAGGATATGTTACGGACCAGTATATTTGTATTCGCTGTAAATATTGCTGCAAAACAATGCGTATTTTGGAATTGACGATTGCCGATATGCCCCGGCTTTTATTTTGCCCCGGCCCGGGTTTGCCCACCCATTTTACCAAGACTCGTATTCCATACTTCTAAAACGAGGTTCTTTGTTTAAGATAAACGGGTCGATCTGACAATGATGAATTTAGTTTGTTGTGGAACAGTTCGCGTACGAAGGATATCTTTGAAACATGCAGAATACATTGGTGCCGATTTTGTGAAGTAAATTGAGGTTAAATATTTCAATGCGTTGTCAGTTTTCACATATGACGGTGGTGTTAGCTTGTTTTGATTTTCGTTTCGTTTTCATTATCTATGCTTTGTAACGTGGGAACTATCGCCTGTATTTTGTAATTTTTACGTATCAAATCAAACAGAGACTTCGGTAAATCAGACAGTTAACTGTTAACCTGCGCAAATTAAGCAAAATCTGATGTATTAAAAGAGTACTAAAATACTATTCATTCTATCGGTAATTCGGTATGATCTTTTGCGTAATAGGCCTATTAGATTAATGCAATGTGTTTTGTTGAGTTGCTTAGCATTTTCTCGAATTTATTCATAAGTTTAAATAGAGTTTAATATCGCTGACGGAAATATGTAGGTATATATTTTGAAAAATAAATTGTGCACTTTATTTGTTATAGTGCATATGTTTCTTGTGTTTAATTGTTTACAATTTCTATTTACTAGCCATATTTGAGTGTTAAGCTTCGAATCATAAGCGAGATACAGAGATTTGCTCACAATTCTATGTACACAGATCTGAGGCCATTCTTTTTTTCCACTTTAAATGCTGAATAGGAAATACAAAGTTAAAATTCTTAAGCTGAATGTAATAAACTCATGTGAACAAAATATATTACTCAAACCTAGCAGAATTGTGAGCTCTGTATCTTGCTTATAATTCTACGATTGACGCTGAAATTTTGGTTGATCATTAGAAATGTCTCGCTAAATATTAAATACTTGTACAAAAAAATGAAAGGATGATATGCTGTATATAACTACTCTCTGGTTCCTCTTTATACAATGGATAATGTGAAATCTACATCGTGATAGTTTTTCAGACACGAGTAAATAAAAACGACACTGTTAAACAATTTCCATAGTTCTGACACATTTCTGTTGCGGGGATAAAGGAATTATCGCTATTCCTAAGAAAATATTACAGCGGAAAATTATCCTGGTCTGTAGCCATTTTTTATTTTTGAATAAAGATGAAAATAATGGGTGGGCCTTAGTAAAATAGAGTGATGTGCCTGTCAATACTGTAACATTGATTTTTATAGCTCTTTAACATGTCACGTGACAACACTTTTCATTCCAGTGTATTCATCAATCAAATGTGAGTAAAGTTATAAAAGTCACACGAGTTTACGCCAGGTAAACAACAGTCATTTAATTATAGTGGAGAAGACAAATTAAATTTTTGAATGTTTTTAATTTGAGGAATTGAGCGGATTGGGGTACAATTTTCTTCTTCACATCTATAGGATTTTTTAAAAAATAAAATGCAATAACTATTATATGATATTTTTAAAAAAATACAATAACTAGTAAGTAGTTGAGGAAGAAGTACCTATATGCTCTCATATATTTTGATCGCCTTATAAAGTGGGGGGGGGGGGGGCAGAACGAAAATATAGGGAATTGGAGGGAGGTGTACCCCTACCAAATGTTTAGTTTTATATCTTGCGTAGGATTTTCTTATTCCAGGTAAAAATAGTATTCCATAAAGATACAATGTCAAAGATTACGTGTATGCAAAAATAAGTGTAAAATTCGAATACTTTACAATATTTATTTTTTGTTATTCTACTTAGGGGCCATATGGCACAATATCTTTTGAACGCCCATTGTTGCTCAGGTGAGCGATGTGGCCCCATGGGCCTCTTGTTACATTTTGAACTTCTTCTCTAAAACCGCTCGGCCAATTTCAACCAAATTTGGCACAAAGCATTCTTATGGGAAGGTTAATATAAATTGCAAAAATGAAAGACCGATCTTTATTCAAAGCGGAGAAAACCTCGAAACTGTAGAAAAAGGGGGGTGCATTTTTAAAAATCTTCTTCTCAAGAACTACTGAGTCAAATTCAATGTAATTTAGCATAAATAATCCTTATGGAAAGGAAAATAAAAATTGCAAAAATTATGGGCTAATTCTGTTTCAAATCTGAGTTATAACAAAAATAATAATAAAGGAAAGGCGTGCTACAATCAGTTTATAGCTTCGGGTTCGGTATTCCATGAGTCATGGTAAAATGGGTAGGCAAACGCGGGCCGGGGCAAAACAAAAGATTGGCAGTTATTAATATGCCAATCTCATTAAAATGTTGAGGATATGTTACGGACCAGTATATTTGTATTCGCTGTAAATATTGCTGCAAAACAATGCGCATTTTGGAATTGACGATTGCCGGTCTGCCCCGGTTTTTATTTTGACCCGGCCCGGGTTTGTCCACCCATTTTACCAAGACTCGTATTCCATACTTCTAAAACGAGGTTCTTTGTTTAAGATAAACGGGTCGATCTGACAATGATGAATTAGTTTATTGTGGAACAGTTCGCGTACTAAGGGGATCTTTGAAACATGCAAAATACATTGGTGCCGATTTTGTGAAGTAAATTGAGGTTAAATATTTCAATGCGTTGACAGTTTTCACATATGACGGTGGTGTTGGTTTGTTTTGATTTTCGTTTCGTTTTCATTATCTATGCTTTGTAACCTAGGAACTATCGCCTGTATTTTGTAATTTTTACGTATCAAATCAAACAGAGACTTCGGTAAATCAGACAGTTAACTGTTTACCTGCGCAAATTAAGCAAAATCTGATGTATTAAAAGAGTACTAAAATACTATTCATTCTATCGGTAATTCGGTAGGATCTTTTGCGTAATATTAGATTAATGCAATGTGTTTTGTTGAGATGCTTAGCATTTTCTCGAGTTTATTCATAAGTTTAAATAGAGTTTAATATCGCTAACGGAAATATGTAGGTATATACATGTATATGATTCATTTTGAAAAATAAATTGTGCACTTTATTTGTTATAGTGCATGTTTCTTATGTTTAATTGTTTACAATTTCTATTTACTAACCATATTTGAGTGTTTAGCTTCGAATTATAAGCAAGATACAGAGATTTGCTCACAATTCTATGTACACAGATCTGAGGCCAATCTTTTTTTCCACTTTAAATGCTGAATAGGAAATACCAAGTTAAAAATCTTTAGCTGAATGTAATAAACTCATGTGAACAAAATATGACTCAAACCTAGCAGAATTGTGAGCTCTGTATCTTGCTTACCATTCTACGATTGACGTTGAAATTTTGGTTGATCAATGATTAGAGATGTCTCGCTAAATATTAAATACTTGTACAAAAAAATTAAAGGATGATATGCTGTATATAACTACTCTCTGGGGCCCCCTCTTTATACAATGAAATGTGAAATCTACATCAATTTTGATAGTTTTTCAGACACGAGAAAATAAAAACGATACCGTTAAACAATTTCCATAGTTCTGACACATTTCTGTTGCGGGGATAAAGGAATTATCGCTATTCCTAAGAAAATATTACAGCAGAAAATTATCCTGGTCTGTAGCCATTTTTTATTTTTGAATAAAGACGAAAATAATGGGTGGGCCTTAGTAAAATAGAGTGATGTGCCTGTCAATACTGTAACATTGATTTTTATAGCTCTATAACATGTCACGTGACAACGATTTTTATTCCAGTGTATTCATCAATCAAATAAGAGTAAAGTTATAAAAGTCACACAAGTTTACGCCAGGTAAACAACAGTCATTTAATTATAATGGAGAAGACAAATTTAAATTTTTGAATGTTTTTAATTTGAGGAATTGAGCGGATTGGGGTACAATTATCTTCTTCATATCTATAAGATTTTGTTTTAATAAAATCCAATAACTATTATATGATATTTAAAAAAAAAATACAATAACTAGTAAGTAGTTGAGGAAGAAAATGTACCTATATGCTCTCATATATTTTGATCGATTTATAAAGTAGGGGGGGGGGGGGGCAGAACGAAAATATAGGGAATTGGAAGTTAACAGTGTACCCCTACCAAATGTTTAGTTTTATATCTTGCGTAGGATTTTCTTATTCTGGGTAAAAATAGTATTCCATAAAGATACAATGTCAAAGATTACGTGACTGTATGCAAAAATAAGTGTAAAATTCGAATACTTTACAATATTTATTTTTTGTTATTCTACTGAGGGGCCACATGGCACAATATCTTTTGAACGCCCATTGTTGCTCAGGTGAGCGATGTGGCCCCATGGGCCTCTTGTTTCTCTTAAAATAAAAAAACCTTGCATTTATTTTTGCTTAAAATTAAAAAAAAAACTTACATTTACACTTTTCTTAATTGTTGAATGATGTATTAAAATTAAAATATAATTTGGTGTCTAAAAGTTTTATAAACTGGTAAAAAATGTTTTTCTTAAAAAAAAATCACATTACACCTTGCATAATTGACAAATGATCTATTGAGATATGATCAGAATTAGTTAACTGTTACACATGGAGAGAGACTCATCACAAGAAAGCATGGAAACACCAGAAGGAAGATAGAGAGAGAGAGAGAGAGAGAGAGAGAGAGAGAGCTAAAACAGATAACATGTAATGGTTCGGACTGGGGTGGTGTGGTTGATTATGGGTGCTGATTCTGATATGTTAATCAAAGTAACAAAAATTATAAAATATACATGGATAATTAGAAAGATAAAATGATTGGTATTGTAATAGGGCGCATTTTATGATAATAATTAAATTCATGCATTATTCATATTTCATCAACATCATCATCTTCATCCTCCATTTCATTTATATTTTACATGTACATATTTAGAAACAGACTATTATCCCTATAACTCCCTGTCTTTTATGCACCTATCAAGTAATTATTATTTAATTATCTATTCTAGTGGCTTCTTATATTTTATAGCCTTAAGGCATTTCACCTGTATGGTCACTTTAATACATGTGCACATGATCAGGTGGTTTACTATAGCCAATAGAATCCTTTAATCTCTATATCTGAATAAATGAAGAACCCTTAAGTGGACTTGGTAATCTTTGGGACAACCCACTATCACAGTATCATTCACCTTGGGACTTAAAATTGAGTCTTTTCGATATAAAAAGGTACTAAATTACAGCATACTAGTATATATACATGTAATACATGTTGTTGAAAAGTAACAGAATTTTAAAAAAATGTCTGAAAACTGCAACATTGATTTAGGTTTTAAAAATGTGTATTACTACATTTATAGAAACATGCATTTATTTCTTCTGAATTTATGCTAATTTAACTGATTAGGGGAATCCAGGTGGAAACAGGTACATTCTACCTGTACCCCCTTAGAGGACCCCATAATTGCCTAAAATAATTAGGTGTTTGTTTTGGCGAGTAGCCGTTCGGGGAATAAACCATCAGAAGTCTTATTTTCTGCCTATTATTCAAGTTAAAATTAATAACAATAAATGATTAAAATTAAATGTTTATCCTCCACACCCCCCATCAGATTCAGAATCTTCTTTAAGGTACCTCACTACACCCAGACTTATAATTTTTAAGACACTACGTCACAAGATGGCGATTTAAATGTTTTGTTAAACTGTTAATATCGTTCGATTCGGTTGTATATTGTCGTAGCTCAGTGGTTAAAGTATTCGGTTTCTGAACCGCAGATCATGAGTTTGAATCCGCCTGGAGCTTTTGTTCAAGTTTACTGAATTAAATTTTCTAAAATGTAATTTTTCATCCAAAATTGCACATTTTTTTGCCTATTTGACTTAAATACTTCTTATCCATTATGATATCTATCATAATCAAGTAATTTTCTGCTGATTTGAGAAAATATTTCAAGGTGTAGTGAGCCACCTTAATACATTCTAACATGTGTACAGTAGCAAATTTTAAATCATTTCTTGATTGGTATTTTTCTCTAGATGCACATAAAGATTTAGGAAATTGCTTTTTCTTATCGATAAGATAAACAAAATGTTATATGTATTCGGGGCAATTGTAATCCTAAACAAAGCAGGGTCATCAATAGGCTAGAAATTACCTACATGGATCCAACACTATACATATGAATAAGATAAAATACTTTATTATATCCAGTTCTGGAAAGTCAGGGTGTCTCCAAGGGGGCATAACCTATATACAATTTGATGTGCACAAAGAGCAAGGATCTCAAAAGTTTCAAAAATTATCAAAGTATATCATCATTTCCTATTTCAGAGGGGTGGGGGTGGTTTAAAGAGAACTCCTGGGGGGTCATGTACTTACACCATTTGATGCATCATAATGATTTTAGAAACAAGAATATAGTTGGTTTAGTGGTGGGGATCTCAACAGTTTTCAAGATTAATGGTATTTTCCTGTTTCATTGGGTCTGAACAATCCCATAGGGTCATGGCCTACATTTTATTTGATGCATCATAATACATTAAGAAAAAAGACCCTTTCCTCCCTATTAAATAAAACTCATATAGACATGATAAGTCTCTACACTTATTTAAATGTAATACACAAATTTAATACAAACTGTCACAGGGTCAATATGGGGTCAACTTAATATTTAAATCTGACAAATGAAAAAATACCTTTTGCAATTAAAATGACAGAAACTGTACAAATGTGATAGGACATGTTACAATGATGAGCTTATTTAGATATTTTAAAAAAGATGATGATACAGTATGCTGGCAAAGGGAGATCACTTATTTAGAAAGTGAAAGTAATACATATGTATACCGGTGTCTCATAATATTGTGCGAGTACTACATGTATTATGCTTACCTATATTGGTCAACATCATAATGATAATCCAATTAGAGCACAATATGAATCCATTAATTAGCTGATCATCACAAAAGAAATGTTTATGCATGCTAATTAATCCTATTCTGCACATGGAAAACACATACCGTTATGTACACCACGTGAAAGCCATCTAACTGAAGAGCTGGGTAAAACTAGTACCCGGTAATGCGACCTGTAGACCTGTGTTGTGTACGTAACTTCGGACAAAGATCATTTTCTTGTAACATGCATGTATTTTCATGACTTTATTCTTTTAAACTCCTTGTACTGTTTTATTCGGTAAAAATATGTAAAGCACACATTTCAGCTTTAAGGTGGTACGTACAGGACACCTGCATATTGTAATGAACTCCCTATTGCAGAAATAAACAATAAAGTATAAATATAATAATTCCCCCCAAGATAATGTTACCTAACAGTGAAGTGCAATGGGTTAGAGCGTTAACTACATGTCTGTAGAGAGTTCAAATGCTGCTGGGGCTTTTCTATTTTTTACTTCAGATTCCAAAATTTTAAAAATTTATTTTTCTTTGCTACATACCTGTATTGTAAAAATTTAAAAATATAAAACGTCACTGTGAAATAATTTTGATTATAATGCACTTTACTACATGTACAGGCTTTCGTTGTTATCAAAATATTCTGATGTTTCTTTATCCATGAGGAGTGTGTGGGGGGGGGGTGGCAAAGTAGTATGTAACTGTGTTTGCAGGGGGTGGGGGGATTGGGGTCCGAGGTGTATTGTTTGGTAATTTTACTACATGTATTAATATAATGTATTAATATAAATTATTTTTTTCAAGGGTGGGAGGGTCTGGACCCCCCCCCCCCACCCACTCCAATCCCTTCTCTAAATCTGTGCACGCGATGATGTTGGCACCTAGAAGCAAATCTAAATTAAGCCGGCAACCGCCGAGGGAAGGGGGCATAATTTAATTTTGTTTGTAATAATTATATAGACCATACTTTCTATGAAATGAAAAGATTATCGATTAACTGAAAATTCACATGCAAACAGTTCAACCACAACTGTACATAAAGGGCCGCTCATGTGTATTATCATCGTCGGAACCCACAGGTTTTCTATCCGTTATACTGCATGCAGTGTAAGGGATAGAAAACCCGTGGGTTCCGATGATGATGTGCACGTGGCCTTTGTTTTTACTAAAACTGGTACAAAACAGTGTTATTTAGGGGCAAACACTTGGTGCGGGTATTACTGTCTAATGACAGCATCTAGTTTTTACAATGTCTTTGTAACACAATAATGTTTAACTGCATCATTAACGGGACATCAAGTAAAAAATTAAGTTTTAAATCAAATCATAATTATTTCTAATCTGCCTGCATTTGAATAAACTGTAAAATCCGACATGAGACAGGTGCATGCTTCTGTAAATTAATAAGGTATTTTTTATGAATAGTGTACATTGTACACTCATACAATTCGCATAACACGAGATATCGACAGTCATGCTCTTGCGGCATTCAGAAAGGCACTCTGAAAAAAATGTATAATACGCACCCCCCAATTTTGATCAAATTTTGGCTGCATGAATAAAGATGTGAATTATACACAGGGCTTTATGGTACTCACTCTAACAAATAATAAAAAACAAACCAAATACAATCATATTCTGGAAAAACCGCTTGCCATGGGGACAACCAGATTTTTAATTTCTTATCGCCCACATGAAATTTTTACTCGCATTGGTGAGTGGGCGTGTGGATATCCACAACCCTGTAAATAGGAAATGTAGTTTTAAATTTTCCCATGCAGTTCCTTTCTGGTGGATTTGTAAATGAGAAAATTATTTCATAATGGCAGTAAGAGATGCTCTTATGAGATCAAAGTAAAAATGGGAATGGAATAATTTATTGGATATATGCAATTTTGATTGATTAAGTAGAAAAAAATGTTTAATTATTGTAAATCACTTTTTACATGCAAACTAGAACTTAACATTGTATTTATATGTAATTTTTCAAGATTATACCCACCAAGATAAATTTTGGTGTGAATCTATAGCAGTTCCCTAAAACTATGTTCTACAATACATACTGTAACACAATATAGATCGATACTGTTTCATTATTCGTTTAACATCAATTTTTGTAGATTTCATTGTGCGGTTCCATTAATGTAAATTTTCTATAATGTATAAGTTTTCTGAAAATTTTGTATAGTTTGGACCATTTTTAAGGAATTTATATATTCTGAAAACTAGCTGTAAAGTTAACTGAATCCAGAAAAATTTAATATTTATGAAACTACAGTACATCATTGTTTAATTACAAAAATTTCAGAAAGTAAGAGTATTAATCTACAATATTGTTAATTGAAGACTTAATGGTATTTTATGTTTGTGTAATATTTTTAGCTCACCTGAGCTGAAGCTCAAGTAAGCTCTTTTCTGATCACATCTTGTTTGTCTGTCTGTAAACTTTTGAAGTTTTTGACTTCTTCTCCAGAACCACTTGGACAATTTCAATGAAACTTAGTTCTAAGCATCCTTTGGTGAAGGGGGTTCAAGTTTTTTTTAAAATGAAGGGCCAAGTCCTCTTTTTTAAAAGGGAGATAATTCAAAGTTATTGAATATTTGTTGGCATTTTTCAAATTTTTTTTGGTAAAAAACCATTTAGCCAGAAAAACTGAAACTTATTCAAGTATATTGAAGTTTGATCAAATCTTTATTCCTGGTGGAGAATGAGTCCACAAGGAAGGAGGGGTAGATTGAATTTTAATAAATCTTCTCAAAAACTATTTGGCCAGAAAATCTGAAACTTGTGTGGAAGCATCTTCAGGTAGTACAAACTTAAGTTTGTTCCAATCATGATTCCTGGAGGTAAGGTGGGGCCACAGTGGGGTTTTTAATTTTTATATAGGAATAAATAGATAACAAAAATGAAAATCTTCTCAAAATCCATTTGGTTAGAAAATCTGAAAGTTATATGAAAGCATCTTCAGTGAGTATAGATTCAAGTTTGTTCAATTCGTATTCCCCAAGGGTAATGTAGGGCCACAATGGGAAACAATTTAACAATGGAAACAAAATTTTAAAAAATCTTCTCTGCAAGAACTCTAATGCTATGATTTATGATATAACTTATATACAAGAATCCTGAAATTGTTGATTTTGGAATATTGTGTTATATTTTAAATTTTTCAAATCAATACTGGGGTCTCTGGAGAGGGTCATAAAATAAGCATTGGATCTTATGTTTAATCTGTAAAAAATTCTTACAAGGAATGCAATGCTACAATTTGTAATATTATTAATACGTATTAAAACATCAAAATATAGTTTAATTCTAAATTGTTGAAATTAGGATCACTGAAACAACAAAGGCACTTAATGTTTATCAAAGGAATATGTGGAGAAAAATTTCAAAATATTTTTGTACAAGTCTTACTCTACTAAATTGTCAAGATGTTCGTGTTAAATAAAGCTAAATTGATCAGAGTTGTGGCTGTTTTTGCTCAGGTGAACGATGTGGCCCATGGTCCTCTTGTGTTTTTTCTTTTAGTGGCAGATGCATTGAAACAACAGAAAGATTGGATTTTTAGTAAACTATCTCCTTCATTGACACAATGGTATAAACAGGTAATAAATTAAATATGAGTTCCTAGATATCAGTAATCATGCATATATAAATTTCTGGGTATCAGTAGTTTCACTAAACATAATAATGAATAAAAGAAGGTTTTATACATGAAATTAAGTAATTTTATTGATAGGAATTTAAACTTCTGTTCCTCAAAAGGACTCTCGCAGTAAAACATTTTTAATAGTAAAATTCTTTTGATGGGTCCTGTTTATGGTGTACATTAACTACAATATATTAAAACAAGCTGCGAAAATGTATCATTTGACGTAGGATTATTGATGAAACAATGAATGTCTGGCGTTGTGCAAGAATTGAATTAACACACACCGGCGGAAATCTCACCGATTTATGCAAAATTTGGTCACCGTATTAACTAAATCACAGACATGCAATTATCTGTTTCTTAAATTAAAAATTATACTGTAGATTCCTTATTAAACTTGATGAATTACATGTAATATCCACCTCATGTCACGAGAAGCACACCCTCACTATTTTAAAAATCGGGCACAGTGAGTATTACAGTAAAACTTGTCTAATCCGGCGGAGGGTGGTTCTGAAAAATTTGGCCGGATTAGGCAACATCCGGTTTGGAGGATATTGTTGTAAATTAATTTTAGTATTTACGGTAGTATAATGCAGTAGGTACATGTATGATTGATCGTCTATTCTTCAAATTTTTCATTTCTTCTGAAATATATACATCCTCGATCGTGATTACGGTGCTAATTTTCATTTTCATTTTTTTATTTAGAAAACATTAATTGCATCACAAAATACGTACAATTGAAATACTTTTTCAATCAAATCATCGTATTTGATAATTTTTCAAACACTCAATTAACCTGAGAAGTTTGACACGAGACAAGTGCATGCTTCACCGGAAATTGTTAAACAAACATTGACCACACGATAAGTCAACAGGTGGTGAATGAATGGCAAGAACTGTTATGATGCAGGGAACAGTGGATAAATATTTAAATTCACAAGACTTAAAATAAAGTAGGGAGCATTTTGACAGTGTAAAATGTAACTCTGCATGTACAACGGGCATTTTAAGCGATATCGGTGGTCTTACTCTCGCGGTATCCCGAATCACGACCTGAAAAATAAATAGGGTGAAGTTTATATAAAAAAATGCGTATTTATTTTAAAGACTTCACAGTATCAACTAAAAGAAGTTGTTAGTTTGGATTACTATTCACAGTTGTTTAAATAGCAACGACGGGAAAATTGATCGGTAATTACGTAGTAATTATCCCGCATAAGGCCAACCGATAAGTGGCCAGATTACGGGGGATACCTCACACTAATTATAAGCGGTCGTTTCTTTTCATCGTGGCTGGTTTACAGAATAGACCAGATCCGGATTGCACAACATTTTTTAAATATAAAATGATAAATGTCAAGGGACTGAATAATTTTGGCGGATTGGACAACATGCCGGAATGCACAACATCCGGATTCAACAAGTTTTACTGTATATTTTTCTGACTGTTGTGAACTGTATGAAATTATAATAAAAGTTTGGCTTTTGCTATTAATTATTTTTTTTGTAATTTGATAGAAAATGACACATTCTTAGAAATAAGTACTGTCTCACATAAAAATATAGAATCTACAGTGTGTGATTTACCTGTCACAGACATACAATAATACTGTATCATGATTCTAGAACCACAGGCACCTAACTTAACTCTAAAGGCACAGAATAGAAATTCTCATAACTAAAGATATCCAGTGGATTTGAAAGCTTATGCACTTTTTTCATGTATCATAAAATCTTAATTAAAACACTGAATATATTCCCCTAACTAAAGGTAGATCAGTAGTTTAGAAGCAAATAAACTTATCTGTATATATATACTTATATAAAAGATTTTATTTACAGTGTTTAGTAACTCTGGAGCCTGTGGAGGTGTTGGAACAAATAAAGGTTGTAATGGACTCACAGGAAGTCAACTGGCAAACAGTACTGTCTTTCCTTTCCACAGCTGTAGTATGTGTGCCTCAGTTTTCAGATCTTGTTCAAGGTAATCATTGGACGGAGAAATTTGTTTACTTTCTCCAAGAATTAAACTTGTCCAAACCAGCTAAGGTTGGTTCCTGAAAATTTTCACATGCATGAAGGAAATTCAATTATCATATACTTTGTTCACAAACATAGAAATAGGTTTACCATATCTGTACTTTTAATGAAATTCTGAATTTCTCTGTACTAGCTGCAATAGTGTGGCCCTCTCCTGGTTTTTTTTTTTTGGGGGGGGGGGGGGGGGGGGGAGTAAACATCAGATATAAAAAAAAATTTGAGAGGGCTACATTATTGCAGCTACTCTGTACTGATTATAAATACAGAAGAATGTTTATTCGTTGTATTTTGATTGTTGTATGTTGTTGACCATTGTATTGTTGTTTATACGAAGTTCCGACTTATTTTCTGTGCTTATTTGGCATCATTGATGAACTTAAATTTTTTTTCTGTGCTAGAGAAAATTGCATTAGAAAGGAATTAATCTATAAATGCCCAAAGATAACGCAGCAAGGAGTTCGTTTGAATTGCAATCACAAGTGTAAATAAATGACTTGATTACATGAAATACTGTAAACGTATTACATTTGGCTGTGTATTCTATTTAGCGCTCTTTGGTGGAATGCGTCTTCCGTTAAATCAAGTTCATTGCTAAATGTAATGCATAAATGTATGGGATAGTCACATTCAGGAATATGCTAATTCATATCCATGCCAACTTGTTCAAAAACTATTTTCTGCCAAATATCATACATGCCAAATAATCTGCAATAATACTTGTGTAGTAAAGTTTCCATATTTTATACATTTAATGATTTTCTGAAATCATTTTCCCCCTGAAAATGAGTAAAAAGTCCCCAATGTAAAAGGGTTAATGAATCAAGTGGAAAGGGATTAATGAATCAAGTGGAAAGGGGTTAATGAATCAAGTGGAAAGGAGTTAATAAATCAAGTGGAAAGGGTAAATGAATCGAATGATAACATACTGAATGACTTTTTGTAGATTACATAGTCAGCTTGCTGTATGAGGGACTAGTGAGCTCCAACTTAGAGAACCTTGTGATTGCATTCTTGTTTGCCAGACAGGGTTGTTATGAAGGGCCACATGTGTTTTCTTCCTATCCAGACTGGTTTCAGGTGCTTGTGCTAAATAGAAGAAAACAATCATACCTTAAATATGAGTCTTTTGATTGTGAAATGTTGAGCCACTTTATTAGAATCTTGGATTTCATGCCAGAAAATATCACTAGCTTTGTGTAACATAGTATGAGAGAGAAAAAACCCTGAATTTGAAAAGAATATTGTGATCATTGGGGATAAAAAAGATTATCTATAAATGTTACCCGGTATTTTATCCTTGCAAGACCTGACCCTATTGTTGTTGTAGTGCAATATGATAGTCAGGAAAGTATTTGACAGTTTTTGTTATGTAGGATTTAAATACTTACTATTATTGGAGGAAAAAGATACTTTGATATGTTTTATTAAATATGATGTACAGAATGCTTTATAAATGACACTCAAAATGTAAAAAAAAAATATATTTATTGCAGGGTGTATTTTCTGAGGCTAGTTCAACCCCAGCAGCAAACAGGAAGACTTTCGCATGTCTAATGAAGTTTCTCACGGATATGGTGCCATTTGAGTCCTCATCTCATCTAAAAGTATTATTTTTGTTCAATTTTGTAATGAATCACTGAGCAATGACGCAATTAGGGCTCTTTGGTAATAGCAAACTGTTTGCTGTGGCATAAACACACATGCAGAGTTTAAGGAAAGAAAAAAATAAAATTATCCTGCTTATTTGTTTGGATGTGTCCATACAATCATTGCCATGTTTGCCACAGAATTGATATTTCTGCCAGTTTTATCAATATTATTTAATTAGTTCCTTGATGGTAAAACCAGGGTGACTATAGTCTTTATTGCTATCCGTCATTCTGTCCAAACTCGGTTTTACAGACTTCGTTTCTTATGTTTTGGAGAATTAATTTGAAACTTGTCGTGTTTCTTTATACATGTACTAAGAAACTACAGATCATTTTTGAATTTTGTTAAGATTGATCAACAGATGATAAAGCAATTAATTTTAAACAACTCATTTGTTTTTAAAATCGGGTTTGCAGTTATAAAAATGAACTTTCTCAAAATTTTCTCAAAACCTATTTGGCACATAAAATGACATGCATTTTAAAATTGAGGGTGTCGGTAGTGGACATATATGTATTGCACATGCAATACTGTAAGAATGCTTGTTGCTTAATGAAGCTCACAACCCTCTCCATCTCTTTCCATCTCTAAATAAAGGGTTGTTTTTGGGAGTTGATTTTGATCAACTCTCCTATGCAGTTACTCTGGCAAACTGGAAGTGAAACAGTGTTTGGACCTAAGCACAAATCAAAACTGCTGACAACACTTAGTTCTTGAAAATAATCGATAAATTCGATGTAATGTATTCTGAGGCATTGTTTTTCAAGGAATCTTATTTATAAATACCTTTAAAATAGTCAAGTTTTAAATGGTACAAACAATTAAGATAGTTTTTGTAGTTGTATGTATTCCTATGCTAGATTTCATTATAGTCTTGTTCAACCAGATGCTCGGCTGTCTCCGTAAATCTCCGATAAGTAGAGAGTCTCTCTTGTTTTTCGGAAATTAACAGAGACAGCCAAGCATCTGGTTGCATGAGACTAGAGTTCATTATTGCTTGGATCCATACAATTTTTCAGAAATATTTTGATTACTTATACATAGTTTGATGGAATTAATTCTCTCTTTAAATATTACACAACATGATTGATATGGGGTTTTCTCAAAATTCTTGTTGGAAAAGTCTGAGAATTCATATTATAAAAAAATATGTGCAATTTTCAAGTAAGTATAATAAACTACTGGCCATCCACAATAACATATCTTTGATTTTAAATAACAATCTATAAAATCAACTCCTGTCAGTACTTCAGTACTTTGATTTTAATTTAAATCAGAATTAATCAATTTTCCCTCTCCATCTCTTTCCATCTCTAAATAATTTTTTTTTAAAATTTTAATCAGAATCGATCAATTTTTTTATGGTTGCATGTTAGAAACAATGCTAGTTGCAGCTGGTATAGGGTGGTCTAATATATAGGCTTACTTCATCAATATAGCATACAGCTGGTACAGGGTGGTCTAATACATAGGCTTACTTCATCAATATAGCATACAGCTGGTATAGGGTGGTCTAATACATAGGCTTACTTCATCAATATAGCATACAGCTGGTATAGGGTGGTCTAATACATAGGCTTACTTCATCAATATAGCATACATGTATATGTACATGATTAACAAATTAGTCATGTGTTAAAAGCATGTACTAATGACTGCATCCTGTTGATGGTATCTCAAAGAGTACATTCATTAGGATATATTATCAAATCCTTTGAAAGGAAGTGAAAAAAAATTAACTTAAATGCTTTGCTATTTATGTTTTGAAATTTCCATAATTTTAGCAGGAACAAGAGACGATAATTGACGCAAAAATCATAAAAACTATACTCTTGTTGCTCTAGCAACAAAAAGGTCTTCTGTTCTCATATAAATGTATTATTCTTTAAAAAAAGCTTCTTTCAAATAGAAAAAATAATGGATATGATATTTACTTTGAAGAAAACTTACAGAACTTACTTTAATGTCAAACAACGAAAGGTTTGACTACTTCCTGTGACAACAGGAAGTAACGCCGATTCAAGCAAAACATGTTAAACATATCTATATGCAAAAGTTAATCATTCCACAAAGTTTGGTTCTTGAATTCTTTACTGTTTTTTAAAATCTCGTAGAGATAAGGTTTATTGTCTCAGGACAGGAAACGGATGAATGGAATTGATCTATGAAAATAAAAGTTAGTATATCTTAAACATTTGCCTCCTGTACATTACTGTTTATCAAGCTTACTAAAACAGTTTGAAAAAAAATTAAACTTACAAAGAATGTCATTTGTTTGACCCTTCAGGTGAGGACCGGAAGTGACGGCCAACAAAATGAAACCTGTTAAATACATCTTTTATCAAATGTCTATCATCTATGTAAGTTTTGTATTTTGATCACTTAAAGTTTCTCATCTTCGCTAGCCAAGGGTTTACGATCCACTCTGATCCTCTACTAGGTAGAAGAGCAGAGTGGATCGTAAACCCTTGGCTAGCGAAGATGTACAACCGTCTAGTGCTATCATGTCTGACGTTCGTTCAGACAGGGCGTGTAACAGGTTCGATAGATTTCGATCGTCAGATGATCAACGCTCCAGAAAATCGGATGATGATGATCTGGTAAGCCACAGAGGTGAATCTGATCAAGTCTTAAGCAATTCATTTGATGATATTATTGACGTTCACGAGGACACTCGTTGAGAGTTTGATAACTCTGTTTCGGGTTCAGTACATACACATGACACAGACTCTAATGGTTTTTGCATGGTTGACTGGAAAAATTTTGTTTAAAAAGTGTCTTCAGAACTGAACATCAATTCAGTTGATGCTTCTTAAAAACTCAGAGCCGAGACTTCAAATCTTATGTCTAATCATTTGATGGGGACAAAATCTTCTACTCCACAACAGTCTTTGCCTATGGATGGGTACATTTTGAACACATTAACAGATGTTTATGAAGAAATTTAGCGAAAAGGTGCAATTCGGACTTATAAAGCGTCAGATGATGAAAAATACAGTCACTTCTTCTGACTGACAAGTACTGCACAACGCCGCGCCTTGATGACAACATTGAATACAGCAGTTTCTCAACAGGGAGGAAAGGAAACAAAAGTTCCTACCGTTTCCACAACCCTATGTTGTATTTATGCAGCAATGAGTTATGGAAGATAGATCAAGGATCTCGACTTCTTCTCAGAGAGTTGACCTATGCCTCTCTAATTACGTCCTACATTGATAATGTCGTATCTGATGAGGACAAAACAGAGGCCCTACAAGCATTGATGCAAGTGTTCAGGTCGATGGCGTATGTTACTTCCCGCATATTAGTGGGTGCAGTTGCAGCCGGTAGAACCATTCACATTGAGGATTTGGCTTTTAAAAACAAATCAACAGAAAACAAACTACTTGTACAGACAACTCTGAATCCTAAACTGTTTTGTGGGAAGTATTTTGACATTCTTCACTCAAGTGCAGAAAGTTTGCGTGATGCTAAAGAAACACAGCATCTGAGAAGTTCAAAGCAGAGAGATGGTTTAGCCCTCAGTTCTGCAAGGAAAAGAGAGAGGACAGAATTTCAATTCGAAAGTTTCCTTTAGAGGTCAAACCCGTGGCTCTGCACAAGATCGTTCGGGGTTTCACCCCCCAAAGTAATTTTGATGGATCAATTAGAGACTGACTCGAGTTGCAGAAAAGTAGGCTGTCGGATCATTTCGTACCACAGGGAGTGGATGAAAATTACATCCGACTATTTGGTTTTAAAAAATAGTCCAGGAAGGGCTCAAGCTTGTGTTCTTAAAAACATCCTCCAAAGACAGGAGTAAGAATAACAAATGTATGAAATGTTGCCCAAAGATAATGTATTTTATAAGAAATAGAAAGTTTATTAGAAAAACATGCCATAGAGATTGTTCCCAAGACCCAGGAAGGTCTGGGGTTTTACAGCACCTTCTTTGTTGTTCCAAAACGAGACGGTGGTTACCGTCCAATTCTCAATTTGAAACTGTAAAATATATTTCTCCAAAATCAACATTTCAAGATGGAATCTCTAAGGTCAATAATACAAGCTCTGAATACAGGAGGATGGGTTGCATCAATAGATCTAAAGGATGCATATCTACAAGTGTACTTGTTCCGATTTTTCCAGGAGACAGGAAATACCTCAGGTTTTGCATAGACAATATCGATTATCAATTCAGGTCAATGCCGTTCGGCCTTGCAACAGCCCCAAGAGTGTTTACGAAAATAATGGGGGCAATAGGTGCACATCTGAAAAGTCAACAGATTTCCATTTATATGTACCTAGACGATTGGCTTCTCAAAAACGCGGATCGAATGACATTAATTCATCAACTAAGGAGGAACTCTGTTTCTGCTCATGGATTTGGGCCTGGTAATAAATCTATCCAAGTCAATTCTGCAACCAACACAACAGATAACTTAATATCTTGGAGCCGTTTTCACAGTCTGAAACTGCTTGACTTCAATATCGAACATTATTGCAAACATCGTGATGATCCAGACTAAATTAAAACAAAATGCAAATGGCCGAATATAGTTCCGAGACGCTGTGTTCAATAGAACTGTGTATTGGTAAAGATTTTCCAATATGATACGCTATTTTCAGATGCGATATCCGATATATTGGATTTACAATTAAGTTTAGCATTTTCAAGAATGAAGTACTATAATAAACCAAAATTACAGTGGTTTTATTGGATTTTTTAAATAAAATAACAAAATAAGTACTCTGTCTTGTTTGAGTCAATGAATCTAACAGAAAAAGAATCAGGTAGGTAACTTATCATATTTCCATATAATACCAGGAACATATGAACTGACTTTTATACTATATTTGAACTGATCATTGTCATACCGTTTATTGAAAAAAAGGATATAAATGATCAGGGATTAGTTACTTAGTTATTCATAGATAAGTATAAGCATTAAAACTCTCATATGCTACAATTAACTCCTTTGAAATCAGGTTTTTATTTAGAAGTACAAGGAATTTTACAATTTCAGGGCTCAGCACTTTCGTGTTTAAATTTCTTTCAATTTAAAATCATTTCCTTTAACATTTGTCATTTAGGGACAAATTCTATGCCGTTGATTATGGAGTTATAAAATATCAAAGAAAAAATAAAATTCATCCATCAAATAAATTGCAGGCAGATAGATTTCCTCTGCAGGCATATGAATTTTATACGTAAAACTTTTAAAATATATCTACCGGTAACTTTACTTATCTTTCCTTATCTTGGGCTAAATAATTATAATTATTAAAAAGTCAACTTTATATTTCTATGATAAGTTTAGTTTAGTAAAATTAAATATCAACGAAAAAATTAAAATTATCCATCAAGTAAACGGCAGACGTATAGATTTTCTCGGCCAGCATGTGTTCCCCATCAGGCTTATTTTAGTTTGACCGTGGAGAAATAAACAATCATTCAGTGATTTTCTTTAAGCTTGTTCTTTAGAATATCCCAGACTCTACTCATGCTCCAGTTATACATACTGGAAGTCATTTCTAAATTAAGAACTTCGATCCCATCCTTTAAAAGCGCACATTTCAAACCCGACTTTATATCGGCGTATCGTTAAAATTGTGTATTGAAGTCATAAACCGGTACATATCGGTATATTGACCCAACCCTAGTGTTCATTTATCATCGCGACAGTAATGATTCTAGTTTTGATATGAAGTAGGACATTGTTTCACTCCAAATGCATTTAGGAGGAGAGTTCCTGCAGCTTGCACTTCTAAATATCCCATAATGTTAAAACACAGCTGGGCTTTCTCACACCTCGTAGCTGTGGTGTTTTTTGAAGAACATGATTATTTTATTTCATATAGTTTGAGCTAATAATACTAAGACAGATAGATTCTTTGTGAGGTAACTATTTATTTGCTTTAAAACATTGCATTTTCTGAATTTTAGTAAGAACTGCAAATTGTTAAAATAAAAGAAAAAATGCTGCATCCATTTTTTAAGAAATAAAAAGAAAAAAATATCACCGCCCAATCGCATCTGTTTTTGAAAATATTGGCCTGAGAACCAAGAAATCAATTATTTATGGCCTAAAATAAAAGGTTATAGTTTGTAGGGTGTACAAGAGGAACATATATATACAGAATAACATAAATACAAAACGTAAGAAGTATACATGCATAGCCATACAGGAAAAAGATAGTATAAAAGTCACATTATAGTACACTGTACAAGTTTCAGTAGATGGTTATTATCTTGCATATCATATTTTTTCTAAAAAAAATTTTTTTTATATGTTTGACAACGTGGGAAACAAATAAAAGATGTTTTCATGCGCAGATCTAGAGGGGGTCTAGGGGTCCCGACCCCCCACTCTGGAAAATGAAAATTTTAAAAATTTACATAGTTAAATTATCACAAAATTAATATTCCTCAGGACCCCCACCCCACCCCCCGGTCAAACACAATTATCATTCAGACTACCCTGGAAAAACTTTCTGGATCCGCACATGGTTTTTGTTTTGAAAGTCTTAATTTTTAAATATTTTGTTCTACTTTGAAGGCTCACATTGTAAGACCACCATTTGTTCCTTTAAAATGTAGAGAGCTCCTTACTGACTACATTCTGCTTGCAAAAACCAGACTGGCTGATCTGAAGGTACATGTATTTGGTTTTCACCTTCTGGAAGATTCCTGTACTGTTGGTTACTGGTTTCTTAATTATAGCCATAGAAATTCTTTGGAATTGACAGTAATTAAATTATTTTGTTAACTTTGATTTCAGCAACCATTAGATGGAGCATTAGAAGAAGATCAAGATATAGAGAGTCGGAAAAAGGTATTTATAAGTGGTTAGCATATACGCTTAACGCTTAATGTCACGTAATCAAAACTATGTAACCCGGAAGCTTTGTCAAAGCGCAACCTATGATAAATCAAAAGTATTGAGAGTACTGAAAGTTGATCTTCATTCAATGTAATTATACACTATTTTGGAACAAAAATGTCAAATTCACATTTTCATTTTTGATCGTGATATAGTGTTTTTTCTTTTTAATGATACAAGCATTTACTGAGTTTTGGCCCAATTTTTAGAAAACACATACACCAGTAATACAGGAAGAGAAAGATATTGGCTAGTCATACCATAAAATGTTGATTTATTCAGTATATAAAATTGAATTGCAATTACATGTATTTCAAACAAGCATGCTAAATACTACCAGTACTTTGATTATCATCTTTTGTTTACACTCACTAAACTAATTGCATTTTTTTTGGGGGGGGGGGGCCAGACTGATTGGCCTGCAGTACGTAACAACTAGATCTTGGATATGCAGCTTTATTACGATGACCTCTTGTTTAGCTGCCATATTCCATTTATTTAGATTAAAAATTATAACTATACTCTGGTCTACAGACCATGGAGAAGTATTTACGGTTATATTTTCTATGAAAGGAGGGAGGAAAGAGAAAATTTTGACTTTGTGGAAAGTATCTCAAAGTAATGTAGATGTTAAGTGTGAGTTAAAAAGTCATAGAGCAGGACAGTTTAGGCTGCAGCCTTTCCTATGTAGGGACCAGGTTAAAAAGTTAAAAAAAAGTATTGTACAAGAACTAAGTCTGTTTTATTTTTTGTCAAATGGGTACATTTTGACAGTGTACATTTTGTATCTATTGCATCTGATTTTTGTAAAGTCTGTTTCAAATCAAATAAAAAGAAGAAAATACTATATGCATTTGTTGACATTTTGTTTTTTTTTAAACCATATAATGTATTATAGGTGAATGAGCAAATAGAGGATGACATACAAAAGGCAGTGGTTTTGTATCAATCAAGTAAAAAGATTCCATCGTCTATTATGGAAGCCAGGTAAAGTTGTTTTTATTTTTTGAACAACCTTTATTTGTTTAACATACAAACATGAACTGGTAAGTAAATGGCTTTCTGGAACATCCTGAAAATGCTTGGAAGACAAGAAAAATTTCCATAAGATTTAATTACAGGCAAACAATAACTGGCTATAATAATACATGTTCTACAGATGGAAAAATATACATTTTCATTTTGTTTTCACTTTATAATAGCATTTTATTATAACTATTCATAATTGATGCTAACCTTCCAGCATTATCTAGATTTCGTGCTCTTAAACTTTCGTTAAGTGTTTTAAAATCAAAGGCTGAACATTAGCAGATTCAAAAATTTTGTGCAAATATACAGTCACCCAGAAAAGCACTTGATAATTTGCTATATCACAAACATACTCATGTAAATCTTACAGTAACTATACAAGATTACAGTTACTTACACTGGTACACTTGGTGCAAGTAGTCATTCATTATTGTACATAAACTAAAAGTTTGACCTTTGTTATGAATGCTCGATATCAATAGAGGCATTTCACAGGAAAATTATATGTCTTTGAGCTTATTGTATAGCTTAATTACATTTTTTTGTGTCTGCATTTGACCATATATTTTACTGTATTTATATGTACATGTATATATGGCAAACAATGTTGTTTTCATTCCAGTATATTCAGAAAGCCATACTATGTTGGTAAATTTTTACCAGTATTACTGAAGCCAAGAGCTGTAAGTTATTTCCCTTTCCTAAGAAATACTACATATTCATAAATCTTACCTACTACAGATGAAAAACTATATTACAGCTATTTTGCAAATATTTCTTTGAAGATCAACTTGTTTTTTAGCTCACCTGAGCTGAAAGCTCAAGTGAGCTATTCTGATCACATTTTGTCCGTCGTCCGTCTGTCCGTCCGTCTGTCCGTCTGTAAACTTTTGTACATTTTGATCTTCTTCTCTAAAACCGCTCGTCCAATTTCAACCAAATTTGGCACAAAGCATTCTTATGGGAAGGTGAATATAAATTGCAAAAATAAAAGACCGATCTTTATTCAAAGCGGAGAAAACCTCGAAACTGTAGAAAAAGGGGGGTGCATTTTTAAAAATCTTCTTCTCAAGAACTACTGAGTCAAATTCAATATAATTTAGCATAAATAATCCTTATGGAAAGGAAAATATAAATTGCAAAAATTATGGGCTAATTCTTTTTCAAATCTGAGTTATTACGAAAATAATAATAAAGGAAATGCGTGTTTCAATCAGTTTATAGCTTCGGGTTCGGTATTCCATGAGTCATGGTAAAATGGATAGGCAAACCCGGGCCGGGGCAAAACAAAAGATTGGCAGTTATTAATATGCCGATCTCATTAAAATTTTGAGGATATGTTACGGACTAGTATATTTGTATTCGCTGTAAATATTGCTGCAAAACAATGCGTATTTTGGAATTGACGATTGCCGATCTGCCCCGGATTTTATTTTGCCCCGGCCCGGGTTTGCCCACCCATTTTACCAAGACTCGTATACGAGGTTCTTTGTTTAAGATAAACGGGTCGATCTGACAATGATGAATTAGTTTGTTGTGCAACAGTTCGCGTACGAAGGGGATCTTTGAAACATGCAGAATACATTGGTGCCGATTTTGTGAAGTAAATTGAGGTTAAATATTTCAATGCGTTGACAGTTTTCACATAAGACGGTGGTGTTGGCTTGTTTTGATTTTCGTTTCGTTTTCATTATCTATGCTTTGTTACCTGGGAACTATCGCCTGTATTTTGTAATTTTTATGTATCAAATCAAACAGAGACTTTGTTAAATCAGACAGTTAACTGTTGACCTGCGCAAATTAAGCAAAATCTGATGTATTAAAAGAGTACTAAAATACTATTCATTCTATCGGTAATTCGGTATGATCTTTTGCGTAATGGGCCTATTAGATTAATGCAATGTGTTTTGTTGAGATGCTTAGCATTTTCTCGAATTTATTCATAAGTTTAAATAGAGTTTAATATCGCTGACGGAAATATGTAGGTATATATTTTGAAAAATAAATTGTGCACTTTATTTGTTATAGTGCATATGTTTCTTGTGTTTATAATTGTTTACAATTTCTATTTACTAACCATATTTGAGTGTTCAGCTTCGAATTATAAGCAAGATACAGAGATTTGCTCACAATTCTATGTACACAGATCTGAGGCCATTCTTTTTTTCCACTTTAAATGCTGAATAGGAAATACAAAGTTAAAATTCTTAAGCTGAATGTAATAAACTCGTGTACAAAATATATGAATCAAACCTAGCAGAATTGTGAGCTCTGTATCTTGCTTATAATTCTACGATTGACGCTGAAATTTAAGTTGATCATTAGAAATGTCTCACTAAATATTAAATACTTGTACAAAAAAATGAAAGGATGATATGCTGTATATAACTACTCTCTGGCCCCTTTTATACAATGGATAATGTGAAATCTACATCGTGATAGTTTTTCAGACACGAGTAAATAAAAACGACACCGTTAAACAATTTCCATAGTTCTGACACATTTCTGTTGCGGGGATAAAGGAATTATCGCTATATTCCTAAGAAAATATTACAGCGGAAAATTATCCTGGTCTGTAGCCATTTTTTATTTTTGAATAAAGATGAAAATAATGGGTTGGCCTTAGTAAAATAGAGTGATGTGCCTGTCAATACTGTAACATTGATTTTTATAGCTCTTTAACATGTCACGTGACAACAATTTTCATTCCAGTGTATTCATCAATCAAATGTGAGTAAAGTTATAAAAGTCACACGAGTTTACGCCAGGTAAACAACAGTCATTTAATTATAATGGAGAAGACAAATTAAATTTTTGAATGTTTTTAATTTGAGGAATTGAGCGGATTGGGGTTCAATTTTCTTCTTCACATCTATAGGATTTTTTTTTAATAAAATGCAATAACTATTATATGATATTTTAAAAAGAAATACTATAACTAGTAAGTAGTTGAGGAAGAAAATGTACCTATATGCTCTCATATATTTTGATCGCTTTATAAAGTGGGGGGAGGGGGGGGGGGCAGAACGAAAATATAGGGAAATGGAGGGAGGTGTACCCCTACCAAATGTTTAGTTTTATATCTTGCGTAGGATTTTCTTATTCTGGGTAAAAATAGTATTCCATAAAGATACAATGTCAAAGATTACGTGTATGCAAAAATAAGTGTAAAATTCGTATACTTTACAATATTTATTTTTTGTTATTCTACTTAGGGGCCATATGGCACAATATCTTTTGAACGCCCATTGTTGCTCAGGTGAGCGATGTGGCCCCATGGGCCTCTTGTTTTAAAATGCTGTAATGTTTTACTTCAAGCGTCCAGACATTCCGGACTTAAGGATGAAATTTATTGAAGCCCTGAAACAGTTAGTATATGTACTGTTTATGTTATTTCCAAAAAAAAAAAATGAAAATGAATTGATTAGGCCAAAAGAATTAATCTAAAAACTTTGAAATATAATGCCACAAGCAGATACATGTATTTCAAAAATATTTTCAATATTGCAAGATCTCAAAATTGCAATGAAATTAATCAATACAGCATCAATACAGCAGCATTTGACCTGATGGGGTGGTGCCTGAGAAAGAAAAAAATATTTGTTGGCACTACTACATTGTAACCTTAAGACAAACTGGCATCCATCGGACATTTTTATTGAATTGGCATTGATACACTGAGTGTGGGTCTTCCTTTGAAGCAGCCAAGTCCTTTATATGTTGATTTCTGTTTCACAGGGTTGACAAGATTCCTTCCACACTGTACACTAATTACCTGAAGGCATGCAGAGCGGAATCAGCCAGGCTCCTGGAAGGTAATTTGCCTGATTTCCAATTATCTATCTTTTAAAAGTCTTTCTGACTTGGGTTGAAAACTATAGCCTAGCTGTTTGATCACCTGAGATAGTCAATTTCTGTGGTGGACTGGGACAAAATTCCAGAGAATTGGTCAGTAGTTGGGCTAAGAATTTTTAAAACTATTTTTGCTTCTTCTTTTTTTCAACCAAGTACTTTTTTGCCTAATCTATTTCTAAGTCACCCTCCACATTTGATAAACAACTAATATGAATATATGACTAACAGAAGTTTATGTGCCATATTTGCTTTTTAGCTCACCGAGACAAAGTCGGGGGGAGCTTATGCTATACCCCAGGCGACGGTTGAAGTTTATATACCCCAACAAACAAAGTTTAGGGGGGTATATTGGTTTCACCCTGTCTGTCCGTCTGTCCATCTGTCCGTCTGTCTGTAGACGCAACTTTGTCCCCCCTAAAGAATTTTTTACTACTGCATGGAACAGTCTGAAAATTTGTACATATGTTGAACACCATCTGAAGATGTGCACCTGCAATTTTTTTAAGATCAGACAAGATTAAATGACAGTTTTCATTTTCCTTATTCTATATATTATACACTGATGTTGAAAAGTAAGGGATGTAATCCTTACAGACTTTATTAATTAATCAATAGTAAACACTCTAAAATATATTTATATTAATACATCCAGATGGAGGTTTTTTGTCTTTATTTCTTAACTTAATTTATTTTTATAAGTATTCTATCAACTGACAATGCAAAATTTTTGTTTGTCATTGATAAATTCTTAGGAGCTAATAAGAACATCAAAGACAAGTGTGGCTGAATTCAGTTGTCCCAAGGGGGCCATTATCTTAGCCATGGTTTAGATGGAGCATGGGTTTAGGGAAAATTGATAATCTGTAAAATAGGCGGTGGTTTTGGGGTTATTTTAATACTGCTTCATGTAAACCAAAAGTTTCTATCATTATAATGAAATAAATACATGTAATATCATTATTAATAAAGAAGTTAGCTATTTTTAGAAGCTGTTTAAATTTACTAGTCAAGTAAATTGATGAAGTGACCCTATAGGGCATTAATTTAAATGAAATTCAAAATTACTGATATGATTGTAGTGTTTTGGCAATTTTAAAATTGTTTGTAATATTAAATTTTCTTTTTTTTCATATTTTTACATAGTATGCTAACTATGATAATGTTTTGGGATTTTATCCAATTTAACAAGCTCATAAAAGAAAATCAGTCCTATGGGATCAATTCAAGACTCTGATTAAAAAGATATTCAAAGTGTTATCAACAGAAGAGCATTGCTTGGCTATTTTCATTTACTGCAAAGGGAGGGTTTATTGTCACTTTGTTGGTTTTTCTTTAAAACAATAAAATAAAAAAATATCACCAGAAGCATAAATTTGTAAATGTATTACTGTTATACATATGTATTTACAGTAAAGTTTTGAAAATTTTGATTTTGATTTTTCTTTGTTAACTAATTTAGTTTTTTACAATTCTAGAATTTTTTTTTATTTATGTGTCGCAAACCTTTATTATACAATTCAATTATTTGTCCCATTTGAAATTAGCCTTGCGGGGGTATTAGTCCCATTAGGACAGTTCTAGTTTGGTACAGGCCTTGTATCTAAGTTACTACTTGTCTTATCTTCACCAAACTTGCATGGATGATGCATCTGGATCTACGTATGGACTTGAAAGACTTGGATGCTGAATCTGGGTCATGAATTTCAGATGCTGGAGGAGGTTAAGGTTAAGGTTTTTGGAACTGGTTTAAGTTTTTGAAGCAGGTGCCCTATCTAAATTACTACTGGTCCTATCTTCATCAAACTTGCATGGATGATGGGTTTTATGATACTGATGCACTTTACTGGCTAAATGCTGAATGTGAGCCATAGGTATTGGATGCTGAAGGAGGTTAAGGTTTTGGAGCTGGTTAAAGTTTTTTGAGCAGGTGCCCTTTGATGGCCATATCATAGTTACTACTGGTCCTATCTTCATCAAACTTGCATGGATGGTGCATCTTATGATACCTATGCACTCCGCAGCTTTGGATGCTGATTCCTAGCCATATGCTTTGGATGGTGGATGAGGTTAAGGGTTTTGGAGCTGGTACCCTTTGATAGACAAATTGATTATCTAGATGCTTAGGCAGGTTTAAGATTATAGAACTACTCCAATTATGTTCGGGGTTGGAGATGAAGTGAAAAAAATGAAGTAAAATTTGTTCATATCTAGACAGACTTAAACAGTTAATATAACTACAGTAAAACTTGTCTAATCCAGCGGAAGGTGGTTCTGAAAAATTTGGCTGGATTAGGTAACATCCGGTCTGGAGGACATTGTTGCCAATTAATTTTAATATTTATTGCAGTAGGTCTTGATCATCTATTCTTGCAAAATGTAAAATTTTTCTGAAATATATATTAGCCCTCCTTGATCGTGATTACGGTGCTGATTTTCATTTTTTTTTTGGGAAAACAATAATTGCATAACGGAATATTACAATAGAAATTCTTTTTTAATCAAATCATTGTAATTGAAAAATTTTCAAACACCCGATTAACCTGAGAAGTCTGACAAGAGACAAATGATTCACCGGAAATTGTTAAACAAACTTTGACCACGTGAAAAGTCAACAGATGGCTGATTATGTAATGGCGAGAACTGTTTTATGCAGGGAACAATTGATAAATATTCAAATAAACTGGAATTTAATAAAGAATGGAGCATTTTGTAAGAAAAAATGTAACTTTGCAAGTGTAACCTTACAACGCAAATTACAAACGATATTCACAGTCTTACTCCCGCGGTATCCAGAATCACGGCCTGAAAAAAATTGGGGTGAAGTATAACACGCAATCCCCACTTTTGATTTAATTTTGGCAGAAAAAGAAATGCGTATTTATTTATAACAAGACTGTAAGGTGTAAACTGAAATGAGTTATTAGTTTAGATTAATATTCACAGTTGTTAACATCAATAGCAAAGATGGAAAAATTTATCGATAATTAAGCAGTAATTATCTCGCATAAGGCTGATTGATAAGTGGCAGGATTACGGGAGATACAGTACCGTCAACGCGGATCCCGTATTTTCCGCGCACCCCCGCGGTCCAAATTGCAACGCGGTTTAAAACAGGTGTCTCAGGTAAAACCGCGTACCCCCGCGGTAGACTTGTCCAGCAAATCAACACCGCCGCGGTCTTGACGATAAATTACAGGTGAACAAAAGTATCGAACTGAAACGCGAGTTATCTCCCTCGACTAAAAAATAATTGACAGCTACACTACACTAAATGTATATATCATTTTATTTAATGGAACTATCTAGAATAACATACGTATGGAAAGCCGTATACCTATATAGTAAAATATAATAATAATGTGGGGGTACCATACGGGTTTCCATACCATTCAAGTTGACATAGCCTATTCAAAAATTGATAAGTATGATTGGCAGTCGGATTATAATTTATTTCTTTTTTTTTTATTCAGTCTTATTAAATTGTGAAGAAGTATTGAAACTTTTCTATTTAATCTACGTAAACTCCATACCGGGTAATTGATGAAATACTTTTGCCGATCTATATATGTCCGTGCGATCGAGTTTCAACAAACTTTTAACCAGTTTGCAATCGTATTATAGAAAAAAAGAAGTACACATTTACATGTATTGATTATATTTGTATTTTGTGTGTATTTTATGTTCTTAATCAACTTGTTCATGGGCAAGGTTTTCTGTACAAGTGATATAATACACGATCTGGAAAACAGTTACTTTTTATATACAGTAAGAATATTCGCAAAGCAGTTTATGGCAGTTTAAGGTCGCGAGGATATATTTCAGGTTAACATCAAAGTTAGATTGATAATACTAGTATTAAAATAATTAGTGTTGTTCTCTTATTCTAACCTGATATGCTTGTTATATCACTGCTGTCTTTAACTCGATTATTTAAGGTGTTGTTCTGTACAAGAAATGGAATGAGGTAGTTACATCACAAAGACCATGGGAAATTGTACATGTTATTAAATGCATACATCTAGAATTACATTTTAAAAATTCAAATGCAAACTATTTTTGTACATATTTCCTTTATTGTGTATTAATTATAAGTCCCGATCATTTCCTGTGTATAGTGATTAACAAACCCAGGGTAGAAAACGACATGCCCTAGGGGTTTTCACACCTATTCAAGACAAAGGAAAATCTCCAACTTGTGTATGGCTTCGTCTAACCGTACAACACCACCCATTACCTATCTTACATAAGAGGCTTCATGATCATTATGAGTGTCGCCGATCTTGATTTTATCTACGATCTTTCTGTGAGAGAGAGAAAGAGAGAGAGGGAGAGAGAGAGAGAGGGGGGGTAATGTGCTTTAGCCCCCCCCCCGACTTTCCATTTGCTTCCGACGCCACTGCATTCATTTGAAATATACTAGTATTAAATATTCCTAAGAATAGTATTCATAAAAGAATAGGGAAAGTATACAATTTGATTGAATCCAACATGCAGTATCAGTCTGAGTCCACGTGTTTCACCTGTCAATCAAATCTGCCCGCGAGCTGCACCACGTGCTACTTCCAACAGTTTCGTTCTATTAGTTTTCAGGTAAAAAAAGAAAAGAAGTATATCTAACAATAAAGTATTTAACACTGTTTATGATGTTTAATTTATTGCTTGACACTGTGTTTGTGAAGTTTAGTTTGTATACAACGTTATTTAAAGGAAAACTCTCTCTCTCTCTCTCTCTCTCTCTCTCTCTCTCTCTCTCTCTCTCTCTCTCTTTGCGGGAGAAGAAACATGTTTAAAAAGTTTTACAGTTTAAGAAGGCAGTGAAATGAAACAATTTTTTACTTTTACTGTTAGTTAAATTGTTTGATATACGGGTAGAATTCCTGGTGGTCACTTGTTGCAAGGATTATCCACCTGCCTCATACCCGTGTATTCTGTGCGTTCAAGCGAAGAGTGATTTTCTGTCAGTGCAATGGTTTCACACCTTTGTGTAAAACAATTGGAACTAAAGTCAAATACAGTTAACTTTGGTTGGAAAGGGGGGGGGGGGGGGTACGAAAAACGTTATAATTCGCAACTGATACAACATATTTATAGTAGCTTCATATTCAACACACATGAAATGATATCAAAATCTTTTTATATTTTAAGGGTAAACTGTTCATATTTTGCCGTTGATCGTATGGTATACATACACCGTGTAGCGTGTGCTTGTCACGGACTAGGTTAATTGTCTTGAGTATCGACAGTCTCTCTCTCGCTCTCTCTCTCTCTCTCTCTCTCTCTCTCTCTCTCTCTCTCGTTCAGTTTACATTGAATGTTTTATGTTTTTTGCGGAGGGGGTGCATCTTAGACACGTTTAACAGTTTAACAGACCGCAGTAAAATGAATAACTATTTATTGTTATTACTGTTAGTAAAATTGTTTGAAAAACAGGTAGAATTCCTGATGGTCACTCGTTACACGTACGGATTATCCACCTGTCTCATTATGTACCGGTGTATTTTGCGCGTTCAAGCTTAGAGTGATTTCCCGTCAATGCGATGGTTTCACACCCTTGTGTAAAACAATTGGGACTAAAGTCAAATACAATTTACATGTACTTTGACAGTCATTAAAACGATGAAGAGATGGAGGCGGCGGTTACGAAAAACGGTATTCGCAGCTGTTACTACATGTACATTTGTGTTGTAGCTTTATATCGAACACACATAAAATTATATCAATATAATTTGTTATTTTTAGGGTTGAGTAAAATTTTCATATCATGCCGTTGATCGTAGGTAAACGTTCTCCGTGTAGCATGTGCCTTTCACGGACTAGGTTAATTGTCTTGAGCATCGAGAGACTGCCGTAAAACGAGCTACAAACTGATATGGATTAAAAACATTTTTGTAGTCGGAAATGTTAAAAATCATTAAAAAAATCGAAATATAACATTTCATAGTTCTTACCCTCTCCTTCATGTAGATTATATTATAAAAATGATTAATTTTTTTTTGAAATAATAGCTATATCTACAGGTACATGAAAATTATTACGGGTGCAGATGATTCTTTAATAAAAATTTCTCTAAAATAATTGATAAGAAGTTTTGAAAACGTGCATTAAAAATACGTAATAATTTTATGTGAAATGAAAACAATACATCAGACATGGCCAGTATAGAATGACTCTCAGTGTTAGGTGGCCGTCTTATTGTCTAATAGCGTACAGGTAAAAATCTCCGATCACCTTGTTCAACGGTAGGTCACACCGCCGCGGTTTAAACATGGCTGCAGCGAGGACCGCGATGAATTAACCACGATGGTGTAACGCGGAAAGGATTAACTAACCGCGGGGGGAGCGCGGTTAAATACGGGATCCGCGTTGACGGTACTGTAACTCTCACTAATTATAAGTGGTCGGTTCTTTTCATCGCGGCCAGATTACAGAATAGACAAGATCCAGATTGCACAGAACATTTTTACAACATAAAATGATAAGAAAATGTCAAGGGACTGAATAATTTTGCCGGATTGGACAACATGCTGGAATGCACAACATCCAGATTCAACAAGTTTTACTGTATTGGTGTGTGAATAAAGATAGCTTCAGATACAGATCTTGATTATGTTGATGCTGAAGCAGGTGTAAGTTTTTCGAGTCATTAAATACAGATTTGATTGTTAGAAAAAAATTTGTCCTGACTAACTTTCATGGTTCATTTAACTTTGGATATGACACATAAGGCTAGCCCAAGATACAGGGTCTGATCTCCATTAACACGGATGCTAAGAAAACCTTGTCCTACCTCACTCAAACTTGCTTGATAGATGTGATTGTTGATATATGATATATATTATCATGATTCCTATTACTACAATATTGAATCAATTGATATGATATTTTATCATATCATGTGATAATATATAAATAGTGCCTGTTTGGGAGGGAACCAGTGGAAATTGACACCCAGAGAAACCATTGTCAACCGACGCGACTATTTATTTTATTAAACTGAATGTCTAATTTTATAGCAAATTTTACTGCTTTTATATAGAAAATACATGAGTTCTACGACGAACCGTACAAGCATAATTTACGCGCATGTAACAATTCGTTCTATCGGCCCGTTGCCAAGTGTGTTGCTTACGCTGAGGGTATGAGAACGGATTGTCAACTGCGTCTAAACCAATCAGATTTCAGTATTTAACATGAAAGTATAATAATATTGTATAATAACATATTGTATCTTATGATATTGTATCGTGATATGATGTATCATATAATGTACAATATCATATTACAAAAATCAAAACTGTATCAAATCAAATACATTTTCCTTTCATGTAATACAATATCATATTGTATGATACAATATTATATATTGTTTTCCCTTGGACTGAAATGTCACACTTTCATTGGTTTAGACATGTCACGTGATTGCCTCATATATCTCTATGTTAGTTGGGTAAGAATTAATATTAGGCAATATGGCCGTCATTGGCCGACGCTTCGCCTACTCATTTTGACATTTCATATTATTTAATACAGAAACCGCATGCTGTAAGTTCTTAAGATATTTGGAGTAGTTGCCCTTAGAAATTCTTTAAAATTAGAGTAGTTGCCTTGTGAATATTGACATCACATTGTTGTGTCTGGAGCAGAACAAAATGGCAGCGTCAAAATTTGCTCAAATCTCTGCAGAGGAAAGGGAGAAAATGTTTCAAATTGAATAGCAACAAAACATTGTATGTAAACATGGGTGAATCGAAGATTTTCAAAGAGTATTTGAAAGGTGAGATTGATAATTTTGAAGAGTTTAAATGAGTTAAATTGGATGAGATGTTAGGCAAATTGTATACATGGCTTTGCGTAGATCATCACTTTTTGTGAATAAATATGTCACTTGGTAGTCCTCAGGAAAACAAAACACTTTTGTTTGTTACTGACTGACTACAGAAATATATGGGGTTGATCAATCCATAGTGAGTCAGTAACTAACCTAATAAACCAATGAAAGTGTGACATTTCAGTCCAAGGGAAAACAAATACAATGTTGTATCATATAACATGATACCATATTGTATCATACCATACAATATCAATGATATATCTTATAATATCAGATCATAAGATACAATATCACATTGTTTGATGCAATATCATATTGTATTATGCATTATCATATTGTATCATGAAATTATACAGATATTGTATTATGTTATATCAAATGACAACATATTTTGTGTAGTATCATATGTCAAATATTGTTTTGTATGGTAGTGTATTGATAAATATTGTATTGTACAATGCATAAAGATTTTTACATAAAATATGATTATCTTACAATTTGTATTATATGGTATTGTATTAATCCGTGTTACAATACTCAATATTTTGATATAAAAGATCATTAAGTAAACTATGAATTTTAGATACATGTACTTGTATTAAGATCAAAGTGGTCTCATAAAGTTGATGCCTTGTCTCGATGAGCTCTGTAATCTCTGATTACCTATGTTTGTTTGTAATATTCAATAAATGTTTAAATGATTAATTGATAAAATGGATAAAATTTTCTTATGAACACTCTTGATATAAGCAGTGTAGTGTATAAATGCATCCATGTATAACAGCAACATTGCCTTGACTCTCTATTAGGGGTATCCCTAGAGGAGGACATGGACCTGGAGCTGAGTGAGGAGCAACAGTTACAGTTCTGTCTGGATGAGCTCCTCAAAGGAATACTGAACAACCCCAATAACAGAGGTAATCTATACACTGGACAACCCCAATAACGGGTAATCTATACACTGGACAACCCCAAATATAGGGTTAATCTATACACTGAACAACCCCAATAACAGGTAATCTATACACTGGACTACCCCAATAAAAGGGGTAATCAAAAGGGGAAATCTATATACTGTACAACCACAATAAAAGCAGAAATCTATATACTGGACAACCCCAATAACAGGTAATCTATACACTGTACAACCCCAATAGCAGAGGTAATTTATGTACTAGACAAGTCAAATAATAGGGGTAATCTATATACTGGACAACCCCAAAAACAGAGGTAATCTATACACTGGACTACCCTAATACAAAGGGTAATCTATATACTGGACAACCCCAATAACAGGTTATCTATATACTGGACAACCCCAATAAAAGGGGTAATCTATATACTGGACAACCCCAATAACAGAGGTCATCTATATATATACTGGACAACCCCAAAAACAGGTAATCTATACACTGGACTACCCCAATAAAAGGGGTTATCTTTATACTGGACAACCCCAATAACAAAGGTAATCTATATACTGGAAAACCCCAATAACAGAGGTAATCTATATACTGGACAACCCCAATAGCAGGGGTAATCTATATATTGGACAACCCCAAAAACAGAGGTAATCGATACACTGGCCTACCCCAATAAAAGGGGTAATCTATATACTGGACAACCCCAATAACAGAGGTAATCTATACACTGAACTACCCCCAAAAAGGGGTAATCTATATTCTGGACAACCCCAATAGCAGAGGTAATCTATATACTGGACAACCCCAATCACAGAGATAATCTATACACTGGACAACCCCAATAACAGATAATCTATATACTGGACAACCCCAATAACAGAGGTAATCTATGTACATGTATATACTGGACAACCCCAATAACAGAGGTAATCTATGTACTAGACAACTCAAACTACAGAGATTAACTATAAAGGCATAGTAAAGCAATGCTAAACAACCCAACAACAGAGGTAATCTATGTAAGGGCAACTCAAACAATAGGGTTAATCTATATACTGGACAACCCAAACAACAGGGGTAATCTATGTAAGGGCAACTCAAACAATAGGGTTAATCTATATACTGGACAACCCAAACAACAGGGGTAATCTATGTATTGGACAACCCAAACAATAGGAGTAATCTTTATACTGAACAACATCAATAACAGAGGTAATCTATATACTGGAAAACTCAAACAACAGAGGTAATCTATATACTGGACAACCCAAACAACAGAGGTAATCTATATACTGAACAACTCAAACAACAGGGGTAACCTATGAATGCATAGTAAAGCAATATTGGACAACCTAAACAACAGATGTAGTCTATGAAAATACTGGACAACCCTAACAACAGAGGTAATCTATAACTGGACAATCCAGCCAACAGAGGTTATCTATATATTGCACAATTTAACAACAGAGGTTACCTATGAAAATACTGGACAACCCAAACAACAGGGGTGATCTATATACTGGACAACCCAAACAATAAAGATAATCTATGTACTGGAAAACCCAAACAACAGAGGAAATCTATGTACTGAACAACTCAAACAACAGAGGTAATTTATATACTGGACAACCCAAACAATAGAGGTTAACTATAAAGGCATAGTAAAGCAATGCTAAACAACCCAACAACAGAGGTAGAACCGTTTTAACAAGAGCTTGGACTTTGGGTAGTACGTGACAAACTCCGATTTGATGAAGGCGGGGTCTAGTCGTTGTTTACTGTCCAGTCATTTGCTAATAGATATGAATACATTGAACGCAGTGACACTCGTCCGACCTTATCCTGGGATGTATATTTCGCTGAAACAGCGTCAATTTCACACAGCAGAGCAGATCTTGGCAAACAACTTTCCGGTTTTGACAGTCTATGAATATTAATGAGCTTCTCTTAGCGAATTAGAAGAAAGGAGGTCAATATTTGAAAGCTTGTTTTGATGAGTAAACTAGATAGTAACATCCCACCGAAAGTCCAAGCTCTTGTTAAAATGGTTCTAATCTATATACTGGACAACCCAACCAACAGAGGTAATCTATATATTGCACAATTTAACAATAGAGGTTACCTATGAAAAAAATGGACAACCCAAACAATAGAGGTTAATTATAAAGGCATAGTAAAACAATGCTAAACAACCCAACAACAGAGGTAAGCTATGGACATTATGAATGCACAAGATGATGAAAGCAAAACCTTAATTTTCAGTACATGTATTGCCCTTGGGAGGGGGATAGGATATGTTTTTAAAACATTTCCACCAAAATAGTATAAACCCTATCTTGTTTGTTTGAATCAAACTGAAATGTGTAGGGGTTTTCATTGTCTTTAAGATTAAATTGTTCTATTTTCAAAAGGTAATTATTCTATTTATTAAATTTTGTAGGTTAAATCAACAATGTATTGAACATAGACAAAACTTATTGAGAATTGGAAAATTAGGTGTTCCAGTATACACATTTCTTTCTCAGTTATTTTTAAATATGTATATTAAACTCAATGATGCTGGTGATAATACTTTGAGAGATTATACCAAAATGATCTGATATTTCAGGTGACTGAACTAAAAGATTGTCATTGTTTGTATTAATTACATTTTATTTCATCCTGGGTTACTTACCTGACGCTGTGTCAACTAACTTAAAGGATTTCTTACCGGCTCTAATTACATTTACCTGGTTTGTAAATAAATTTAGATACCACTCCTACTGCATTCATAAATGTTGTAGACAATATGCTCAGTCAAAATGATTGTGTTGATTTATTTAACTTTAAACAATGATACCAGTTTGTCTTATTTGGCTAACTTGTTGATAGTTTTTTCAAAGGGAAAAATACGGACACCTTCTTCAAAATGTTGAAAGATCATTGCTTTAGTCCTTGTTCTAAATTCTGATGACTCACAGTCCATAATCAGTTGTCAAAATAAATCTTCTCCAATCAGACATGAAACTTTCCCAAATACTGGGAACTTCTCAAAAAGTGCCAATCGTGATGGTTTAAATTTCACACTGCAAAAAATTAAAACCATTCTGATTATTTGCCAATCTACAGTATTTAGAGGGTTTGTAGAAATATTGGCTGATTGCATGGATCTAGTTGGGTAAGGGAGGGGGGGGGGTCCTCGAAAATTCAATTTTCTTAAATTTTCATAGTAAAATTACTGAAAAAGTACCCCCCCCCCCCCCCCAGCCCAGAAAACAGAGATCCCTAGGCCTAGGACCCCCCGGTGAAGTTTTAAATTCATATCAGTACTGCACCATCAAAGCATCAAGGTATTCTTTACATAGTTGTAGAACAGTGTTCTCTGCTGAGGGAGAAACTAAAGATGGCCCTCCATATTGAGGGAAACAGAGCTGAAATGTACACATCAGAACCTGCTACTGCGCTCAATGTTTATGCAGGAAATATTTCACCACTGCAGATTAAGGTAAATCTAAAAAACAGAAAATATAACGTCAACCATCCTTTTAACAAACATATACAGTAAGAATTAATATATAGTATATAGTTTAAACACATATATAGCGAAATTACAAATATAGCAGTTTCGTGAGATGCATTGCAAAATTAACATTATTTGATTGACTTCATTTTTGTAAGCATTGTATTTTAACACAAATCCTTCAAAATAAAATAAGAAAACTTTAGGCTTCTAGTTTTATTTCATGCTTCAATAAGCATATCTGGTAGTCATGGGCAAAGCAAATAAAATGAATACTGGGAAATTCATTTTACTCAAGATTTATGTGAAATGAATATAATGAGTGAATTTCTGATTCAGCAAAAAAAAATCCACTGGGCTCTATGACCTTGCTTTATGACCTTGCTTTAACTGGTTTTCTGTGTTTAAGTACTTCTGTATTGATTTTTTTTCCTTTATTTTTTTTTTTATATTTTTTCACATGTTAGGTGGTAGATCAGCTGTTAGAATTCCTGGCCTGTGCTTGTCAAAGAGATATAGAAATGTCAACTGCCGTCTCATGGCCACTGGATTTGTTCTCAGTCCTCCGAGAAATCGCAGAACTACACAATGCTATCTTCATTAGAATATGGAAATTAATCATGGAGCAGGTAAGCTATTATTAATTTTTCCATTAGATATTAATCTAAACCTTTCACGTCCGAACTGGTGAAATTTGGCTGATAAACAATATTTTACTTCATAATAACATCGTTATTGTCATAGTTGACAAATTTAATGTATAAAAGTTCCAACCTAGCTATGCTTACATTTTCAATGTAAAGAAATTATAAGTAAAGAGTGGAGGTTTGGTGAAATTTTCTCTACTTATTAATAAAAATTGATCATTTTTTAAATAATGTGTTCTATCTTTTATTTTGAAAGGCAAATATGGACCTGTGAATATTTGTTCAGACCGGTAAATTTCATCAAATCACCGGTCCACTTGACCAGTGATTTTTTTTTTTATTTCAAAAACTCTGGTAACCCATATAGTTCATTCAACAACAAGTCAGTATATGTCCTGTGTCTTTTAGGTAAGACCATATAGTTTAAAGAAAATAAGGTTTCTTGTCACAGCAAGAAAATGCTTTTGAAAATGTTTTACAAGTATGTTAAAATCTGAGTAATTTTCTCGTTAAAAGTCAAACTGAACTTCTCGTGGTTGACAGGAGCCATGTTGTTTACGGAGTATGATCGTACGAAATGACGAAACATAAGAAGGATAAAAATTTACGAAAAAATATTATAGGTTTTTAAAGGTTTGTTATCATTTTTTGTTAATGAAATAATAACATTGTTCTTCGATGAACAAAAATTTGAAAATCATTCCTGTCAACAAATAGCTGTCTGAGACCTTATTGTAAGTATCTCATCTTACGTTTTTTCGTTAATTAGCCTACCCTTACAATACGCTAACAAGGATATTGTCAAGTGTGAATCGCTTTGTTAAAATAAATTAAAGGTGTCTGCAAACATTAAAATCATGCTTGTAAAGAGATTTTTTTTTTTTTTATATTCAATCTCATATATATATAACAAAACAGAAGGCATTGCCTGCTTGTAAAGAGATTAAATTCTTGATTTGGTCGTTTTTATATTACCGGTCATTTGGACCGATTAGATGAGGAAAATTACCGGACATTTGAAATATTTACCAGTTTTGCCGGTGGGACCGGTGGATTTCAAAAACTCTGGGTTACTATTTAGTTGAACTTATGTTTGTATGAACTCTTTTTCTCACAAACAAAGAACTTGCTCTACTAAATGAACTTGTTTAGTAATCATTGTATTAGTAATTATCTTATAATTAGACTGAGTATCATTTTTATCACTCGGCATGCCTTCTTAGTTCAAAGAGAAGATTAAGTAAAAGGTCATGCAAACATGTTTACTCTTACAGGGACGTGACCTGGATTGCCACCATATTAGAACACTAGGCTTCTGTCTGGCCCACACAGATCATTTGACCTCTCAAGAAATAACTGTGCAAGTATGTCAGGTATCTTGCCTAGCTCTCCGAGGGAACTTCACAAACTTGGTTTGGCAGGAGCTACCCATTTCTACTAGTTCATGGAGGAAATTTTCTTTTCGGTAAATGTATACGAAAAAACAAAATTTGAAACTAAACTCTTTGAGAGAAGGTTATAAAGATCTTTCGTTTTTCCAATAACATATTCCTTAACATTTTTACAGCTTGATGTTGAAAATTATAAAGATCAAGTTTTAAAGATCTTTCATTTTTCCAGTAACATTTTCCGTAACATTTCTTCAGCTTAATGTTGGAGTACATTGACTTTGTAAGCAGTCTTAGAAAATCTGATGCGTTTCCATTTCTTTTGCCGAATGTGCTCTGTAACAAGGTACTTTTTTAAATTTTGCTATGGTTTATACCATGAACATCTTATTACTACTTCAACTATTAATGGTAAGAGTTGCAACAATATCTATTTTCGTTTTCCTTTTAAAGTTTCAGTTTCTCCATGGCTTCTTTAAAGATCTCCATCCTGACAATCAAGTTCTATATAGTTTTGGACAACTCAACAAAGAAATCACAAGTGCAGTCTTCAGAACCCAGGTGTCTTAACAATTTTTGAAAATCATTTTTTTGCTATTTGTATACAATATACATGTACATGTAGATTTACTAGCAAATGTGTGTATGTATAGCCATAATTGTATGTATAGGGTTCCTTTGTGTATCGGATAGAATATGTTATGATCTTTACCACATTTCTACCCAGGGGTGTATGGAATACAACCTGAGGTAAACCCCCTTACTCCCTTGATTGGACCTTGATAACAAATAAATTTCCTATGAAAACCATATCAATCTGTTTCTATGTCCAATCAAGGGTGTATTTAGTGCATTGTGACATCACATTTAATGCATTGTGACGTCATGTTATTACCTCCGGCTGAAGTCGGGTGTACGGAAATTTACACCCGGCTTATTAGCCAATCAAATCGCGTGTTACAAGCTACATAGGAAATAAATTGTTTTGTCAATTACAGCTTCAATACATGTGTATGCTAGAATATTTTATAGCTTTGATGCATGTCTTTGCTATGATCTTTACAACTTTGATACATGCCAGAATAATATTCACAACTTTAATGCATATATATGCTATAATATTTACAGTTTTCAAAATTTAAAGAGAGAGAAAAATACTCAGTAATTACCGGTATACAGCTGAGAATCTTCAGTTTTATTTAGCTAATGCATATCAAGCATTTAGGACTTTGGTTCAGTGTATATATTCAAATTTATACAGATATGTTATATTTACAGCTGGCCTTCAGAGACTGGGTACAGTTTGAAATGAAGACGACGTTTCCGGATGATATACTCTCATTTGCTGATTGGTAATATTAATTGATCATTATTTTTGCTAAAAACTTTAACAGATTTGATAACGTGTACAGAAAAACGAGTGTTCTATGGATTTTAAGAACCCTACTTGCTTTACTAATGATGCAAAAATATGTAAATTTTGTTGTTATGTGATTATGAATTGTTTCATAAGGATTAAATTTTGTTGTTTTAAAAATAACTTTGCTTAAAATGACATATGTAACAATATAAAGAAAATTGTTGTGGAATTTATTGTCTGATAAATGATACATAGCAAGAAAGTTAACCCCAGTTAATCCCCATTGAATATGCAATCATGTAAATGCTTTTACAGTATTTCCTTAAACAATATCAAACCTTTTAAACAAGCATTTTTTTGTACAGTACAAAAATCTTCTCTTTTTGTAAGCAAATATGCTTGATAGAAATACTATATGAAAAAAGGTTCTGTCTCAATGTTTCTGTCTTTGTTTTAATGCAACTCACTGCTTATAGAATTATAAACAGCAATCATGTGATATAATTTATCATAACACAGCATCATTATCTAGAAAATTGGGCAAAACAATTTTTAGGTAACTAGTGTCTATAAGCAATTGAATCATATGAATAAATCTCATGAACAATGACGTTTTGACTTAATTTTATTTGAGGGAAAGCATTTTATAAAATGTCGCCAACACAAATGAAAACAGAGTTTCATCACTGAAAGGTCTTTGTAATGATCCAAGTATTCAAAAATAGTAGATTAGTTGAGAATCATGAGAACTGAGACAGTCTGTATGAATATACCTACTTATTTTAAGATACTTCCCTTAAACCATCTTAGCATGTGTCTCATTTACATGGTATTAACCTCATTCTTATGACTGGTTAAGAATCAGTGATTTCAAAAGTTAATGCCATTGGTTGATCGATGCATTTAGAAAGATTTTATTAGACATGCATCATTGTTCGTGGAGGACCAATGTTTGTGGCTTTTGTGGATAACCTTTGCCCACTAATTTACATGCCCACGAACCTATATACAATTATTTGTTTAATATTTATTAAAATTTTAATTTTCAAGATTACACAACAAACGAAATTACGTCCCCACGAACCAGGAAAATTTTAGCGACCCACAAACATTGACCCCCACGAATAAAAATGATTCCACTGTAATCTATATAAATACTCAGTGAGCTTTTTTTTTTTTTGTCAATGCAGCACCTCTGAAACTGCTTAACAGCATTTTCTAAAATGTTATACCTAATAAGGACAATGTGAAGATACATATACAGGCATTAATTCATGTGTAGATGTGCATTTGCAGAAAGTTTCCATGAGTATTTTTTTTACTTGGAGTTACATGTATGCCTCTTTTATTTAATTATTTGTTTGTAGTTTATAATACTTTCCCATTCATTTTATGTAACATTGTCAACTTATGTGGGAGCATGGCGTAATTGTGAATTTGCTCACTTTTTTTCAATTTCATTAAATATACTGTATATGGCTTATTAAAAATATTTTAACTTGCAAATTTTTTCCCTTATATAACATTATTTGAGCAAATCTTTATTTCTGCATAACGATAAGACCTGGCCAAGAGATGAAGGAAGCTCAAGCATAATCAGGGTCACTTCTTTTTCTACTACGCCAACTAACTTAATGATGTAAAAACAAATCTAGTGTCTTAATAAAAACACATTGATTTAAGGAATAATTCTTTGAATATTATGTGATCAAATATGGTCTGGAGGTGATCAAATCCAAAATAGCCCTCAGGGCTCTATGATAGATTTGATCACACCTGACCGCGTATTTGATCACCTCATAATTTTCAAAGAATAAGTCCTTATTTCTTATATAATTTTAACGAATTGATCAATTAAATATTAAATTATTGACGTTTTTACTTTATATGTTATTTGGTATAATTATGCAAACCCCGACTGCACACCTACAGCATGTCATTTGTATTAAGATTCATAAGTGTTATTAAAGACAATGGAAAATGTACATGTTTAAGCATAATCAATAAGCTATAACATATATACAACAATCTTCGTTTGCTGGTCACTGATTTGTTTTTTGTTTTTTCTTTAGGCAGGTTCACATACACAGCACTGTTTTTAATTCCTATTTGCCAGGAGAATCTTTAGCCAACGGTTCAATAAAAGACAACAACAGAAAGATTTCGGGAGAGTTATTTACCCAACTTCTGCAGCAGGAAATGGGGTATGTACTAGCTTGTGTGGGCATTGATATACAAGTAAGAATGCTGGAATTGTCATGTTTTCTAGAGTACTCAACCTCTTCATTAAAAGAAATATTATTACATGTATTAAAAAACCTATACATAATGCAATTTGACAGACTTATCGCAAATCTTACATGAAAGTATTCGCTACGACCGATGTAACATTGCGTCGAGTGATGACACTTTCTATTCGGTGTGAATTTCAATTGTGATTCGAAATAAAGATTCTGATTGGCGCATTTATATAGACCCGCCCATTTATCAAATGCATGTTGAGAACATGATGCTAACACGTGGAAAGATATGTCGGAGAAAGAAAACATCTCATGAAGTTGTACTAGCAAGTTAAAAAATTACAGAGTTATTTGATATTAAACAAACGGGGCGATGTTCACGTACATGTGTAAATAATATTAATGAAAAGAAAAAGAAAAGTTCCCTAAAAGCAGGGATCGGCGCATATACATTATCAGTCACAGATTGTACTTCGCTTATCGAATTATGTTCAGTTCATTGTGAAAAAAAAAAATCGCCAGAAACTGTTTAGTGAACAAATAAATTTTACGTTACCGTTCATAATGTACCATTTACTGTATATATGGAAAATCGCATGAGTTTGAACAGTTTTTCCTCACAAAAAACTTGTTGCAAAATGTAGATCCACAGGAAAATTCGGGTTGACAAGCCGTGAAATCCATTAGACGTTTTACAGCATATGTCTTCACTGTTTTGTTTACAATAAATCTGTACTGAAAATCTTTGAAACATCGTCAACAGCTCCGCAAAATGAAGAAGTGTGGTTTGTTTATATACTTGGAAAACTGTAAAATTGCGACTCGATCTGCACGTGAATTTTACAATCCGAGGTCGATTAGCGTGTTTGAGAGAAAGTCAGTGTCAAATTCAGTAGTAAATATTGTGTGATGAATATCGAAGAACATATAATAAAATGAATGTTTCTACAGACTAAGTGAGTTACAAAATAACGTTTATCACAGATCAGTCCAAAATTGAACACGTTTACATGCTGTAAATTTCAAATTTTTGGTATGATTGAAAACACATGCACACTTGTAGTTTTAAGTGTGTCATATTAATCGGTCAAAGTTCAATAAAATGCAATATAGGCTATGTAATATTTATTGTCAATATCTGTTGTGAATTCTTTGGAATAAGCTACAACAAAATAAATACTGCCTCATCTTAAATTGATGCGTTAAACAGTTAAAATGATTTGAATTTATCGATGAAGTATGTATTATATTGAAAAATGAATTGGGGATTGAACCTGTTTAAACAGCGTGTTTTTGACAATTGTTTACACAAAAAAGAAGATGCGATTATTGTGAGAACTCTTAGTCAATTCTTGCAGTGATTTAGTGTTTGCAGTTCAGATACAGAGTTAACGACACATCTGGCAGTTGGTGCATAAATTATCAATACCACGTTAGCAGGTAAGAGTGGGCGGGTACTAAAACGGCCAATGAAAATGCTTGTTTTATAACTGCAACTCGCGATCCCAATAGTGTCGTCACTCAACGCATCAGTTTATCGCTCGCAGCGAATACACCCAAGTAAGATTTGCGATAAAAGAATGGATTACAAAATTTCTTTATAAGTTGCTTATGTTCTAGCTGTGTAAAGAGTGATAATGAACCAGAAAAGGATTACTGTTTTCTGTTCTATGAATTGACAATACAATGTTTAATTTGGTAGTCTAAAGTTATTTCCATCTTCGAAATGCAAAGATTGCACTAGCAAAGAGGTACATAAACACACAGAAGAAACCCATCTCTACTTTATCTCTGTTCTTCAGGTAAGCTCCAAATATCTGGGGAAATCTACTTGAAAGTGAATTAAATTCTGTGAAATTAAAGAGTAACTTCATTTCTTAAATGTGAAGTAGGTACAGCATTTGATAAGTTAGATTAAGAGGGATAAGATAAATGCCAAATATGATAGGATACACATTTAACAAATATTAATGTATTACTGAAAATGGAAACTCCTACTTGGCATTATGATGTACATATGTAGACCATTCATACTTTTAAAGGGCATAAATACCAAGTGTACCTTTGAAGGGGCAAAGACAGCAGTTTCCCTTGATGTTAACTTTTTAGCTTACCTGAGCTGAAAGCTCAAGTGAGCTTTTCTGATCACATTACTTCTGTTGTCTGTTTATTTGTCTGTAAACTTTTAACATTTTCAACTTCTTCAGAACCACTGTGCAAATTTAAACCAAACTTGGCGCAACATCTTTTGGGTAAAGGGGATTCAAGGTTCATGCCCTTTTAAGGAGAGATATTTAAATATTATTGAAAAATTGTTAGCATTGATCAGAGTTATGGCCATTGTTGCTCAGGTGAGTGATATAGCCCCTGGGCCTCATGTTTTAGGCCTGTTAACTTGACGTTTCTTACAGACCTTGATTTCTTATTTGATGTCTGGTGAGAGAGTAGCATCATGGCTGGCTGAGCAAATACAAGATGAAATGGCCAGGAGAGAATCAAATTTAGAAAAAGAATCTTGTATTAAAGCAATATTTAGGTAATGGATTACTGTTAACTACTGTAAATATTAAATAAGTTGTGTATGTTGAAATGAGGTGTTTAGTCCGAACTATTGCTTCTTTACGTATTTAAACCTGAATATATACTTTCGGCTCCATCAATTTTTAATTAACAAGCATTTGTTGATCAATGTCTGGAATGTTTTTCATTGTAGAATGATCTCATGGTTTCCCGCCTTCAGACTCTTTGCTGATTCTCCAAGTGCCCCCTCAGCTCTGGATGTTCCATGTCAAATCATTAATCAGAACTTTGTAGGTGTATTATTTTTTCTAGTGAACAATATTTCTTATTAGGCTTGTTACTGACTGACTACAGAAATATATTGGGTTGATCAATCTCATAGATGGCGAGGCGACAATATGAATTCAGGAATTATCAAAGTTTAATGACATTTGTATTCAATATTATGTTTTGTTTGTTGAATTAAGGATTTTCTTGTTTGTCTGTCTGATATATATTTATTGTATAGTCACAGATATTAATGTTGACAAGGTATGTGTAACTAACATGTTAAGTCATCAATTAGCAATTAGATCCCAAACCTGGATTTGGCTATGACTTAAATGTAAGAGTTTGGAGAACGGTACATTTTGTAAATATTTTCCTTATCAGTAATCTCTTAATATACTTCCATAGTGAGATAAACAACTTGATTTGAAGTAGGAATGAGTTGGCTATAAAACCTTTATTTGAGTTGTGTAGATGCAAATTGGAAAAATAAGTCGCGCTTAAGAGTAGGTATGAGTTGGATAGAAAATGATAGCAAATTAAAGTTGGTATTACTCAGGTCTTAAGAGGGCTCGATAGCCGTGGCCACATTTAGACTGTATTGGGCTCCTTTAGAAGAAGAGCTCTATATAAAATTTTAGGAAAATACCCAAGATAAAATGTATGGATTTTTTATATACTTAATGATAGATTGTAGCTAAACAAATCATACCTTAAAACTTAAATTAAGTTAAATTGTTGACCATCCAGCCTTCGTAAGTGGAAGTACTGTAAGTTGGCTAAAAGTGAACATGAAGTATGTTATCTAGTATACCGTTAACTTTGGATTTTAACAACATGGGTCAATATTATTTAGAATTCAAGTGGAAGCAAATTGGTTAGAAGATTTCATAAAGTAATTCTGTATTATTCAGATTTTAAGTGGGGACATCAAGTTTGCTAGTTTTGATACACAAATTAAAACTGTATAACCCAAATTTTGAGTAGTAGCAAGAATGCTACACAAAAGTAAGCGCAAGTGGTGAATGCTCTGTTCTATACATGTATGAAGATAAGTTTAATGATTATTTCATTTTGTGTTAATTTTATTTGCATGTGTGTTTCACACTATGAATACATTTCAATTAAACAAAAGTAAATGAAACACCTACTGGTATATATATATATATCAAACAGCATGTCAGAGGATTAAATACATGTAGGTTTTTAGGTCATCCAATTCACTCATATACCATTTGACATTGTCCATGTCATGCTTTACGTGTGAACATTCACTTACTGTAATATATTTACAGTAAGTGTATATTTCCCCTTATGCTTGCATTGGAAATTGGTGATGTTCAATTTTCAACAACACACATCAACCTGATCACGCGTATGAGTGCAAGTAAACATCGTCACACATTTTGATTAGATGTATTATTGTTAGATTTAATGAAACATTCAAACTTGCCTAGACAATTTGATACAGTATGTACTTTTGAAAAATAATTATACCCCCGCTTTGAACCGCTCCGAAGGAGAAGGGGGTATACTGTTTTACCCTTGTGTGTCCGTCTGTCCTTCTGTCTGTCTGTCCGCCCGTAACAAAAATTTCTGTCGCATTTTTCTCAGTAACTATTTATCGCAGATGCTTGAAATTTTAACACTATTTGTCTAGGCATGCCATATCGAGGGATATATTTTTGTACCAATTGGACGTCAACTTCCTGTTAAATGACGACTGTTTATTTTTAGCCAAAATTTTCAAACAAATTTTCGTCAAAGATTTCTCAGCAACTTTTTATCGCAGATGCTTGAAATTTTAATACACTATTTGTTTAGGCATGCCATATCGTGGGATATTTTTTTGTACCAATCAGACGTCGACTTCCTGTAAAATGATGACTGTTTATTTTTAGCCAAAATTTTCAAACAAATTTTCATCAAAGATTTTTCAGCAACTTTTTACCACAGATGCTTGAAATTTTAACACACTATTTGTTTAGGCATGCCATATCGTGGAATATATTTTTGTATCAATCAGACGTCGACTTCCTGTAAAATGATGACTGTTTATTTTTAGCCAAAATTTTCAAACAAATTTTTGTCAAAGATTTCTCAGCAACTTTTTACCACAGATGCTTGAAATTTTAACACACTATTTGTTTAGGCATGCCATATCGTGGGATATATTTTTGTACCGATCGGATGTCGACTTCCTGTTAAATGATGACTGTTTATTTTTAGCCAAAGTTTTCAAACAAATTTTCGTCAAAGATTTCTCAGCAACTTTTTATCGCAGATGCTTGAAATTTTAACACACTATTTGTATAGGCATGCCATTGTGTGGGATATATTTTTGTACCGATCGGATGCCAACTTTCTGTTAAATGTCGATTTTGCTTATTTTGCTTATTCACATCAGAGCGGGGTATCACAAGTGAGCATTGGCTCACAGATATCTTATTGTTACTTCATATCTATCCTATCTTAAAAGAGAGTTTTCCTGGCCAAGTTTCTGGCATAATATATACATGTATGTTTAACCACAAAAGCGGGACAGTAAATGGCATGTTTAATGGCTGTTCCATCTATCATTCATATCCATGACAAAGCCTATTTAATGGCTTTAAGCAACAATACAAAAATATTTCAAACAAATAAACATAAAAAAAATATACAACCATTGAATGCTCGTATTAATTTGGATATTGTTGCATGGTCCTATAACACACAAGGCTATATATGCAGACAAATTATCATACTGTGCTAATACATTTATACAACTATTGCTGATTTTGAGCTCAATTCTATGATTTAGCTACCCAGGAAGTACAATATTCATTAAGTCGAAGGCGAGGTGAATATTGTACTACGAGGGTAGCTAAATCAATGTATTGATCGAAAAACTCTCAGCAATATTTGTTTTATTATGTGATTCAGCGACGAATTGATACAGACATATCAAATTGAATGTTATCACATGAAGAAAACCTCATCGCCTTTTAGTTGAAGCCATAGCCACACACATGTATTTTTTTGGATGACAGGAATAATGATAACCAATCGTAGCATTTTGGACATTCACGATCTATTTTTAGTCCAATGTAGACAAAATCAAATGTTATATTGAACTCCTAGGTCAAGTGCAGGTGAACATTATATACCTATTTACTGGCTATGAGGACGATAGCATGTTTGTTGTCCCCCAGGACAATAAACTTGCTATCTTTTGAATTGTCAGTTAATAGCTATTTTATTATACCAAAGAAAACTTTATATATGCAGATTTTCTTGGTGGTAAACAAATTAGAGTTATCGTACTTTAAATTTAACATAGCAAGTGCTGCAACTCGGATTACACCAGAGGTGTTCCGAGTTTAAAAACGAGGGAAATCGAAAGCCACCGGTGAATAGTTTCTATGAGTATTCACCATGGGCAGATAGCACAAAAACTAGCTAGATAGAATAGCATGTTTCTTCATAGTAATTTTACGTACCGGTAGATACCAGTAATATTAGCTGAGGTAAAATAAAATGTTTTATTTTTTCTCCATTGTTGGATATCGGCCAGTCAGAGAGCTATGAATTAATTAATCATATAATAACACACAGTATTCAATTTGTCTGCACAGCCTAGCTGGTGTGTTATAGGACCAACGATATCCAAACTAAGCATTCAATGCTTAAATGAAATCTGTTTGGGGAGAATAACATGAACTGTGATAATCATAACCCCGACATCCTTTCCCCTCCCTGTTAAGTATTAGATTTTTGTGAAATAGTCAAGAATTTGCTTTATAATTCTTGATGTGAGGCTTATATTCTCCTTGCTCCTTTCACTCCATTTGTACATATGCATATTTTAAATTTGCCAATATACTTTGCAATGAATTGCTTTGTTATTTGATTGTTAATTGAGGCATAATCACCTCGTCCTAAATTAAACAGTGTTTTGTGTTTTCATAAATTTGCCTCACAAGTTTGTGTCATCAGGTTAATTGGTGCATGTACATCTATAAGCCTCTTTGAATTACTATCTTTTTTTCAGACTTGTTTGTGCAGATGTGGATATTTTCCAGCAAGAGAGACTATTTACTTGTTGCAGGTATGCAATCTATTTATACAATGCATAGGTATATATATGCAACATGCCTCGAGCTCTTAATAGTTATGGAAATGTAAAGCAGTATCTTTTCCTCATCATTAATAAGTATTTACTTTTATAATAGTTACAGGAGTCAACACCATATGTATAATTTGAGATTCTTGGTATTGTAGGGATTGAGTCAATTGGAAAACGCTGGGGATGTAGACAGTGTTCTACTTAAATGCCCTCTGCTGTCTCTCTCTCTTGTAGTAAGTAACAATTTTAGGACCTTTTATTCTGTCTCTTCATTGCAATATATACTGAGCTCTTTGAATAGTTATTTAAGCATTGAATGCTTATTTTTGGGTATCATTGATCCTAGAACACACCAGGTCGTGCAGACAAACTGAATGCCGTGCGTTAGCAAGGTATGATAATTTGTCTGCAGGGCCTGGGGTGTTATAGGACCGACGGTATCCACAAATCAAGAATTTAATGCATATATACGGTATACATTTTTTTTAACTTCTTGCCTTGTGTGCAAATGTGAAATATACCTCAAAATCCCTATATTCTCCTGTGGTAAGTTTAAATTACTGAAAGAGCCACTGTAACAGCCACAAGCGTGAACTTTGATTTTCGCTTGTGACGTTGCACTTCAACAGCGTTCAACGTTTGTGATGTCATAATAAAACTCATCATTTAACCTTTCAGTTCCCTGTGTGTTTTACAGTATTATAACTGCAGTAGCTTTCCACACACTTTACATGCAAAAAATATGTGGAATGTAAATATTTAGATATAAAAGAACTTGGCCTCATGCAAATATTAAAATGACGCACCCAATAATTATGCAGAGGCACTAAATCTGTATAGAAAAATAATTTAAACCTCATCATATACATATACTTAATACAGGATAGGATAATGTGAAATACAGTCCTGGCCAGTTAATTGACAAAAAAATATCTAAATTTCTGTTTTATTTTATTTATATACTAATTCTTTTAAATATAATGTACCCTTATAGAAAACATATTTTTTATCCATTGTAAAATAATCAGGTGGATACACCTTTATATATGGTAGGGGTACAATCTCCATAGACTTTTAGCTCCGCACCACATTTCAAAGCCCTTAAAATGTATGAGCGCCATTAGGTTCATTTTAGTTGTTCAGCTGCTCTCGGTTATAAAATGATTATCAGATTAATCTTGATGTGTAAATTTAAAAAGAATGTTACCAATATGAATTTAGGTTCATACACAGTTTACAAGAAACTTGATAGCAGAAATTTACAAGAAGCACATCAATCCAGGACTGCAAGACATACTGAAAACCACAGACTGGGTAGAAAGGTAGCCTCAGGTGTACCTATATAAAGTGGATCTGAATCTGTCTGAATGAAACCTGTCTTATCTATTGTAGTATATACTGATCAATTACAAATCAATTCCTTCGCAGCATGTATAATCTGAGTGGATATAACTGACAACAAAGGAACAAAATCCCAAAATATGAATGACAATTTTCAAGATTGAATGTTATATGAAAAAAAAGAACACATACCCTGGTAAATGACACAATATTATAATTTTTTATATATAATAAATTACATACCACGTACAGTATTTTTATTTTGTAATTGACAGCAGTAGGATCACACCTGCCCCATTTCCAGTTGAGGTAGATGTTAATGACTCCATCCTAAGTGCTGCTCTTCTCTCACTCCTCCATACCAGGTAGGCAAACTGTTTAGGTGATATCATTCCATTGTGTGGCGCAGGTTTTGTACAATATATAAATAGTGCCTGTTTGGGAGGGTACCAGTTGAAATTGACACCCCGAGAAAACCATTGTCAACCGACGGGAAACGGAGGTTGACAATGGTTTTCGAGGGGTGTCATTTTCAACTGGTACCCTCCCAAACAGGCACTATTTATTTTATTATACTGAATGTCTTAATTTTATAGCAAATTTTACTGCTTTTATATAGAAAAGACGTGAGTTCTAAGGCGAACTGTACGCGCATAATTTACGCGCATGTAACAATTCGTTCTATCGGCCCGTTGCCAAGTGTGTTGCTAACGCTGAGGGTATGAGGACGGATTGTCAACTGCGTCTAAACCAATCAGATTTCAGTATTTAACATGAAAGTATAATAAAAACATTTGTTTAAGTAATGATTGCAGGTGAATGAACATTGGGACATTTAGTGTTTGTGAAATAAAGGTTCCAACACCTACGTTCACTAAGAAATTTTTCACGTTTGTTATATTGTGAAATAAAGGTTTTGTACTCTTAGTACACATGCATATAAACCAACAATGTGGGCTGATTAAAACTGTATGATGAAAACATGTTGATTTTTAAGAACTTTGTTCACATAACACTATGAAATAAGTCAAACAAGTAATATTCCAGTTCATGTAAATTAAGCTATTATATTAAAAGCACTTATCAAAAGGAGGATCTTGTTGAAAGCAGCGATGGCAAATCTGATTGTTTTAATTCATCATCTTGAATGCTTTTCTTTGTGAAGGTCACTTACTTCTTTGATGGAGATCATAAGGAAACAAGCCAGATCCAGTGAGGACAGGCAGAATAGAGTAAGATGAATTATAATACATGCCTTCTTTCTAATCTTAAATTAATTTACATCATATTGAAAAGTTTTCTTTTTCTTTTTAATCTTATGAGGTGACACTTGATGGCTTAAACTTCGATTTCTTCATTATGATCATATCTTTTTTCTCTACAGTCTATACCTAAGGCAAACAATTAATAATTTGTGTTTCTCAGTTACTGCTGCATCAGTTCAAATGCTTTCACATTGGTTTATTTTATTGCCATATTGAAGAGGGAAATACAACTCAATTTTTAGATTTTAGTTTTAATATGAACACAAGAGGTATCAAGTTTCACCTGTACACTTTGCCCTTTGCCTGGTTTATTAATCCACTTAACATGCCCTCATAAGAGTGGAGAATTTGATTACAGGCTTCATTGTTGGTGGTTATTTTCATTACAGGTGTTTGAAGGGTTTGCTGTCCTTCTTGTTGCAGAACTTATTGAGGTCAAGGTAAGAGTTATACTGTTTAAAACTCGGCATTTTATTTATTATGACTGAAAATTATATTTTTGTTGCTGCAGGTTTGTAGCTGTACAGGAATATTCAGGTTGACATGCCGTAGAGCTACAGTGCCTTACATAGGAAAAACTTTCAATTCATAGCTCACAAAAACTTAAATTAGTTTTTGACTAGATGGATAGACTTATTTTTTGAGTATATACGTACACTGCATGCATTTGTTGGAATGGAGGAATGGAAATTATTTCTTAGTAGTAAAGTCCTGATCATTTCTCTGATGATTACAGAGTCAGTTCTATGAAGAAGCTGAGCAAGCCTTGGAACATTTGTTATTGTCCAAACCTGACCTGTTGCCCCATCTGGCTGGCAACATAGGGGGATGGGAATCTGTGTTACCTGAGAATGTTCTACGCCAGATGCCTTACACCCTCATCAAGTAAGGCTGTTTTAATGTGCTTGCAATACTTACAATTTCTTTGACATAACACTTTTTATCAGCTAAAACAATCATAAATATTACAATTGAGAAAAAATGAAAAAAAATGAATGGGAAAACAGATTTTATATACAGTAATACAACAGTATTACACAGTCTTTTACTAAAGGCGGTGGAGTGGGAGAGAATATCAACAAGCATTTAGTTGTTTATATTTTATATTTTGATGTAACGAACACCTTAATGTGGTGTTTATTTGTTCATTACACATATCCCTAAAAGGCACAATTTAATTGTACATGTATTACTTGCAGATTTCTTTTAAGGAGAAAAAGCACTTCTTGGCAGAGTAGTTTGACATATTTATCATCTGTTCTCTTGTTACACAAGAAAGTACTGCAGTGCATGGACCTACAAGTACCCTTGGAGGTATATCAAATTTAATAGAACTAAGATGACTTTAAAACCTAGTGAATTCAGTTGTTGTCAAAGTGCTATACATGTGTGGATTCACATCTCAGTTAATGATAAATCAGATAATATCAAATTTCATACAATACATTTATCTTATGAGTTGTGGCTACAAGATCTGAAGAACGGTATCTTCATACATTTTTAGCTCACTGAGATGAAGTCGGGGGAGCTTAGGCTATACCCTCAGTGTCAACGTCTAGTTAAAGTTTTTGGAGTAGGTCCCATATCTAATTTATTACTAATCCTAACTTTACCAAGTATCCTGTGATATAAATTTATAACATATATCATTTAATCCAATATCATATTTTTCTTGCGTTTTCTCCGATGTGAGATCAGATTGATTAGTGTGAGACAGCAGCGTGAGATTTTTCGGTCTTTTTTAATAACAATGCTACTGTTAAACATAAGCAAACATCTTCTGTTGTAAGGATAAATGATAAACTGTTTGTCACTTGTTTAACTTGGCATCTTATTATGGGCTTTCTTTTTTTGGGAGGGGGGGTGGGCCACGTTTACTCAAGGCATTATTGAACATCTAATCTATATCATTTTAAACTCCCAGTTTATGATACTAGTAAAAATTTCTTTTGAATTTTGATGAGGAAAGAAAGTGATTTTCACTGAGACTATTATTTTTCACTTTTTTCTAGATTTAGATGATATTTGTAGATTCATTAACCTAATGCATGCAAAACATGTGGTAGACACCATAATCTGAAAATCTCAAAATCGTGTTTGACATTTTGTTCCATCATCTGATTTAAAAAGGGTGTGATTAAATACTCTAGTTATATCACTCAAAAATGTCAATTTTGAGAAATTATTTTCATGATTTCATTTTTAACTCATGACACAAAGTTGAAGGAAGCTTTATAATGCTATACTCTCGGTGATGGTATTCAGTTAAGGTTTTTTGAGCAGGTCCCATATCTAAGTTATTACTGGTCCTAACTTCACTTGCTTGGAGAGTGCATCTCGGGATACTTTAGGACCTAACGTACTTCGATGCTGAATCTCGGTCATAAAGGTTGATATCCAATATAAACATACTTGTATATCTGCGGCCCCTTTTTAACAATGAATTGATCTACCATGATCTTAATAATTTTCAAATGAGAGTGAAGAAAAATGACACATTTTGATTAGTGTTTATAATTTTAATCGTTTTCCCCTATAGTTGGTGATTCTTGGCCGGGACATTATTTTGGCATATTTTGTTGATTTATAAAAATTAATTAAAATTAAAACCCAAAAATATATATACTTCTATGAAAATTTATTTGGCAAGTATGGAGGTAATTGGGTTTTGGTTAAAAAATTTAATATAATTTTTTTAATTAATGGCTATAAGCATGATCAAGAGATATTACAATTGTGAAATGTTAATAGCATAACAGTTTTAAATATATATGAATATTTACTTATTCTCAGTACACTGTTGGAGCTTAACTAATTTAAATGTATCCTATGTATATGCTATACTGTGGTTTCATCAATATTTGTTGAATACCAATTTTTGTGGATTTCGTTAAGTTGATCCACTAAATTAAATATTCATTGAAATGCAATTTTTATTTGGTGTTGATAGGGTCATTTGCCACAAAATTACGCATCCTTGAAGTTGTTATTTTCATTGAATCCACAAAAATTGATACCCTTGAATTAATGAAACCCCAGTGTAGTCAGGTGACAGTTAAGGCCTGTGGGCCTCTTGTCTTTGATTAAGCTCCTAGCTATTTAATTAACATTTTCCCAGATGTTTTATAAATATGTCAGAACCTCAATTATACCGTACACAAACAATGGGGTATATAGAAATCACCTTGTCCATCTGTCTGTTTTATTGAGTCCGGTCCATATCTTTTTTATGGAGTTCTTACTTCAGACAGAGATTGCTTATGACCTGAGGGTGTGTCATGATTTTAACCAAACTTCTTTTGGGCAAGTTCAAGGTCACTAGAATGAAAAGTGCAAAATTTGTGTCTGGTCTATATCTTTTTTATGGAGAAACATAGTAAGTTCATACTTCATACAAAGATTGCTTTTGACTTGAGGGTGTGTTATGATTTTGACCAAAGGTCATTTAAGGCAAGTTCTGGGTCAATGGAAGGAAAAAAGCAAAATTTGTGTCCATATCTTGTAATGGAAAATGATTAAAAGCTAACATTTGACACAATTATTGCTTGTGACCTGTTAGTATGTCCTGACCTTGAGCTTTGGTCTTTTGTGCAAGTTCAAGGTCACTATAAGAAAAATGGTATACATGTATGACTTCTTTACAATAGAGAAATATTTTAATCATTATATGTTCTTAGTGGGGGTATCATTACCTCTAGTTGGGTTAGATGACATTTGCTGCTGTTTTGTTTAACACCTGAAAATGTAATCAACTTAAACAATTTTCTTAGTTGTTATTATTTAGAAAAAACAAAGTATTGATTTGTTGTACAATGTACATTATTATACTTTCATGTTAAATACTGAAATCTGATTGGTTTAGATGCAGTTAATAACCCATTCTATGACCCTCAGCATTAGCAACACACTTGGCAACGGGTAACACAATGGATTGTTCCATGCGCGTAAATTATGCGCCTATGGTTCGATGTAGAATTCACATCATTTCTATATAAAAGCACTAAAATTTTCTCTAAAATTAAGACATTCAGTATAATAAAATAAATTAGACCTGTTTGGGAGGGTAACAGTTGAATTTGACACCCCGCGTCAGTTGACAATGGATTTCTCGGGGTGTCAATTTCAACTGTTACCACACCCCGCGTCGGTTGACAATGGTTTTCTCGGGGTGTCAATTTCAACTGTTACCCTCCCTCCCAAACAGGCACTTTTTATATATTGTTAGCTTTATCTCTCAACTATATCTTTTAATACTCGTTAAAGAAGAGAAAAATAGAAAATTCTAATTATTATGACCTTTTCTAAACATCCAAGACTTACCTTGTTCCTTTTGATCGTACTTTGTATACACCTACGAACATTTAAAGGAACACTTCATTTAAGTACATATGTGCTGCATGTACTGTTGTTGTGACGTCAAGCAGTGCTATAGCTAGATTATAACACTGTTATCACATGCTAATACAAATATGTTTGATATAAGTTGATTTTCAAGACTGACTGACCCAGATTTCTAAGAATTTGAAATAATTAAAATGAAATTTTGTTTGTAAAATCAAGTGAGTGAATTTGGCCAAAACTATCATATTATTCATTGGAAAAATCAGCATATTAAATAAAATAATTTTGAATAAGTTTTGAAAGAGGGAACTTACTTAGGATATGTTTTCAATCTTTTGGGTATGGAGTAGGTAAAGTTGGTAGTAATATCATTAGTACATTTATAAAGGACTGCATGTAGTATAATGCATTTCTCGTTGCCCCCCCCCCCCCCCAAAAAAAAAAAAAAGAAAAAGAAGTAAAATTCTTCATCAGAGAACTTTCAAAACAAAGATGGAGATAGTTGAAATCATATTGAAAATAAGTGTGTAAAAAGTTGTTACCCCATTGATGTCATAATGTAGAAATGACGTCATGAAGATTGTCTTACTTTGAAAAATTAATGTTTTGGAGCAAAATATGTATGTTTTCCAACGGTTTTTCGACTGGGAAACATTCAGCACATGCTTGCTAAAGTACCATATTTTTAACTATGATGTGTATGATCATGTGTAAAAATCATATTTCAGCAGACATGCTCTCTATACTTCCAAAGGCAAAATATGAACCAAAAATGACAATATTTTTGTTACTTAGTTTTCAAAATTGTTGGAATTAGCCTATTTTGGTGACGTCATTGATGAACAGCTATTGGACAATGATGACTAATGTCAATATTAATGTGATGGACATCCTCTGGAATAGGTTTTATGAAGATTTAATGATTGGTTAAAACTGTGGAGTCATAATTCGAAGTGGCTCAATTTTCGTGGTATTCGTGGGTAGCCCTCGCCCACGAATTTATATTCTCCACAAAAACTAATTATAAAAGATTAGTTTTCCTACTGAAACTGAAAACCGAAGCATCCACGAAATTACATCCCCTCGAAAAAGCAAAAATCTCACAATCCACAAAAATTGGCACACACGAAATTAAATGATTCCACAGTATTTTACCATATCAAATGTAGTCCATTGTGCAAAAATGTGTTTTTTATTATTTTTTTTACCTACTGGCCCATTTTTTTGGAAAAGTCATGAAAAAACAACTAAGTCCACACCAATTTAATTTCTTGTTCATTGGACAAAACTATACAAATAATATTTTAATTTCCTGCATCCAGGAAATTCTGTTCAATTTATGCTCTATTTTCGTATTTTAATTGGTTTTAATTTATAAATCAGAAAAAGTTTAATAAAAATAATTTTATTATTAAATTGCTTGCCAGCTCATCCTTTTTTTTAATCAGATGTTTAACGAACAAGAATAATTGGTGTGATCTAATAAAAAAAAAATTTGCCCTCATTATAAAATACGTTTTGTCTTGTTTTCATAGCAAATCCCAGCAATTAATGCTTTGCAACAACAAAGTTGTGAGGGATATAAAGTTTTTGACCAGTCCGTCAGTCCTGTTCTTTTGTAAGAGCTTAAACCACAGCACGGAATTTCTTGAAACTTTGTAGGTATTTAGGACATAATGTGTAGACGTGCATATTACCAGAAAATTCTGATTCCATTATTTTTGGGGGAATTTTGGTCCTTTATTGAATACAGTAATTTATAGTTTGTAAGAGCAACTCCTCTTAAACTGCAGCATGGAATTTCGTGAAACTTTGTAGGTATTTAGGACACAATGTGTAGATGTGCATATTACAAGGAAATGTTGATTCCATTATTTTTGTGGGAATTTCGGCCCATTTGAACTTAGAATTTTGTTTCTATATTGAATATAGTAATGAATGGTTTGTAAGCACAACTCCGTTCTGCCCTTTGAACTTAGAATTTTTGGTTGACAAAGGAATAGATGGGGATATTTTAAAAGTTTTCATCTGTTGATTTTTTGCGAGTTAGCTCTTTATCATATTATTTTGGGTATTTAATGCATACCCTGCTGTTCATTATGTGTAGCATTGTCAAGTAATGGGGGAGTGTGGGGTATGTGAGCTTGCCTACTTTTTTTTTTTAAATCGATTCAAATTGTGGTAAAGCATAAGAAATGACCAAGTTACTCATTTTCAGCTCAAATTGTATCAATGTCCCTTCAAGGTGGCTCACTACATCTTGAAAAAATTCCTCAAATCAGCAGAAAATTACTTCATTATGATAGATAGCATGATGGATAAAAAATATACCGGTACAAGCCGAATAGGCAAAAAAATGTACAATTTTGGATAAAAAATTTATTTTCTAAAAATTAATTCAGTAAGTATGAACAAAATCCCATGGAGGATTGGAACTCATGATCTGCTGTTCACAAGCCTGATACTTTAACCACTGGGCTATGATGATTTAATAGCAAATTGGTTGATACAAACAATTTAACAAAATATTTAAATTGCCATCTTGCGATGAAGTGTCTGAAAAAAGTTTAAAAGAAGGGGATATACTGTTTTATCCTTTTGTGTCTGTCAGTCTGTCTGTCTGGAAGAAAGGACTACATATGACAAGAGCCTAGTATGGCCCACTAAAATGAACATCATCAATTTAATGTAATTCTTTGCTTCCTTTATAAAGATATATACATGTGAAGTTTTTTCATAATTTTCATTTTGACCCAAATGCCCAGTTTTGAAATATGACATCAAAAAGTTAACCTTTTCCCGCCATTTTCACATTTTTAGCATAAAACGGCTTGTTTTCAAGCAGTTTTTATTTTTCAGAAAACATTGAGCGATTGCTTGAACAAAAATATTTTCGTCAAAGATGTACATTTATCTTAGACTTAAAAGTGACAGAAAGTTTGTTCTTGTTCAAAGTGTCGCTTTATATTTCCCATTTAAAAAAGATAAGAAAAATGTCAATTTTTTACTGATTTTGATTGAATTACAAAAATAGCGTCACTTTTGACGTCACATACTGCTAGTGAGTGCAAATAAGTAAATAGCTGAAAAATATGTATTATAGGGGGCCAAATTTGACTCGTATCATATATAGTTCTTTCTGTAGCATATTTCTCAGCAACTCTTAATCACAGACGCTTGAGATTTTAACTCTCTTTGTTTTGTTATGCCATATATGGTGGGATTCATTTTTGTACCAATCGGATGTTAACGTCCTGTAAAATGACAACTTTGTTTATTTTTAGCCTAAATTTTCAAACAAAATATTTGTTATAGATTTATTAGCAACTATTCATTGCAGGTGGTTGAAATTTTAACACACTCGCATGCCATATGGTTGGATTAATGTTTTAACAAATTCAGTGTCAACTTCCTGTTAAATGTCAATTTTGCATATTTTGTTTATTCAAATCACAGCAGGGGTATATCACCATTGAGCATTGGCTCACAAGTATTAGCATTTATTAGAAGAAAGGCAGTAATTTATTTTTTAACTATTTTTTATTTTAGAAATACAGAACATACAGTTGTTAATACTTTGTATGTTTATATTTCCAGAATTTAATTCAAATGAATGACTGGATTGATCTGATGGGATTTGTGAAAGAATCTTTCAACTCTGCAACAAGAGCTCAACTTAAGAATGTGTCCAAGGTAAGATAGGAGAAACAAATGTTGAGGTAAAAGTCAAGTTACAGTGCACTGACCCTCTGACAAGCTTACACGGTTTTGTCAGGATAAGCAAGGGAATCTTTACGTATGCATGCATTTACATGCAAAATCTTCTTCCCTATCAGCGAGCATTTAGCAGGCCATCTAAGATCAGTATAAGGATGAGGAAAAAAGCCTCTACTGAAATTGTTAAAGGACATATCGCATGTTTCTAAAGTATGGGACATTTTACATTTTTTACCTTCCTTGTATATATATTAATTACTTCTAACAGTTTGTTTGCTGTAAAAAAGCAATTATAATTAAGCAATAATATCAATTTAATTCATAGCCCCAATCATATAAAAACTCGTTAATTAGATAGATGTGTCACATGGTACGGTGACGTCACATGCGACTTTCTTCAAACAGCGGATTGTAAACAAATGTAGGGTTAGCATTATCTTCTTTAAATCTTTGATATTTATTCACCATGTACAAAGTTTTTTCCGATGTTGACTAAATAAAAAGAATCTTATTATTCAGTTGTACATGTTTAAGCAACCAGTACGGATAAAATACAGTGTTATAGCAGAAGAATTGACGATGAAGTCGGCAATAATGATCAAATTTATCGAAGTGTAAATTTGGTAAAAACAACTTGGTAAGGATTATAGCTTTTAAAACATCGGTAAAAGGTATTTATTTTATTAAAATCTACAATAATATTGTTTTTGGCGTTCTTCAGAACTTCAGGATCTTCATTGTTGTAAAGCTGTGTTGTACAAGAAGTTTGTTTCCTCGGCTGTAACTGTTCACAACTTTCTACAGTTCTTTATTTCATATTATACACCGTATGAATATAAATGGCAGGGACTTATTAAGGAAAGGAAGAAAAAACCATATGCCTTAGTTATTGTTTCTTTTGTAAGATCCCATCTCCGGTTTTAATCTGTTCACATATACATGAATATGAACAAACTTTGTCTATTTCTCGCGTAAACATTCAATATCGACAACTCCTTGACTTCTCCCACAACAATAAAACTTACAGAAATCTCACATACCATACTTATGTTTTATGCAAAGGTGAGCTTTGGGTGAATAAATGACTTATACAAAACCGACGCATACATGTATGTATATAGTTTAACAGTATCAATGAAAAGCATCTAAAGAAGCGAGGCGTTATCCAAAATTGCTCAAAAATGGCATCCTCTCTTGTTATTTTCTTCCGATGAACTTGCTTTTTGTACACAGGTACCTGTGCATAAACTTCTATTTATCTCTTTGAAAAATTAAAAAACGACTTGTTATAAAAACTAAATTTACAAAAACATACCATATATTTAATAATATATGTATTGATAGTTTATTTATACATCCTCTTGTCCACAGATATTTGTCCCAAGATTACCACACATTTTCGTATGGGAAACTAAAAAAACAACAGTCCAAATCCCCATTTATGATGGTTATAATACCCAGAGGAGACACAAAACACCACCATTATATATAATATCAGCTAGTTATAAAACCTCAGAGATAATATAAAAATAAGAACATTAAGTTCAACATGGTGATGACAGTACAAAGGACTTAAAGTGGTAGTTTTTCCTCAAATGAATTATTCATGTAATCAAGAAAAATATTCAAATAAAATGAATTTTAATTTATTTGTAATCGAATTTTTATCAAAAGGACTTGAACACAACTAGTACATTTTCAATATTTTTTACGTTCTGTGTATGTCATTGTGTATAGCAATTAGCACCTCGACGGACCCTGGTCACTCCAAGTGAATAACATCTGTTTTAATTAAGTCCCGTCTACTTTTCCAGTAACCATACGGTCATAAAATGAGTCTTCAAGCACGCTATTTGACTTCGGAATATGAAGTATGTTAAATTCCAATACAGATTGAAAGTCGCCATTTTTACATGTAAACAAACTACACTACTTCACTTTACGGGTTTGGCGATGGTGTTTAAAAGAATATTAGAAGCAAGTAAAGTGACGATATTTGTAGTAAAATTAGGAATTTATTGGAATCGACTATTCGTACAGAATGTGTTCGGAAATAAGATTAATCAGTCCAAAACTAGCTTAAGTTTTTGTGCATCGCAAATCTCAAGTTTTTAACACGTAAGGAACCGTAGCTCACAGGTTATCCATTCAAAAATTAAAATTCAAAATGGGAGCTACAGACCTGCAGCTAGTATTTAGTTAACTTTTAGGAAGTTTCTGTTCTGTACATCTTACCAATAGAATTGGTATTATATGACATACTTATGTGGGTCATAATTCTCCATCTTCTGAACATTGAATGGAATAAAATATGTAAAAACTTAAGAGTACCAGACCCATTTATTTTCTTGATACTGTAACCTTTATCCAAATGAATCTTGTTTTTGAGCAAATTGTTTTTGAGCAAATTGTTTTTTCTATCAGTTTATTTTGCAGTATCATATAGAATCATTTTAACAAGGTCTTGGACTTTCAGTAGGACATTACTATCTATTTCTTGCATCAAATAAGTTAAAATGATGCTGGTTTCAAGCAAAATATACACTGATTGCGTAACAGACAGGCTTACATCACATTGCTGTTTGACACCAACTATCCAAAGTCCAAGCTCTTGTTAAAATGTTCTAGTAATTAAAGTGCCATTCTATGTATTCTTATAAGAGCTGCATCATACTGTAAAGGCCCTTGGGCCTCTTATTATTATTTTATACATTATACCAGTAATATTGGTCTTTTTCCTGCAGGAATTGTTGAGCGACTGCGGCGCAGACATTGTTTTGATGTACAAACAAGCAATTGCAAGAGAACATTAAAATTAAATTAGCAATGTCTTCTTATTTTTCCTTTACATGTACTAAATATGCTAAACTTCCTTCATTAGACCAGGAGGAGAATAAGTCTGTAATATAACTATAGTTTTTGTTTTGAACCTTAATATATTGTTGTATTCAGTTTTCGCATCCATGGGTGTATTTATTATTTGAAGTAGGAATTGAGAAATTTTTGCACTGTGTGTTGTGTAAGGGTACAAACATGATACTGAAGTCAAAGAAAGATAACTCTGTTTGATTTTGGCTTGAACAAACAAAATTGGCAGGTTATCTACTCTTAAAATGAATCACTCACTGCTTCGTGCATTGGTAATATAATACAATTGTTTTTAAATACAGCAATAATAAATAGTCTAACAATAATCTAGAATCTTGCAATGTATGAACTCTTAACAATTACTGACGGTCAGTCTGTAGTTATTGAAATAATCAGAACTTTCCAGTCCTAAGTTAACGTCTGAAGTAAATATTCCTACACTTTTCATTCTTATTTTTCACAGTCTGTATCATCACTCTCACTCTCCTTAGGAATGTCCTTGTCTTTCTTGGACACACGGGTCTTTGGGATGACGATCGTTTCTGGTCTTTGCATTTTGTACTCCAGAAGCATGTGATTGATTGGAGAAAGTCCTATACAGGCCCGGAGAATATTCTCTATGCAGCACCTCTGTCGGAACAAAGAGTTAACCACGGGGGTGCCGCGCGGAACAAGGGGAGCTTTACACATGTAACTCAGGAAAGATAAGACGGAGTTAAATTTCTGGAACTGGGTCTCGTTTTCCACTTTGAACTGAATCCTCTCGCAGAGTTCGGCCAGGACAATGAGGTCAATGATGAGGGGGCTGGCCAGCAGCGAGTCCTCACACGTGTTGTGGATGACCAGTGTGTTGGTCCCTCCCATCATTATCTCAGACGTGTACTCGTCCATGGCTCTCTTGCTGTCACCCACATAGGGCACGTACTTGATGACGACACAATGGTCGGGGGTCTCCCCTTGGCTGTAAAGGATTCTGTTGGAATTGACCATGTCATCTACCACATTGCTTTTGGAAATCTAAATTAGAAGAGGGGATACAAAAATCATATATTGCTTTAACCGTCCTTATAGTTACAAGGCACAGACAAAGTTAATAATAATGATGAATGTCTTCTTTGAGCAGGCACGTAGCATCATTTTTGAAAGGAGAGACAGACTCATCCCAAAAATCTTGACAAGCGAAATAACAAGAGGCCCATGGGCCTTATCGGTCACCTGAGTAACTGCAGTGTGGCTTTTGCAATGTATATTCATGTGCATTATAATAACAGGGCTTAGACTACATCAATTTAATATGTAGATTCTCATCCTGATTTGCAAAAAATATGGGGCGGGTGGGTTGATATTATTTTTTATTATTTTTTTTTTATCATTTTTTTCATCATGTTCTTGAAATACAACTGCTCTATCTTTTTTGAATTGTTAATGCTAATATGAGTACAAAAACCAATATGTAATCTTTTAATTCCATTTTATTTCAACTTAAATGTAAATGCATAAAGACAGTATCCTTAAAACAAGCATGACTGAAATCAACAATGATCCACATGTTAAGCAGCCGTTAAAATGTTCTAAATTTTTTGTATACCAAACCGATTTTATTTCCCCAAAATTTTTTTTGCACAATTTTTTTTAAATTAAATAAAATACATCGGGGCGGGCCACTTTCAGAGGGGTGGGCAGGGATGAGAATCTAAAGATTAATTTTATGTGGCCTAATGAAATCATTTTTAATATTCAGGGATTTCGAATCCAATAAACTTTCTAAATTCTAAAAATTATTTAAAAATTGTAGCATAACATACATGTACAGTGACATAATTGAACAAATCATAAGTACAAAAAAAAAAAAACCGGTCGAAATTACACCACCCTATCCTATATAATAATTAGAGCCCTACCCTAACACCAGAACCCCAGACCCAGGGGCCATGAAATTCATAATTTTTAAAAAGAGGCAATCTTCCTCATCTTAACTATCATAAACTATGCAGTTAATTCATCGAATTAATACACAGGAGCAGAGAAGATTTTTAAAGAATTACTGCAATTATTTAGAGCCCCACCCTAACACAAGAACCCTGATCTAGGGGCCATGAACTTCACATGTTTAGAAGAAGCATTCTTCCTCATCATAACGATATACTTATTTCATTGACTTAATACCTAGGAGCAGAGGAGAAGATTTTCAAAGAATTGATGCATTTTTACTGTTATAATCATTAGAGCCCCACCCTAACACAAGAACCCTTGACCCAGGGGCCATGAAATTCACAATTTTTTGAAGATGCATTCTTTCTCATTATTACTATGTACTTAGTTCATATGCCTAATATCTAGAAGCAGAGAAGATTTTTGAAGAATTAATGCATTTTCACTAAATAATCATTAGAGCCCCACCTTAGCGCCAGAACCCCTGACCCGGGCGCCATGAATTTCACGACTTTGGTAGAGAGCTTAATGCTTATTACAATCATGCCAGCAAATTGACTGCTTGATGTCCAGGAGTAGAGAAGATTTTTTTAAAGATTGCATTAATTTTGATGGTTTTAACCCCACCCCTCAGGGCCCAGAAGGGCAGGGGTCATGAATTTCACAATTAAAACTCGCCTTCACCCATAGATGCTATATTCTAAATTTGGTTGAAATTGGTTCAGTGGTTCCAGAGAAGAAGTTAAAAATGTTCAAAAGTCTACGAACGACGACGGACTGAAAACAGATAGCAATGGGTCACCTGAGTTACTCAGGTGACCCAAAAAAGGAAAATTCCAAAATGGTCAAAATTCTAATCCGGGGGGGGGGGGGGACAACGCCAGATTCATATACAATGTAGCTTTAATTTTATTGTTAGTTTTCTTTTTTTTTTCACTTCAATTGTTTAAATCTCCAAAAAAGTGGGGGGGGGGGGCAACTCCGTGATAATTTAATTTTCTATATGTAAAATTAAAAAAAAACTGTTTTCTTCGAGAAAAAGTCCCCTCCCCGATGATACGTGAAGAAATACTCGTGTTGATTTTGATGTAGTAAAACTAGCGTGTTTCAATTCAAGAAGCAATGTATAATTTTCATTGGACTTGAATATGTAGTACGCGTCCAACCTTTGAAATCGATTTAAAAGTGGTTATTTGTTTTTGTTTTTTGGTACCTAAGCAGTGATGTTTAATTAAAATGTTCCAAACAAATTTGAACTCTTTTACAACTCTTTTACTGTAGGTCAAGATGTAGAACGTTAGCTTTTGTAACAATAGAAAAGTATTTAAACGTTCTAAAAAATGACCCAGGGCTCTACACCTAAATATATTCAGCTTTATTATCTTGTTCATTTTCAACATTAATGGAAGGAAACCTTTGGTACCTCTAAAGAGCAAAATGCTTCGAATAAAGTGAATTCAAACTAAATTCCAAGCTTGAGCCACTTTGTACAGAGAGACATTGATGCCGCTCTACAACAGATATTTAACTTTCTCCCTAGAGCGAAGGCACTAAATGCATTGCACTTTCTTACCTCTTTAGATCGAAAGGTCTGAGGAGCCGATAAATTTTTTCCATCATTGTTTCCTAGGTGATTATAACTAACGATGGATCTCGGTTTGATTCCCGCACTGACCAAAAAATCCACCAACACCGATTTAAGTTTCGTTTGTCCAGATTTAAAATCGTCTCCACCAACAAACACGCATTTTTTCTCGGCTAATTCCAGACACCCTGGTACAAACGTATTCTGAGGAGATCCGTTTATAAAAGAAACCTGTCAACATGAACGAGAAAAATTTGTTACCATCTTGTTCCAAACATTTTTAACACTTGCATGAAATTTTCTTGGAAAATAAAGGGAATGCTTTATTTTATCATTATGGAGAGTGTTACTTAGTTTTAAGACTGATTTTGACATCAGAAGATGTGTCAGATTTGAATGGGACTTTTTTGATGATTAGGTACTTCATTCTTTCCGAAAAGAGCGGGTACTTACGCCTTCCAAGATGGAGGCCACAGCAAACAGAGTTGAGGGTGAAACTTCGCTTTCATTGTTGCGGATGCTGCTAATCAAATTTTCTGCAGTATCGTTTAATCCTGGTATTACTTCGGAGAACCTCTCGGTGTTAGCAGTCCACAGTACAATGACCTTATCAACACCGCTGGATTTTTTAAACTCTCGGATGTCCTCTCGAATTTTGGTCATCATTTCTTGCTTACTACCTGTTAAGACGTTATCTGCTCTCTCGGCTTGGTTTGCAGCAATGAATTCTGGTATGTAAATTGACGGTCTAGGTTTGAAATTCTCCATGTAAGGTTTAAGTTGTGTTTGTAGATTGTAATCGAGTACTCTTGCTCTTTCCATTGAATCTGCCAAGTTCTTGGAAGAAATGTCCCAACCTATAACATTTAATAATATTGAAAATCAAATAAAAAACCAGAGTTGTCAAATTTTCGGAAGAAACTTTAATAAAAAATAATATTTGGACACCCACCATCCAAGACTAGGTCGTTTGGGTCGACCATGGGCAGTAGGGATTTCATTGGCACATACACTTCTCCCTCGGGGCCTGTTCCAAGTAAAACTGTACTAGCCTGAGTTATGGAACCAAAATAGTTGGGCTTCTGTAAGCCGTCTTTGGTCGGCCAGTCAATGTTGTGCTTATTTGCCAGGATGGTTGCTGTGATCGTGGAGCCGTTGTTTCCGCCCCACCCCACTAACATGACGCCGAGTTTGGGAACTTGACGCTGTGTTCGAAACAAATACTCGGTATCGACGGGAGTAGCGGTGATATTTCCCGCGGCGTCTCTGTCCACTTTTGTGTTCTGGTAGACATACTTGGACTGTATAAAATCATTCGTGTAGGATACGTTTGGACTCTTGACTTCAATAGTTGCCATTTTTTTTCAGCTGAAATATTAGATTTAATACATGAACTATTTAATCATTCATATGTTTTGTTTCCTCAGCTATTTTATAAAAAAAAATTCTGAAATATTACAACATTTTCCATGTTATTATATGGGTATGTGAGAGAAAAAAGATAGAATTCAATTACAGAAGTACCCCCTGAGAGATTAAAAAAAATCAATAGTGAAGTGATGAGGGTTTGGTGGGTGGGGAGATGCTAGTTTTTCTCCGGGAAAATTATTCCAAGAGAACGAAATACATGAAGTGATGAGGGTTTGGTGGGTGGGGAGATGCTAGTTTTTCTCCGGGAAAATTATTCCAAGAGAACGAAATACATGTACTTGATATGATTTGAGAAAATACATGTACATCCTCGACATATTTTAAAAATGCAATGTTTAAAGATGCCTACACGGATTTGTCCCACATTTTTCGTCAAAGTACATATGACATTTGTAGATGGAGGCCGTTACTTTACATTACATAATGGTATCGATCTTTTACAACAAATCCGAGAGATCCGAGTATACAAGCGGTAAATACAAATCGCGTTAATATAGTTGATAAGACATTTAAATGCAGTTTTATACATGAACTAAAGTAAACGTTACGAAACCCAATATATCAATACCGGTATTCGCTACCTGTATGTACTAGTCCAAGAGCTGAAAAGAAAATGTTTAAACAAATTTATGGAATAAACGCCAGTAAAAGTACAAAATAAGGGGTTTTACGATAAATTGTTTATCTCCTACAAGTTCTGTAAAATATGAACACACCTACCTACTTGTTACTCTGCCGTTCCTGTTGTGTTGTATTTTACCGTGACTTAGAAATCCACGCGTGCGAGATCACGCCACTTCTCATTTATAAATAGATTTGTATCGACTCATGGACATTGATCGTGTGACGTCGAACTTGGAGGAAAATTTGCGTTTTTCTTGTAACCACGAATACACATGGATATTGCGTATTAAGTTTACTTTTTATAATTAATTTCTTATGAAGTGTTTTTGTGGGAAAGTGATGTCACTTTTTAAATTCGGTAAATAAATATTTTCAAATCAATGTAATTATTTGGTATCGATGGAAAGAGCCAGTGAAATGCATTTGATTTTTGTAAGATTTATTGATTTAAACTTCTGTTTGCAATTTTTGTTGATTTTATGGTGTGCAAATTACGAGCACGATTTCACAATAAGGTTATTTCAAATTCTCATCTCCAAAAACCGATTAGAAATCCACACATTGAAAAAGATTATTTATGAGTCGTCGTGATTAATTACAAAATACCGTTGGGTACACGAATCAATACAAAATCAAACCAACGTGCTAAATGCCAAATGCTATTGTTTATTTTAACAAATCAAAGTCTTCAATATATGATTAATTTCAATTATAAAAGTCCAAAATATGAGGTATAAATGTATAGTCTTTTTCATTGTAGTGAAATGTAGCAATATTTTACTACCGAGTTATTCTAGATTTTTCTTCAAATGTCTATTTGTCTCTCAAACACTGCTTACAACCAATAAATCCAAAGTTAATTGTGCTTGTCTAAAAAATCCATTGTGAATGGACGAGGTCAGAAGTTCACAAAATACCGGTATTGCACGCATCCATATACAAACAGTTCAGTGGCAGCGAGTCCATGGGTCGGGGAAAGCGGGATGTCTTATTCATGTCTACATATTAATTATTAATACTATGAAAGAGAACATACCCACAGTATGTAGCAAATAGGTTTCGACTCCATTAAGAAAATGATTTCTACCTAAGACGAAAACGAATCGATATGTATTTTTACGGTTTCTTGTTACTTAGAAAACCTACTTCACGATTTATTTGCGGACGTTTCCCAAATAAAGACGAGAGCTTTACGATTTTATTGCGGGCAATAAAATTGTAATATGGAGTAAGAAAAATAATTTTCCTAACAAGATACAAATAAAGTAGTTTGTATTTAAAAATACGTTTGAATCAGATCATTGAAATACCATTAAAAAGAATAGTGGTGGTATTTTTATATATTGTGCGAGGGCGATATATATAAACAGGGATGAAAGCTAGCTAGTAAAAACATTGATAATTTGGAGGCATAGGCGTCGGAACCGGGAGGGGGGGCTACCCCCCCCCCCGACTTTTTTTTGGCAAAATTGTCAAGATTTCTGATGATTAGTCTAGCCCCCCCCCCTTTTCAATTTGCTTCCGACGCCACTGGGAGGTTCCTTTCCTTCCTTCCTGTTTTGACTATCTTATAACAAGGAAGTAGGAAATATTTGAAGGAGAATGCTTTGCGAAAAACACACACTTCAAAGACCCTACCTAGTTCTCATTGCTCTTCCTCGAAGTTTTAGTTGATTGTAGTGGCTATTTTATAGACTATGTTATAAACTCCTTTTGAAGAAATTTAAAAGCATTGTATAATTCAAACTTTAAAGCAAAGGTATAAGAATATTCTCAAGGTATAAGAATATTTTTTTCACTAAATAATAGTTTTTGGTTTTTAAAGAAAAATATGTATAAAATTTTAAGGTAGGTCTGTTGCGCAGTCCTTTTAATCTGCGCGTTCAGACCTTATCCGATCAAAATTCTGTAATTTTTTTTAAAGTTTCGTAACAGACGCACGTACTGCCTTTAAGTGATGATAAGTTCGAACCTATTGTGGAGTATTGCAACCGATAAATCAAACCGATTCCCCTGTCGCCATGGATGTTAGAACCATAAAGAAGATGGGTGGATAAGGCGTGTACATAATGCCTATACACGGACGGATAAGATGCTGAAAATTTAAAATATCACATATCATTGATTTGTAACAATTGTGTTCAATACTTGGAATATGTTGACTGAAACAGGCGTATACGTTTCAAACCTCCAAATAGTGTCATCTTTTAGAACTTCAATGCCGTTTCTTTTATTTAGTTGGTCGGTGCTCCATATTTTTCTCATAGTCAAAATAAAGTTTGTCTTGACCTTTATTTATTTTACAACGATTGATAAACAAGTTCTACAACTTATATTAATATCTTTCGTTGGCACGGATGTTAGCGCGAGGGGGTCATTGATGTGGGAGGAAGCCGGAGAAAACCCACGTGTCCAAGCGGGCGACCACCATACCCTTTCACATACAACCACTGTCGATCACGGTGATCGAACTTGGGTCGCAGCGGTGATAAGCGAGTGCATTGTCCACTACGCTACGCTACTTTTGGTTTAATGGGAAACAAACCGATTTCAATCAACAAAAAAGTGGAGAGATTACACAATATACATTTAAAATATCATTTTGTATCCCAACAATTGAACGATACGAAAAAATAATAAAGTTTTCTTTCTTTTTCAAGAATTTGTGTTGAATATATAATTTATATGATATACCTTGTTAGTAAAAGGGAAGGGCAAAAAAGGGATTTAATGCTTTGTGGTTTCAAGCGTACATGCATATACACTTGTATGTTGTTACATGCGTACATTTTGAATTTTGTAATAACTCGGCATTAGAGATTTTAGAGACTTGCAAAGTTAATTTTTTTTTCTCGGTCAGGAAGTGAAGATAAATTAATGTATATATTTGTTTGGTGAAAATAAAGTAATGTTAAATTCTTTAAAAATTGGAATCCCTTTTAAAAATGAACCCAAGATTCCTCTTAATGAGTTCGTTAAAATGAAAGTTATTGGAACATTCTGAGCAAGTGGCGTATACAACCAATAATAAACTAGGGCGCTTCACAATTCAATCACTAATTTTAAATTCTTATATTTTTCACTCAAAACAATGTATTTTATGGTTGTTTGACTTCTAAGCTTAATGATACAGGGACAATGTATAATATAGGTCCCACTCTACGGGCTCCCTGTGAAGATCAGTCCGTCCGTCCGTCCGTCCGTCTGTCAGTCCAACTTCCTTTTTTTCAGAGAATATTCTCTTTCCCTTTTGCAAAGTGATATAATCACACTTCACCGAAAAGTGCCCGTGGAAAGAGGGTGTGCATTGATCTATTTCAGAGCATGGACTCAAACTAAAAGAGTATTCGTGAGTAGAGGATGTACATGTATAGTGACCTTGAACCGATTTTCTGAATCAGTTGTCCAAGTCGAAAGTTCTGTACTGACCTTGACCCATTCGAGCTTTAGCGTTATGCCTATGTTGTGCCCACTGGAAAGGGGTGGACACTCAACTAGGCGAAAATAAAACGGAGTGAACATTCCCTTGTACATACAGAAATATCGTACTGTGCTTTTTGTTCTATGTATAGTAGACTGTCGAAGAGTAATCTTTAATTCAATCATTTTTTCCGACTTTTGATTTCTATTGCCTATACTAAACATTTTAACAGCTTTCAATAAATTTCATATAATTGGGAAAAGTTCTCAACTGGAGCTGAATGTATAACTGTACATCGATTATTACATATACTTACTACCGTTAACATTGTACTTTCAACGTACTTAGTCGAGTCGAAAAACCGTATTTTGACCAAATACTGACTTCTTATGTATACTTAGGATCAATGTAAGGAATATTTTATCCGATTAATTGTAGGTAAAATGAACCAAAAACATATGACGATATATACAGCCACTAATGATCTGGAAGTGTTATTGAAGGGTTAACAACATATTTTTAATAATGTGAAATTGACTTTAGTTATCTTTCTTGTACTTTGAGTTGTTTACAATGCTTTATCGCTGTTTTAAAAGTATTTTCAATAATCAACCAAACTTTGAGCAATAAGCGATATAGAGAACAATTTAAGAAATATGAGCTGATCATTTTGATCGGGGCAGGATTTGATCACGCCCCGACCGTAATGCCTACTCATAATTTGAAAAGAATGATTCATTAATATTACTTATTTTTATATAATTCAGCAATCGTACGATTAAATATTAAATTATTGACATTTTTACGTTATTTTCATTTCCTATGATTATGCAGACCCCGATTGCGCCCCAACAGTACGTCTTTTGCGTCATTGATGAGAGGTCTATACAAACAAATACCGTGCCATGTTTTTGTTTACAAACTGGGTGCTGGATAGAAAATACCAGTTCTTGAAACATCGAATGAGACAAACATTAGAATTTTGATTTGCATTTATAGCAAATAGAGAATCTGCTTGCAACATAACTTCTACCCACAGGCCCCTCAGACGTTATATCTTTTTCTCCTAATAGATATAGGGCATTTATTTTTATTATAAGAAAAATATAAAACGTCAGGTGCCTTTGCTTCTGTATATAAGTACACTTGTCCAATGAAAACAAAAACACGACACGAGCCTTGCTTACTACATGCAAGTAACAAAGCAGTGTTCTCTGTGTGAGCTCTGTATCTCGCTTATAACAACAGGTTACATGTAAGTAACAAATAATTGTGAGCTCTCTATCTCGCTTATAACAACAGGTTACATGTAAGTAACAAATAATTGTGAGCTCTGTATCTCGCTTATAACAACAGGTTACATGTAAGTAACAAATAATTGTGAGCTCTGTATCTCGCTAACAACTATTTGCATTCCAATTTTGGTTGAGCATGAGAAGCAATAACATTTGAACTGACATTTTAATCTCAAATCGTGACCTTGCCCCTTAAGGAGCTAGATGGTCAACAAACCCATCGGATCAACCTTAGGTATGTATTTGAATAAGCATTGTCACTTTATGAACTGGCCAAATGTGTTTGAGGGCAGTTTTAAAAAGTTCATTTCAATGAATGCATATATTCAAACGCAGACAAATTGGTTTAAAGTTGATGGATCTGATTCGAGTATGACAGCCCATGCACAGGAAAATATTCAGCGCATACTCATAAATTGATTTTAAAAAATGTTTCATATCCAAATGGATTATAATTTAATGAGACCTACAATAACGTTAAGTACGAATGGTCTTAAGAGAGTGGTTTCTATTCCATCTGAAACACTCATTCAAGGCATCGTAGTTCTGAATAAAACATCGGAAGATATAATGTCTAGATAATATCTAGACATTATAACTCGGGGCATAATTTCCCTTGCATGTGGGTCCTGTAAAAGGACTCATTCCCAATTGAAAATTGACTGGGTTTTTTTTAAATTTATTTGAAATATTCCCAAAATAACTGTGTCGTATTGTGTTATAAAAGATGCTGAATTTGTAACTATGCTGAGTGAGACATTCTTATATATATGTCAATTAAAATATTTGAGTGTTCTGTTAAATGTGGTTTATTATGATGAAAACATCAATTTAATGATTGTGAAAACCAAGAAAACTGTATAGATTTTTTTTTTATTGAGGCATATTTGTTAAACTATTTCCCCCAAAAGAGCAATTTTTCGATGAAAAATTTCCAATTGAAAGGGAACAGGACCCTGTACCAAAAAGGGTCAGTTAAGCCCTGTATCTTCGTGATATTCAATCTCCCCTCCCCGACCCCGTTCTTTAATATTTTCACCATACAAATTTGATGATTTAACTCATATAACCTTGTCTTCGTTATGCGTGTTTGTGCAAAATCGGTTTATTACATATGTATGTTAAGAAATTGGAAATGTTTTCCTGAAGCCTCGTATTTTCCTAGTTACTATGTTTTTAGGATATGTATTTCAGTTTTAAAAAACTGCTACTGAAATGACTTGCCGTTTTTCGTGCACATAATACGACAATCTTATGACGACTTATAACGTTAAAAATAACATGACCATGGAATCACTATCTTTAAAAAACTATTAAATGCTATCTCGTGTAGAACACGTACATCGTCTATTACCGAATCTGTTTTATCAGGATAGAATCATATTTTATGTAGCGGAATAGATATACTGCAGAACATGTGATTAACTTTTTGCCTCGCTTAAAAAAAATATAGATCTATTAATGTTTATTTCTGCTGACAAAGTGCACAAACTTCTTTCCTGATTACATAATTAGACAATATTGATGTGAGGCCCCTCCACGTCTAATCCTGTAAATACCTTGGGTCTTATGACTCGCGTTTTGAAACCAAGGCCAGACGGGGTCTTTATATTCTCTATGTTGAAGGTCGCTCGGACAGTTTAATAATCACTTCGTGAACAGCATGACGGGGGTGGCGAGCATTGGTGTGGAGCCGGGTGGGTTGCGGAACATGCCAGCCTGGGCTAGCTTCAGTGAGTATAACGAAGAAACCTCTAACTGTTGATTGGGTAACTCTTAATTCATCTGTTTTGTAATCATGTTAACACACAGGCACCTGACGTTATATATTTTTCTCATAATAAAAAATATATACCCTGTCCCTAATAATACACAAGGTAGAGGATATATATTGTATATTATGCGAAAAATATATAACGTCAGGTGCCTGTGGTTCAACATTGTGTATATATATCATCTATATGTTGTTTTATGCAAGTAAAACTGACTATATTAAAGGGATTTTACGTTTATCGTGTATATGCACTTGTTATGGGAAACATTTAAAGTAATCTAGTTATTTAAAGAAGATGGGTGAATAAGGCGTGTAAACTGCCTATATGAGGATAGATAAGATACCATAAAATTAAAATATCAACAAATCTCATAATTTCTTTCTAAATTATTGAAAACAATGTATATTTACCATTACATCGATTTATAACCCTTAAATATATTTATTAATTGGAATAGGTTGATTTAAACTGGCGTATGCGTGTCAAAACCTCCAAAATAGTGTCATTTTTATAACTTCAATGCCTTTTCTTTTATAGAGTGGGTCTGAGCTCCATATTTTTGTCATAGTCTATATAAGGTTTAAAGGAAATCAAACCGATTCCAATCAACGAAAACATGGAGAGATGACCCACTATACTTAAAAAATGTCATTTTGTATTGCAACAATTGAACGTTTTAGAAAAATATTACAAGTCCGTAAATTCGTGGTTGAAGTCACATATTAGCATTTAACGATGGAGATTGTTGTGACTGAAATGGCTCAGTGGTTAGAGCACCAGACAGTAGGTAACATTATAGAGCTAGGGTTTTTAGGTCGTGGGTTCGATACCACCAAAACTTAAGAATTTATTTTTTTTTCTTATCGTTTGTTAAAATATTCAAAACTGAATATAGTCAGAAACTGTGCTTTTGTAAACTTGTATTATAACATTATCAAGTATATTTAGTTAAAAAAAAATTAAATTTGAAATTGTATTTACGACTAAACCAAATGGGCATTTGCGCTATCTTGTTCCCCCATCTTCTTTGTACAGGTTGATCGCCTAGACACTGAATCATGCTTTTCTGTTTCATTATACTGTAACCTGTTCATCGATATCAATGATTGAATGAATTCGTAAACTGAATTGACAAATGCTGAGAAAAACCCATATAATTAGTAATTTATCAGTATATATCTACATCTACCATGATGTACACATCAATATATATTTACATTTTTCAGTGTCTTTGTGATAACACTACGTATCGATTTTGTACTATACAGTCCAATAAATTCAAAGCGAGATTTGCTTATTTATATTATGATACTTAATAGTACAATTGCTGAAAATTATGTAAATATAAGTAATAAGGAATCATTCTTTGAATATTATGATGTGATAATTTCGGTCGGGGAGTGATCAAATCCAATAAAGCCCGAAGGGCTTTATGATAGATTCGATCACGCCCCGACCGAAATTATCACCTCATAATATTCAAAGAATTCCTTATTCCTTAAATATGTTCTCTCCTCTTTCTTTATAAATCCAATTGTGTTCAGACAGCCACCTGACAAAAGTGAATCACTATCGAACCTCCGGTTTATGATTGTATACATCGTATCTGCAAATATATATTGCCTTATATGAACATACCGAACGCAAAAAACGGTTCATTTTTGTGGGAACCTTTTAATGAGTCAAGAGGTCATATTTATGACGCGAACTACCCGTATTTATATTCCCATAAAAGTTAAAGAATGATTCCCTATTCCGTTTTTGCCGCCGGTATTAAATGCAACGGAGAGCAGAATGACTGACTGAAGACTTTTCGGCTGTTCCTTCTGGGCACATTATATAAATTTCTAACCTTTGATATTTATTTTTGATCATTTTGAAATAATAAAAAAAATTTGATATTAACGGTAAAATAATTTCTTCTGTAATTTATGCAGGGTATTTAGTTTAAATTGATCCGCTAGCGTTCTACATGTATAACAGAATCTACAATGTATATAATTTCAAGTACATATAATTATAGATAGTGTTAACAATGTTAAACGGTGTAATGTTATAATTAACTATGCAGGACTCAATTCAATTTCAATTCTTTATTTCTTTAAGCTTTACAGTTTATCAGTTTAACTCCACAGACTCCACAGACTGATGTCTGCCTAGCAAAATAATTAACCATCTTCGGAAAACATTGGCTGATTCCATTAACCATCTTCGGAAAACCTCGGATGATTCCATTACTTATATATCATTTTATGAGACACAAGTCGGCCGAGGTGTGCCGACGGACCTCTTTTTATATGGAAAAATTTTCTGTTCAACGTGTAAGGGTGACAATAACGATACTATTTTTAACAGTATTATACATGCTTTGTTAGGATAAGTAAATATAAATTTAGAGAGAAGTAAAATAATCCCAGTAAACGCTTTCTTTGGTGGTTCACACGGGCTTTGAAAGCAGCTATTATTGCAGAAAAGATTAACATAATTCACTAACGCGAGTTATGTATTTATTTATTTTTTTTTGTATTTCTAAAATGCTCGCTTCCTTCGTACCCCACATGAACTACCAAAAAAAGCATTTTATTGTATAAGAAACATACACGTACGCTACACGTCAATAAGTAAGTTCAATGTCTAAAAACGCAACTTAAAGCGAGAGAAAATATATCGCGCATAAGAGTGAAGGGAACTTTGTAGGACTTTTAAAATATAAAGAAGATTCTTCAATTTGAGAAAATATTTTGAAGGAATATATATAGGATGGCATATATATTTTTATACCCCCGCTCCGAAGGAGAGGGGGTATACTGTTTTACCCTTGTGTGTCTGTCTGTCCATCTGTCTGTCCGTCCGTAACAAAAATTTCTGTCGCATTTATCTCAGCAACTATTTATCGCAGATGCTTGAAATTTTTACACAGTGTTTGTTAAGGCATGCCATATCGTGGGATATATTTTTGTACCAATCGGACGTCAACTTCCTGTTAAATGACGACTTTGCTTATTTTTTAACCAAAATTTTCAAACAAATTTTTGTCAAAGAATTCTCAGCAACTGTTTATCGCAGATGCTTGAAATTTTTACACAGTATTTGTATAGGCATGCTATATCGTGGGATATATTTTTGTACCAATCAGACGTCAACTTCCTGTTAAATGACGACTTTGTTTATTTTTAGCCAAAACTTTCAAACAAATTTTTGTCAAAGAATTCTCAGCAACTGTTTATCGCAGATGCTTGAAATTTTACACAGTATTTGTATAGGCATGCTATATCGTGGGATGTATTTTTGTACCAATCGGACGTCAACTTCCTGTTAAATGAGTACTTTGTTTATTTTAGCCAAAATTTTCAAACAAATTTTCCTCAAAGATTTCTCAGCAGCTATTTATCGCAGATGTTTGAAATTTTTACACACTATTTGTTTAGGCATGCCATATTGTGGGATATATTTCTGTACCAATTGGATGCCAGCTTTCTGTTAAATGTCGACTTTGCTTATTTTGCATATTCCCATCAAAGCGGGGGTATCCTTAGTGAGCATTGGCTCACAGATATCTTGTTGTTTGAGTTTTATAGTTCATTTCATACGGCGGCGTGGAAGGGCCAGGTGAAAAAATAAATAATTCTTATTTGTTCGGACGAATAAGTTATTTGTTCGGACGAATTACGATTTGTTCGGACGAATAAGTTATTTGTTCGGACGAATTAGCTCTTTGTTCGGACGAATTAGCTATTTGTTCGGACAAACTAGTTATTTGTTCGGACGAATTACGATTTGTTCGGACAAATAAGTTATATTTGTTCGGACGAATTAGCTATTTGTTCGGACGAATAAGTTATTTGTTCGGACGAATAAGTTATTTGTTCGGACGAATTACGATTTGTTCGGACAAATAAGTTATTTGTTCGGACGAATTACGATTTGTTCGGACGAATTACGATTTGTTCGGACGAATAAGTTATTTGTTCGGACGAATTACGATTTGTTCGGACAAATAAGTTATTTGTTCGGACGAATTAGCTATTTGTTCAGACGAATAAGTTATGTTTATATAAAACAACATTTTTGATGAGCAATTTATAAGACTGATCTGGCAATGATATTGATGATGAAGGGGAGAGGGTCTGTGATCAAGCCACCCCTTTCCTAGAATGTCGTTTTTCCTTCAAATGATAACACCTCAATGTTATACATGAACTAGTCACTGATATTTCAAGGGTGTTGGAACAGGGGCGGCAGAGGCGGTCGCCGCCCCAAGAATTTTGCCAAAAAATGAATTCTGAAAAAAAAAGACTGAATTGAAATTTAAAAACGGTGATCTGTATTAATTGGAGCGGCGATGATAACGGCGATTTTTGTTCAATGGAGCGGCGAAGGGTAACTTCATTGTTTACATGGTCAAAAGTTGGGTAAATATACCTGTTTCTGACGTGATTTGACAATCAACAGTGAATTAATTAGATAGGTTTGCCATTAAAGAAATATCGTTCTTCAGCTATGATGATCAATTACAGGTTGTAAGTTAGAAACAACTGATATTATATTATGGGCTATAAAAATATATAATATGTCACCACATGATTCACGGAAATCCATTTAAGGATTTTTGAATGTCTTTGAAGTTCAACAGAGACTGATAAGTTGAATCAAATTTATGTGAACATAATTGGTGCTTATACATGCACATGCGCAGATCCAGAACATTTTTCGGGGGGGGGGGTTTCCAAGCGATATCTATGTTTCCCGGGGTGGGGGGGTCGTAGGCCTGTTTTGGTAATTTTACTATGTAAATTTAAGAAATTTGAATTTTTTATGGGGTAAGGGGGTCAGCTTCCAGGTGACACCCCCTCTAGATCTATACATGATGCACAGAAAACAAACTTCTTTAATATAAATGTGAGTTGCGTTATCTTGATACACATTTTATGTCGTCAAAGGTAAAAAATCAAATAAGCGACAATATAAATTATCAAATTCAAGAATAATTTGACACACTGTAGTACAACAACTTAAATGTAGTTCAAATCCTAGTTCGTCCGAACAAATCGTAATTCGTCCGAACAAATCCTTATTCGTCCGAACAAATAACTTATTTGTCCGAACAAATCGTAATTCGCCCGAACAAATAACTTATTCGTCCGAACAAATAAGATTTATTTATTTTTTCATCTGGCCCTTCCACGCCGCCGTAATTTCACAATAGAGCAGACGCAATCTTTATATATGAAATAAATCGCCTTGCTGGGAAGACTGGCGATTTAACAAAAGTAAATTATATTAAAGGAAACGGATTAGTATAAGTTTCACAACATGTTTCAGAATCATATTGTATTTCAATTCAACCTGCCGCGCATTCATGTACTATAATACATGTACATGTATATTATCTATTGCAATAACATATTGTAAACTAGATGATATCCCGCGCAAGCGCGGGAGTTAACACTTAACACTTTAAAATGATACAATGCTAAATATTAAGAACCATATTTTTTGGTTCATTTTTGTATATACTGTGTCCAAATTTTCTTAATTGCTTTCTTGACATATTCTTTAAAATTGAAATAAAAAACTGCATGGCTGGATATTTAGAGGAGCAAACAGGGATGAAAAATCTAAACTAAAACATACATGTACATGGCCCTATTTTTCTTTGTTGCCGCTGACTCGAAAGAAAATAGCGAACTTCTTTTTTTATTTCAAACCATTGAGTGAGTATTTATACTAAATTTCAATTTTCCAAATTATATTTACACTAAATAAATGCAAAACCGTAAGCTAGTGGAGAATGGGAGTATTTTTTTTAAATGAATTTTACAAGAAGTCTAAAAAATGTATTTTTGTGATGGAAGGAGGGAGGGGTAAACTGAGTATGACCTTCATTTAAAAGTAGACCAACCAAGTTGCACTCAATAATCCAAATTCAATAGCTTTTTATAAGTTGGGCTATTTGTAGACTAACTATTTGAGGTGTGTTTAACATCGGGGTTTTGATTGGTTGGTTTTGGAACCAACCTTCACCTTGACTGTAATAGAATATCAACTAGTTTGGTTCAGTTGACGACAGGTAGGCATGTTTTTCATAAATTTATTTTTTTAACGTTTTAAAGAAAATGTTTAATCTTTTTACGGACCCGATAAAAAAGCATTGTTCTTGGCCCAGAACAATGCCATGCTTATAGTATCATACAAGTATACATATTTGTGTACAAAAAAGAAAACGTCCTTTTTTATAAAGAAAATTCCGTAATAATGGCAAGTTTTCTGCGTATCTTTGGTAGAGAATACCTCTTTTGACGATATCATTACAATACAAACAATATCGATATACAATATAAACATCGATATCATTTCTGACTGGTTATTGAACATAGTAAAGTGCCGTGCTATCGAGAAGGTTATTAAATTAAGGACATGCACTTTTATAACAGTATTATCTCTATATCTCTTCACATCTAAATCCCAAAACCGGGTGAGTCGTTTATCAGACCCAAACAAAAGGTACTATGTACAAAAACAGCCGACAGCGCGGGTATGGTTTCCTTATTGGCCAACTGCTCAGTCTCATGTAAATGAAGGACATGCACTTTTGTAACAGTATTATCCCTGTATCTTTTCACATCTAAATCCCAAAACCGGATGAGTCGTTTATGAGACCCAAACAAAAGGTACTGTGTACAAAAAAGCCGACAGCGCGGGTATGGTTTCCTTATTGGCCAACTGCTCAGTTTCAAAATGACTATTGTTAGTACTTCCCAGTCTGCATAAACCTGAGAGGACCTAAAGCTTTGGTCGGAATTAATCGGAGCTGGTTTTCTTTTCCCAGATTCTAATTCTATGGCTGTAGCAGCAGTTGTCAGTCCAAGTGTTCACTTGCAGACCACAGTAAAACATCGTTCCCCGCGGGTCCCAGAGTTCTCCAGGGACGAAGTGGCGGATCACTGCGAGATCCACTCCTGTTGGATCATCGTCTGCGACAAAGTGTACGATGTTACGAATTTTACACGAGAGGTATAAAACTTACTTATGTAATTTACAAAATAAATAAATAGAATCAATATTCTATTTACTTTTGTATGCATTATAACAGTATAATTATTAGTCGTTATATAATAATCAACATGCAATGATTTGGTTGCAGCATCCCGGGGGTTTGGATGTAATCATGGAGTATGCGGGGAGCGACGCTACAATGGCGTTCATGGACAAGGGCCACAGCAAGGACGCGTGGATGATACTGTCCGGCTATTACATCGGGGAATTAATCAAAGTAAATGCCAATATTTTATACACATAGTCCGTCAAGGTTCATTCTTTACTGTTGGAAAGCGCGTAATCTGTAAATTATTTTTTACCCACATCAAATTGTTTCCAAAACCGTTCAATCGTAAATATCAATCAGTTTTTAACAATATATTCAATTGAATTTATTAAATTTTGTCTTTACTTAGTAGGACAGGATTAACAAGTGACATGTGTGTACAACGCCTTGCTAAAAAAAACTTGTGGTATGTCCAAATGTTGGTTTGACGCTCATTATTCAGGACTAACTTCGTTTTGGAGTCATGAAGAAAATACTTACATGTATATACATGCATGTAAACCTCCTGTTTTATACATTTATATATTGTAACTTTTCTATCTTTTTAATTTTAAGCTAGTATTTATATGCTATGAAGATGACTGCACACCTTAAGATGTATATATATTTCTAGCAGTGCTGTATGAGACTGACACATGTATACAATGTTGTATTAACATACATGTATATCTGAATTTTTTTTTTTAGTTTTGCTTTTTTATGGAATTAAATTTGCATTGTTAATTAATGGACCCACAAAAGCTAATTTACACATCATTCAGACGTCACATTTATATTCACACGCTCACCAAAAGTATGTGTATTTTATCATAATAATGGCATGATATGAAATCCGTTATGTATGAAGATTGTATTACATAATTTACTATAGTATATAAAATACCCTTAATTTTTTTTCTCGTTATTCAAGTTTGTTCTGTTGTTGTAACTTGAATTTTTTTGTTAACTTTGTATATATATACACAATTCTGTAATTCAACTTGTGTTTGCTTGTTTGTTGTTTTTTTAATTATATAATAAAACTAAACAATTAGGTTGGTGTTGTTATATTATACAAGGTGATCCATAAATTTTTATACTATAAAACTTTAATAAAAAATTGAACATATTTACATACATACACACCATCTATATATTATAACTTATATAAGGATAAGAACACAATTCATGCTCCACTGCATTCAGATATTTCATTCATCCGAACACGTTACATTTATAGAAATGCGTTTTGAAGACAAAAAATTAGCCAGCACACTGCAAGGGAATTTCCAAAGAGAAATCAAGCAAAGTGATCAGAAACCAGGCTTACATACTTATCCATGTTACAGAACGGTCTACTATTGGGATATTGTATTGTTATATTTCCGCACATGCGCAAAACATAATCTGAAAAGATCATTTAATGACCGCATGAGATTTAGACAACAGAGTGTTTATTTGGAGAAACTGATCAAAATGAACACACAGTTTTGTTTTGTTTTCGGGGTTTTTACAAAAAAAATTTGGGCTTTTTTAATTTTTGGATAGAGTACTACATTATGACGCAAACGAAAACTCTGTATGAACTGCGCGCGTGTTCGATGTGCAAGCGAAGTAAGGCAACCCTTTCTGTTCAAAGTATTTCCTTTGGATATTTTAGCAAATTTTGCCAAAATATCCTGTTTTACTTTCTGACTTTGTTTTTGTTTGTTTGTTTTTCAATTATTTAATATTGATTAATATTCGTATTCTGTAAGTATATTCAAAAGTCCGTGCAATCTGGATGCCTGCTCTCAACCTAGCGTAACCATCTTGTCCAGTCCATACATCCCAGTAATGATTGAGGAACGAACCACTTAATATGTTGACCAACCACTCAATATGTTGACCAAATACTGTAAAGCATTTATGTCAGCTTTAAAAGCGAACATTGACAATGGTCATTCCACTCAAATATCTGGCACAACCGCAAGCAGATTTGACGTCAGCATTTAAAAACATGTTATCCATTCTGCCACGGTATAGACTGCAGTATTCCTTCATGTACAAAACGTCATAACATGTAACAACTAATCAAGTAAATTATGTTTTTTATTTATATTTTTCTTCTGTTCTTTCTTTTTTTTTCTTCTTTTAATAAATCTTGCTTGTTTTAAGTTTCATATATTACCCTCCACCCTTTTCCAGACCGCTTGTAAAATTTATTGGATCTAAAAGAGTATGTTTTTTTCGTGCTTGTGGTTTCCCGGCGGTCGTGACACAAACTATAAACTTGACTTTATGAGCTTATTTTGACACTATTCATTATGAATATTCAGAATAAGACGTTTCTTTCAATAATTCACGTAATTCCATTTGTTAGTGGTTGAACGTTACCTGCACTTGTCATCTCAGGATCGCGGCATAAATCAAATAATTAGTCAGCGCAAAAGAAGTTGAAAAAGCAGTAATTGCAAGTGTGTGTTTATTGTATTCACAACTTATTTACAACATATTCATAACTTGCCTGTATTTATTTTCACTTTATTTAAGATGAAATATGTTAGCGATTTTGTCTTAAACAGCCGTAAGAATTAATAATTCTTTATATGTAATAGATGAAATTAAAAAAAAAAAGAATGCTACAAATTTGGAAACCCTCTTAAATAAATGACAGCGAGTTCAACTATGCATGTAGATGTATTGGTTGTGGGATTGGAGATTGCGAAGTTGCGAAGGCGAGGAGCGATAGTAGTATCGCTCCTTCGCCGTCGAATCTTTGCATTTTCGCTCCTTCGCCTTCGCACTTTCGCCTTCGCACTATCGCATCTTCGCCCTAAAAGCGGAAGTGCGAAGGTCGAAGTGGCCCCAACGGAACACCATAATAAACAGTATGGTCCACAAATCACCAGGGAGGTCGGATACTCAACAAAATCCCTTTAGATCCAACTGAAAAAAAAATGGAACTTGATTTTGTTTCCATATCCATGAGATGTAGCAACTAAAAAAACCTAACCTTATTGTTTGAAGATTTACAGAGCTATTCTTTTAATTTCCAAAATGTTTGAAGAATGGCAGTCCAGTCTTTTTAAATCATTTTTTCCAACAACTTTCCATACATCACAAAATATTTGACATCATTTTCGATCGAACATATTTATAGCCAAGAAGTTGGTGTAATCAACAGATAATTCAGGTGGTATGGGACACCTTCGTATTGTGACGTACTTTCTATCGAAATAAACAAAAAAATCAAGTATAATTTAATAAACCTTTTCCCCCCAAATTTGTTACCTAATAACTTAATGGATTAGAAAATAAACTACGAACCTGTAAGTCGCGAGTTCGAATCCCATTGAGATTTTTATTTTATTTAAAATAATTGATAAGAAGTTTTGAAAACGTGCATTCAAAATACGTAATCATTTTATGTGAAATGAAAACAATACATCAGACATGGCCAGTATAGAATGACTCTTAGTGTTAGGTGGCCGTCTTATTGTCTAATAGCGTACAGGTAAAAATCTCCGATCACATTGTTCAACGGTAGGTCACACCTCCGCGGTTTAAACATGGCTGCAACGAGGACCGCGATGAATTAACCGCGATGGTGTAACGCGGAAAGGATTAAATAACCGCGGGGGGAGCGCGGTTAAATACGGGATCCGCGTTGACGGTACTGTATATCCATACATTTTTAAACAATATTTTTGGGTCAAAGATCGTAAAATTTTAAAATTCTAAACAGATGAAAGCATTTTGATCATAAGTATTTTTATCCACATTAATATCGACAGGAGTCCCATACCATCTTTACAAAGAAGCCATACTTGATATCGGTGTCAACAAGTGGGCTCAGCAGTCGTCTTCAACTTTATATGTGTACTGGTACGGGACACCTGTCGATATCAATATGATTTTTGTTCTTTTGAACTATTAATTTAATTTCACATCACCTTTGTTCTTTGTTCAAATGTAGAAAATAAAACCTACAAAGTGGACATGGACATTCAGCCTCCTGCCCCCCCCCCCCCCCCCATCAAAAAAAAACCCCTGCTTTTCATCGCTGTTTCATTTTATATGTATAGCAAGTTTTCCATATTTCTGTATTAATTATAAAAGGACCACAAATTATTTGTAGTTTTGAGAGATGACATTATCGCTATATTGATATATGTACAGTCATTTTGTATAGAAATGCATTTCTAACATTCCTTCCTACGAGTGTTTAAACATAGTTAAGATTTAAAAATAATAACTTTGTATGGTCAACATTTTTTTCAAATCAATGTAATTCAGGATTCAAAATCATATAAGCACAACTTGTACATGCATGTGTATTAATCGAATTTACAAACACATAATAAAGTTCAGTGATTTTTTTTTTAATTTATATTGCACGCTTATAATATGTTCAGCATGTGATTTGCATGCGCACATGCTGCGGTGTGTCACTTCATTAATTAATCGACATTGACGTTAATGTTAATGATATATATACAACAAATAATGTCAACTTTGTTGTTAGTTTATAAATATTCCTCCTTTTTCAATAAAACGTTTACTAATATGGGAAGTAACTCTAACGGTTTCTACTGAAACAGATTACCTTTTCCAACCAAAAGTTATCGTCCTTTAAATATTACTCAATATCTCTTTGAACCAGCACATCTTTTTTTTACAGTAACAACATATCCAAGGCACAGAAAAAATTACTAATAGCAAAAGAAAGTTATTTTTTGCTCATTTAGTAGGTCCTAGCTGCAGGTCTGTAGCTCCCGGTCTGAAAAAATTCGGATGGACGTCCATCCGACTTTTTTTTTCAGACCAAGAGCTACAGACCTGCAACCGTGTAGGTCCTACTATGCAAAATCCTTACTTTTACACCCTTTACGTGTAAATTTAACTTAATTTTTGGAACTTTTAAAATATATATTGGACTGATGGAGAGTAACCCATGGCGGAGTGTTACATTAGACGAATTGTAACATCTGACGCAATATTACCTATGACGATTTATTATATGTGGTGGTATGTTACATCTGACGGAGTATTACATTAGAGAGTTACATTTAAGAAAATGTTACATCTAACGGTATGTTACATTTGACGGAGTGTTACAACTCGCATTGTGAGGTTTGACGAAGTGTTTTGAGTGTCCTGGACATGTAGCAGGTGGAACACGTTTACTTCCTGATACTGCAAACACACCCACCTCATCCTTGCAATTTCTGACCTACTCTTCCGTATTTTGGCTTGTGAATGATGATCTAGAATAAAATATAAAAAATTCAATGATTTTGGAAGTTATGAATCGTTGTAGCTCATTATCCAAAGTATATGTCTAGATAGTTCGATTCCCGCAAACCATGCATGAAATATAATTGTATCTCTTATAATCTTAGTATTGTCATGTTGTAAATTTTGAATTTACCGGGTGGCAGTAAATACAAAATTTACAAAATGACAACGTTTGTCATGTTGTAAATTTTGTATTTACTGCCACCCGGTAAATTCAAAATTTACAACATGACAGTATGTATCTTCATGCGTTCTTCTCATTGGAAATTACAGAACTCTTAGGTGACCGTGTTGGTCATGTGCCACTGTAATCATCGTCATCGTCTGAGAATTTCGTGTACAATTCTTGTACGACATACATTCTTTTCAAAACAAACATTTTAACATCTATATGAATCATTTTGCAAATCCAGTTTTTCTTGGGGGAGAGAGAGAGAGAGAGAGAGAGAGAGAGAGAGAGAGAGGAGAGAGAGAAAGAGAGCTTTGTTGAAAAATTAGTGCTGTATCATATAACACACAATATCAGTATCTGCAAAAGTACTGTAAACGATTATTTTGAGAAAAAGTATGTTTATTCCTCCGTTATGTGGTGGTTGGGTCAGATATTCGATTTTCTTACGTTATCAAAAGGGAATTCAATACTGTGAATTCCAGCCACTATAGTCTTGTTTAGTTATCGTTTACTGTTCAATACGCAAATCCTTTATCCTTATGAAGGCACGTAGCATAGGGGAGGGGGAGCCTGGCCCCTCACCTTTACTCACAGCAAACATTTTCCTTAAATTTACAGAAAATGTAAAGAAAAATTTGTTTTGCTTGTCAAGATTTTTTTTATCATCTGCCCCCCCCCCCCACTTTAAAAAACAATGCTACGTGCTTGTTATGTCAAATTTTTCCTAATGTCATATTTTTGTTCAAAACTGGTACATATTATTTAGTATATATAAATGCAATACTGCTGTCTGTAAAAACTAGATTGGTTAATATTATTATTCACAATATCGGCAAAGATTACTTCAAGATCACAGTTTCATAAATCAATTGCCATTGAAATTGGAAGACACCCAGTTTGCACACCTATCTGGTTGTGTTCAAATATAAATGTGTATGTACCTATCAGAAAAACAATACTGGTAAAACAACATCTGTATCAGACATAGGTTTTATTTTGATTTAGTGACAATAAATGCTACATGGATAGAATTAGAATACACCTGTACAAATACAGCTTTTTTAACGCCTGCATAGATCCACCTTCCAGATTAATCCTAAAAAGAGCTGGCTTCTATTCATTTATCACAGTAAACAAATCTGATGTGTTCACCAAATTCAGCAGTATATATAGATTTGTCCCACCTGGTAAATTGTTTTAAAAAAATGTACAATAGACCTCACTTATATCTAAATTATGTGCATGTATATGGATAATAATAAAACACAAAACATTATTTAAGATTTTTCTGACAAAATAATATACATCCCTATTTAATCAAAAAAGTTTAACAATGTTCCATCTCCATTCATTTATATAAAGAAAAGAAATTTAAAATCTGATTGAGAAAAATAATTTGTATACAAAACAATATATATGGATGTGTAATTTCACATTAGTTTCACAGCTATAGAATCAACCATTGATACATATATTTGAAATAAGCTCTTTAATTTTGAGACATAAAATCCAACTTTCCTCTCTTCTGGGTGTGGGAATTGAAATCGGAGGCAGGGCAGGTAACAAACACGTCAAGACTAGTAGCACTATACAAACATCTGATGTTATAGGTGGAAAAATATCAAATGTACACCCCAACATGATGTTGCCATATACTTCAATGGGAAAATATGGGGGAAAGCTGCAAGAATGGCACATTGTAACAACCATACCTCTAAAGTTTGTCAACAATCAACAAAATTATGTGTAAGCATTAACAATAAAAAAGGGATAAATAAAATGATATTTAAAGTTAAAATTTTTATAATACATAATTAAAATGATGTGTAAATAAAAACTGCATTTTGAGTTCCAGAGACAAAATTCCTAATCAAAATTACTTGCTGGTGTATACACAGTAAGTTGTAAAATAGGTTTGAGAATTCTAAAATTAGCTAAAATATGCGAGATAAATATCTCTACCATTAAAAAGTGCCACAGGCATAAATTTCTATTAAATGACAGTCTATTATAAATGACGAGCTTTGAAATACTGAACTACATTTCCAAATGTACCTGTTGATTTTAAAAGGTTCTGAAATGCCACTGAAAGGTTTTATATTTTTTCACATTTTCAAACTCAGAATTGAAAAATTAATACCCGTACCATTGAAAATGCCAAGACAATGAATATTTCACTGCTAGTGTCTGTTTAAGGAATAAATCCAAAACGGGTGCAAAAAAAAAAAAATTGAAACAATAAAATACATGTACATGTATTATCATATAAAATATATGAAAAAAAATGCATTCATCATTGCATGTACTGAAAAAACATGTAGAAAATGTATGCAACTACAATGTATGTCTAAACTAAAAAAAACAAGATTACATTAAAATTGTTTTGAATGATATGAAAGAATGGAGGTAAAACCCTATAGGAATTAGAATTTTATGATGAATTTATGAAACCCCTGAGAAAAAAAAAACCTTACTGATTTATAATACATAAGCTGATGATTTATTACATTGATGACAATAAATGATCAATTATGTTATTGATAATCATTGTAACACAGTAACATGCTGATCAAAGAAAGATAACTCTTAAAGGCTTGTCACTTATTAGGATAATGTTCTTTACACCAGAGTTGACAACTTACTGCCTGAAGGTGCAGTTTGTTTCACAGTTCGAAATGGCAGGTCATAAGCATTGCCATTAGGAAGGGCTTCAATGCCCTTCTTTTCTGCATATCGCCTCAGTGGTCCATTCGGCAAGGAAGACACATTTGTCCCAGACTTAATAATGGGTTTCTGGGCTGGAGAAGTTTCAGCACGCGTCTTGTTTTTGCTTGTAACGTCCTGACTCGAACCACTAGATTTATTTTTCTTTTTGCTAAACATTCCTCCGAAAGGATTCCATGAGGATTTAGATTTGGAGGAGACACTTGCTGAGGCTGCTCTAGGCCTGGGTACATTAATGTCGGCCTCGTTTTGGGCATCCACAATCCATTGCTGCGTGCATGGCATTGCATGGAAACTGTGTCTACAGGATGCAGGTCTTTGTAATTGATCACTGATATTATCACGAGTTTGAAACAATTTCTGGATGTCCGCGGAACTTGCGAATAAAGGTCTCCTCCCATTTTGAGTTAAATTATCCGAAGATGAAAAATGTCCCTTGCCGGGCATACCAGGCAAAGTCAAGTTTTTAGGGACTCGAATATTGTCCATACTCATGTTTGTGAGCTGGTGAAATCGTCCGTCCACAGATCCTACCCCAGAACTGTAACTGGTAGAAGATCTGTAGGAGGAATTCTCTTGTGAACTGTAGTCCCTGGGAAGGGACATGTTCCGGGGCAAGGATCCAATCGAGCCCATAGAAGAGTCTAACCTCTCACTGCCCACCTCACCATACTCCTTCCCGTAATATCCCCGAGGATTGTAATAATTATCACTCCCATAATTCTGCTTCAAAACTTTGTCCTGAAAGTAAAGCACTTTAGAATCCGCAGTTTTTACATCCAAATCCTTATCAAATCCACAGTAGTTCCTGTAGTTTCGATCCATGTCTATCATTTTGTCATACAAATCACCTTCAAATTTCTCAAGGTCAGAGGTCACTGAATCCATGCTTTCATCTACACTTGGTTCCTCTGGAGAATTTCTCAGTTTAACACTAGAGTTCTTTGACCTTGACACTCTGTCAATACTATTCGCACTTACATCGTTAGTTTGAGTATTTTCCTCTTCTTCGATAATGGCAAGCTGTCGGAGTTGTTCTTGCAAGGAGCTAGCGTTTTCTTTGGATTCAGCCATTTTGGTCCTGCGACGGACTGCCCAGGTAGTTTTTGTGGGGTTGAGAATTGCACTGTCATCCTGCTGCGTAGATGTTGAGGTAGCTATGGCTAACTTGGGTGCTCCATGAACATTTGAAATGTCTGTGTCCGTTATAACATTTAGGGACGTTAAACTTGAAGACAGTGGGGATGACACCGTTGTTCCTTGACTTGAATTTGTTCCGTAACCGTCATCCGTATCCTCAGATTTCGGAGACAACTGACTGATGCTTTTGGTGGATTTTTTGCTCTCTTCCATTAAATCATTATTACCAGTACTTTCAAACTGAATTTGCATGTTTTTATCAAACACAGGGTCTTTTTGTGTTTTGAATTTCTGCATGCTTTGCGTGATTCGACTCTGGTTCTTTTCCTCCTCTTCTGTTGTCATCATAATCATTGTATCCGCTGAAGAATCACTATGGTCACTTGCTGAATCCAAAACATCCAACCGATCAAATTTCTCCCACATTTCCTCAGTGGATTCCGGAGTGATGTGATTCAGGGGTGGACTTAAGACACCATTGACGGGTTTGTCCTTCTCCTCTTTCGTCCATATTTGATCATGTTTTGTTACATTTGTCTTTGTCAGAGGTTGCGGAAACTGCCTTTCACCACTAGACTTATCATGGATAATTCCATTTGGAGGTGACAATGCCTCCTCTTTGGTTGGGTAGGATACTGGCCTTTTTCGAATTCTTGGAGGTAATTTAGGGGGAGGAGTTTCCCTCCCCACATCATTTTCTCTAAGAACTGGGGCATCTGACTTTTTCAGAATTCCTCTCAATTGTTTTACACCTCCATTAATAGTTTTATTCCCTTGAGCATAAGAATTTTGCTCAAAATATTTTGTCAAAAAGTTACGATTTCCACTATGTAGATTCAATCGCTCTTGAGCAGAGCTCGGTTTCCCGCCATTTTTGGTAGCCCTAGGAGGTAGAGGTGGGGTCCTTTCCCCATCACTTCCCATCTTCGCTTTTTGTGAAGAAGTGTCTAATTGGTGACGGTGATGAATATCATTACTAAACAGATTCGTCGAATATCCCTCCTGGGGCTGTGAATATACTGTCCTAGTTTGTCCTTGCACTGGTGTGGAATTTTGACCTGGGGTCATGCTAATCACCTGAACCATCCTAGCATGGTAAATATCACTCTGCCCTCCAGTGCTGGTCATTTTTATTATCTTTTTCTTGATATAACAAGATTTCTTATTATCACTTCAAGTCTCCCTGATTACCTAACTGTGTGTCACATGACTGGCCAGCCATCATAATATCACCGAATTTGTTCAATTTAACCACTGTTGTACTTATCCAGGCAATCCAACAAAAAACACAGAGAAATGGCCCTTGTCACGCCAGATTTCTCATGCATGATTTATTAATATTCCTATGGCTCCTTTATATTTTGAAGAAGTAATTGATCATCATGATATTTCGATAATAATACTCTCGTATTCCTTTTGTTGTGTGTATTTTAGGGTTAAATATTTGTACGAAAAGATTCCCTCTCTTTGTAAAGAGAAATATTTTCAGATTCACAGCTATAAAACAACTTTGCCAATTTTAGCGTTGTTTTTCACGAGATGCAAGATCCTGCTTAGAATATGAAATCACTTCTTCACATCAGATAAGCCACTAAGTTATGCACATAACTTTTTTCCCTTTTTTATTTTGATTTCTCCTCGAAAACACTATATAATCTTGTCAATTTCACTTGGAAGATAAATTTTCTTCTAGACAAAAATAATCGATTACGGTATTATTTTTGCAGCAGAAGTTGCAGCACGCTGATGATTCATACAGGTGATAAACTGCGTATAAAACAGCTGTTGAAATCTGAAAGCACCACCAACTGACAAACTTAAAATTCGAAGACCCGTAAAAACTTCTCCGATTTATCTGTTGATGAACTGCTTGCAATGAACCTTGACTCGTATTCCAATATTATGCAGATGGTCGTGGAACTGTAAAGATCTTCTTTTCTTTGCAGCTATTTATCTGAAAAATAATCCAAAGAGAAAATTACAACCCCCTTTACAGACGTTTTTCTTTATGACAGATAATTTTCATAGGCATAATTAATTTTTCATTGACAGTTCGCGATTTCATGCACGACAGGTCCTTATTTAATTCTAACACCTTCATGTATACACATAATACAGCCACAATTTTTTCTCAGGGTTTGTGAAGGTTAACTAAGTTCGATTCAATTTGAGGGGAGAAAAAAAAATCCTAAACATAGATCCACCATATTTAGAGTTTATCTATAACAATCACACACTAAGAGAAGAAAAGAAGAATCAGCAATAATATCTGCTGTTAGATATTTCAACACTGCTGGAATGTTGACAAATTCCTGCCAATTGGTGCATCGTTGATCTATCACCAGTATTGATTGATAGACTTCTAGATCAAAGAATGACCTAACACTAAAACAAGCCGTTTCTTCTCCATTAGTTAAGTCAGCAACTGTAGAAACCCACAAAAAAGCATTCATAAGAACATCTGATCCCCCCACCCCCTCTTTCCGGCCCCTCCCCAATGCTACAAAACCATGGTAACAATTTTACCTTCAACACCTTCAAATCTAAGAATTTTTCGAACTCATAATTAACAATGAAAATAATTTTTCATACTTAATGCTTACACTATTAAAAGCACATCAAAAGTGATAAACAGAAAAACAATCCTTACAGTGGATAAAAAAAGGACTACCTCCATGCAGGAAGATATAACTTGTGCTTCAGAGATCCTCTTGATGTCTACAGAAAGATAAGTGTCTGCCTCACACAAATAAAATAATCTGCCTCAAGAATTTAGAAACATGCTTGGAAGAATTCATCTTGTTTAGAGAGGAGATCAAACAAACTGTAACCCAGACAGACAACTCAACATGTTGCATATGGTGTCTTTCAAGAGCAAAGCAATATGTTCCTGACTTCATGTATATCCTGAGAGAACAGGTTTTGATTTATTCAATTACACCAAAATAGAAACAGATGAGTCATGAGTGCTCTCCCCTTAAATGCACCTTAATGATTAGTTTGAACAAGCCGAAAAAAAGGAGAAAAAATAACATTGGTTTTCATGTGTTGCGACTATCATTGCTGACATGGAAAACCATGTCTGTTGTAAGCAAATACTTGTACTGGATGTAATCATTGCAAAGCTAACACAGGATTGTACTGTTACCCTTCAGGAACATCCGCAAAACACACACATACACTAAAGGACATACCGACAGGCCCAATGACATGCACATTCAAACTAGGGACAAATGTGACAATTAACAGGCGTTATTTTCGTGTCAGTGAAAACATTTACGCTTGTCACCTGACGCAAGAAGCACACAGTGCACATGCAGATTAGCAGGTAAATTATTTAGAATGACAGGCCCAGTGAGAAAGATTCCCCCGACCTATTCTCAGGTTTTTAGACAAATATTACTGAAATAAGGGTACAATTATCTAGGGATTGTGAAACATAATGGAGCATCATATAATGTAATTGGCCATTCACAGCAAGCAGATCTTCAAAGTAATTGGATTGTGGGTTGCAACAATGTCTAGGTAAAAGTTCATAGCCCTCTACCCTTAAACATACATCCAAGTATATCACCAGTATATATTCAAGAGTAATTGGGCTTCTGCAGTGAAAAAGATGTTTTTGCTTAGATGGGTGTTTATCTGCTAGTATGTGAATTAAATTAGCTTGAAAAATCTCCTTGTTCTTTGTGTGTCTAAACAAGACTACAAGTGGATACTTTTTGAACTTAAATATTCTTTTCATCCACCGTTTTGGACAATATACATGCTGCCAATCATGATTAATGGGTTTTCACCGAAGGTTAAATCAACTTAAATTCAATCTTACTGTACATTTTTTCTTTTGATTTTCCAGTAAAAAAAAAAAAAATGAATCAATGAAGCCGAATTAGATCAATTTCAGGTACCAGGTAATAAAATGAATTGCCACATCCCCTTTCAGTACGCCTTTTACATTTGTGTAAAACGACCTAACCAAGAGGCAAAAAAAAAACGAAAAAAAACTACCCCAAGCTAAGTTACTTGAATAAAATATCATTTTCATATTTCCCATAATGACACAGCGCAAAATCGTCCTAGATTAAATAGCCTCAATATCAGTTTATAAAGGGGGTGCATTCAATCGCTGTGTCCCTCAACTTGGAGTCTTTGTATATTCTAACACCTTACTACAACCAACAGCCCCACATTAGCACACAATTCACACCCCTTTGGCAGACAGCATTTTGTTGAGGCAAATTTAATTTTTTTTCTTGGTGAGTGAGTCATGGCTTTGCTCCACTCTCCTGCAGATTAACCTCTTGTCATGCAATATCAGGTAGCATTACAAAACGCAAGACCCCAAGGAAAGAAAAACCGAACATATCGTCTCAACACTGTGTAGTGCTGGTTAAAAATCCCTTTTTTAATTTCATCATGAAAGCAAACAATATCACAATAATTCCTCTCTGGAAAACAAAACCTCACAAAGAGGATTTGTTTAATATACATTGAATAGCACTTTAGCCAGGTGATAAAGACCAATTTTATCAGAGTTCCAATCAACATGAGATGTAGAAAACGCAGAGTGGTGAATGGGGCAATTTTTTTTTTCTTTTTCTAGTATAAATACATACATAAATTCATGAATGAATTCAAGAGGAGCTGCAGGCATGGCATCAACTGTAAACTAAATAAATATCTTCAGTTGTTGACTTTTCCTCCTTCTTGGCACCTTGTCATTTACTGTCAAAAATGACTTCATTAACTGCACCAAAGTATGACACTTACAACAGACAAAATACAAAACACATAACACTCCCCTCACTCTCCCTCTACACAGAGTCAATATACTTTCAAGAGCGAGTTCGATTTCTGATTTTTTTTCAACAACTCTATGCAATATCAATCATTCATATTTTCATTTCATATTTATTCAGAGTGCCTCTTGGAAGATCAGTGACTTTAATCAACTTGGCAGCGTGCAACGCTCGCACAAAGGCATCCAAAAATTAACATTCCTTGATATAATCCTTTAAAGAACTCCCCAAGTAATACGCAAAGCAATTTAACTTCCAAGAGATCTGTTACAATGATCTCTTACAAATGTCCTACAATTATAACTTGCCTGAGTTGTCCAGTAGTCAATACTAAATTACTGCACCCTATTTAAAAAATACCATTCCACAAGTTAATCCAGAAAGCCATCACTGTTGCCAAATATAAAAGCAGATATTTTTTCTGTCAGTGTGCTATGACAATTTGCATGTCAGCTTATTAAACCGTGGAGTTATCTGGTATAATGGAGAAGACAATGGCAGCATTGTTTCTGTTTTGTTAAGGAATACACTTATCTGGTTACTACTGACACAAGATCATTGTCAACCCATCCACCCACCCCCCTCCTCACCGAGATTCTGTTCTCGGACATCACGATAATCTAACCCCAGCCCATCAGCTGTATAAGCTTATGTTGAACCCTCTGAACCAAACCCAATTGAAAAGGAATTATTGATCATTTTAATTAATACACATTTCATGAAATTGGACAGCCCTGTTTTGTGGCCATTTATGCAACACAGAAATCTTTTCAGGTACTTGTACTTGGTGTCCCCCAAACTCGAGTTTTCCTGGTAATCTCCTGAATGGAAGCACACCTTTTCCCCCCACATTCAGTTTCAATTTCTAAATACTGAATGAATCTATTGACAAACAAATTTGATGTGGGCGGGTACCCAGTTTGAAAATTGTGGGATTTAGTACCAGAAAACTTCCCAACAATAGCGAGCACTCATTTACTTTTATCCACTCAATTTTCATCTCTGATATCTAGTGTTGAGATTAATAAATTGTTAAAGAAAAGACTCAATAACTGAATAATGAACAAAAGATGATTTCACCCTCATTGTAGAAGGGGGACCCATGCAGTTGTTTAATCATATTTTGAGAGCTCATCAAATCATCCACTGGTATATTTCTTCCCTGTGTTGACAAATAATCAAACTTATTCAGTTCATTTTTAAAAGAACACGAAATTACTAGCCAACACCTTGAACTATCGGCATATGAATTTGATTTCATATAATGTGGTTTAAGATTATAGTGCTGGAAATTTGAACATGTCTATTTCTGAATTGTTATGATCTGCAAAAAGCAATGGTATGCTTGCAGAAATTCATTGTGAGGTATGTCCAACTGGACATTTGTCACTATTCATAACTGTCTAGTCAGCAAAAATTCCGCTCAGAATCAAATCTCACTGGAATGTGCTCCTAGTCAAAAAGTCAGACACCCCAGATAATGTTGACTCAATGAAATCTAGGCACTTAGTTGTCCGTAAAGTCGAAAATGTCCCAGAGGCACAATGCCGTCTCAAATGTTCAAACCAAGGCATACTAATTAAATTAGTCGGAAAATTATTCAGAATGTCATTCGTCACTATAAGGAATAAGACCAGAACAACTTGTCCATTCACCAAACCCATTAGTAGTCTTATCCTTCCTCTCAAAAAAGATTAAACACCTAAATCTCTAGCTTTTCTAGTTGAATTACAACATGATAACAAGTATCTTTGTCTCATTCCCTATCCCCAATTTTTCAAAATTGAAATTATGTTAAATTCACATTTAGTTGACTCTCTGACAGTTTCTAGATGATGTACAGTCCAAGAACTTCTTTTAACGTTTTAAGCACATATATAATTTACAATGAAATTCTAATGATAATTATTCAAATAACAATTCTAAAAACGAATTTTAGAACAATAGCTTAATTATTTTTTAACAGAATGTTGTAAATAGGATTAACCTATCTACTTGGAATATGAAATACACATTTACATTCAATGTTTTTAAATTCAACATTAATAAATGATTTAACAGATTTACCAATATATTTTTATTCTTTAAGATAAATATTATAGAAAGAGGGAAAAATATTTCTACTAAACTAGGTCACTGCTTTTACCTGACACACTGTCCATCACTGCAATGTTTACCTGTGAAATTCCACAAATAACTGCTGAGAGTCAATCCTCAGATTTTTATCCAATCCAAATACACTGAATTATCAATTCTCCTCTCAGGCTCAACCGATTTAAATCAAAAATCCTTTACAAACTGTAAACCTTCTTGATAACAAAAAAAGCGTGTTTTTTTTTTACTTTCTTTTAAAATACAACACAAGTATCACAGGTACAATCCTTTAGCAGAAAAATGACAGAAATACACTGTCCCAGTGGTTAATTGCAACAGGCAAGCTGCCATGGGCCTTGTGTTTTGATACCATCCCACCGTTGGAATGGCCATAATGCCTCCAGTCAATATTGACGTTATTTGTATGTTACAGGTAGGCTCCATTGACAGACGGGTAAATTTATTACCAGCTACAATCTATGAAAGCTGTAGATAAATATTGTTCAAGTTTAAGTATGCCGTGTCAATAAAACAGGTAGAAATTATACCACAAGGGGTATATACAGAGAAAATGTGGATCCAGCGTAACTCAGGTAGCTTTATAGCTTGCTCTGAAGCCAAGAAATCTACGCACAATGTACTATAGCCAAAGCAACAATGCTCACAACAGAACCACTAATTACAGGAAAACACTTGATGAATGTGTTACATAAATATCTGGAAAACTTTCAAACTTTCCCCCTTGTTTTTACTTCTGAGCCAGTGCAATGAAGAGCAGGAGTTATGTCTTTAATTCTCTACTATATGCCAACGAAACACTAGAGCAATCCGAATCCAAACAAATATCTGACACAAACCCAACAATTTTTTTAAAGAACGGAATACATGTAATAACTTACCCAATGACATCTGTTTGCAGTATTCAAACACTGATTCAAATGTCAAAAATGGGGAAGGTTTGATACAGTATTCTTTACAATATTTCTCTCTTACTCCTAAGAAAAATGGTAGCGAGACATAAAGATTTGCGTAGGTGCATTCTTGGATAATAAACAACACTGACCTAATACCAAACACACGGTGACATCCCATAAACTGGCCAAGACCATCCCTCATTGTGTAGACTATTGCGCGATCGCACAATGTGTGACAGCCCCATCATAACCTGTATTATTTCCTTACGCAAACAGACAAGCCATCAGACAAAAAATGTTTTTATTTCAAAAATAAACCCGGGCTTTGTGTGAGGTTGGGAGGCCTGACAGAATATTTAATGTACTTTTTCCATTTTTGTACTTGTTAGCTTAACAAACGAATCACACCCAACTGCAAAGTGTTGCTTACTGTTAAACTAGCAACCAACCCCCATGGTAATGTTTGTGTGGCAAAAAACATGTACCAAAAAGCCAGAAAAAAAACATTCAACTTCTATCAAATAAATTATTTACAAAATTTATGTACTTAACACATTTTTCATAAAAATTTGATAATTTGTATTCACCTGTAAATTACTATCATAGGATTTTTATGGATAGGATTGGTCTGTTCTGCCTAATAATGTTTGTTAATTGGAATTTAAGGAGCAATTTAAATCATTTGGAACTTTATCAGCATATATGAAGTTCAGAACCTATTTTGAACTGAAAGAAGTTGGTTTTTAAAAAAAAAAAAAAGCCTATATTAATTACCAACACTTTGTCTGTGTAACACTATGGAATTTTAATTAACCAACCAAAATCAACATCAAAATAATTAAGAAAGAAAAAATCATAACAAATTTCTATCACTGAACTTGTTTACATTCACCAGAATAAAATCTCAGGCATATAGATCAAGGCACTTTTGGTTATTGCACTTTGATATTGCAAAATGGATAAAACCTTGCTAACAATACTTGTGACTCACAAAAAAGCTTTCTGTACAAGGACAATAGACTCTTGCCTACAGTGTGATAAGCAAAGTTTATCTACTCACCATCCAAAATTTTCCGTGGTGTTGAATCAAGTTCAACAGCTTTAAGAATATTTACCACCGACATTCATTCTCCTGTAAGGAAATTAAAAATCCATTTTTAACTCCTTGACATGACATTTTACCATTCTCAAGAACTTTAATATCATACAAATATATTTTTATGGCTCCTTTAAGAAGAGATTAACATTTTTTGAGAAAACCCTCCAACAAACTGAATAGGCAGAAAATAGGATTAAAGCTGACTCTCAATAGCACTGGTCAAGATCTTTTGTTCAGGGCTAAACTCCAAGTGTAAAAAATGACTGTGAATTAGCTAGTGTGATGTAAAATGTACCAGCTAGAATGACCATTACTCTAAACATCAGTCAGACAAGAGCTCAGCTAGGATTCTCAGGGGGTTTAAGAGGATTTAGCTTGTTACAAATCCATTATAAATTACTACATTAAATGGACTAGAACTTGGAAAATAAGACAGTAGAGAACTTTTACAGATCAACACAATTTGTTTATACTTCAATACTTTTGGAAACTTTCATTAATGTTTTGGTAGCTTTTACATGGTAGCTGCATGAACATTTAGGTGTTTAGATTATAATCATGCAAATTGTAGCTGTCTTTTTCGTCTCCTGCTTTTCTTTGCATATATAACCATCATCTAATTAACATTAAGTCTTTCTCTTAATATGTAGAAAGTGACACCATTAACTCACAGTACACAAATTCCTAAATAACAGTACAAATGATTAGCAATCAGAAACAAAGCCTATATAAAATTCGATGCAAAAAAACCCAGAAAATTACACAATGGGAACGAGTTTGGTTTTCAAAATATCATTGAATTATTTTTTAATGTGTGTCATCCTTTTCACAACTTAAGGGAACTTGTCACTGCAAGATTCCAGGTTAATATTGAACTGCTCGTTGTTGAAAATCCCAAATAATAATATAGCAATTCAATTCAGCACATTTTAGGTTAACCATGTTTTGGGCAATACATGTACATGTATATCTATATAATCATATTGAGTTCAGCATTTATATTAAATTATTGTAAAAATCAAACGTATGTGAACTACATTTATAATAATGTAAATTATTAAACTTGATCTGTACACAAAGTTATAGGGAAAAAATGTGCCATGTAAAAGTAAGGCATGCATACATGATCATAAGGTGATGGTGGTATTTTTGCAGTATAAAAGTATTGGTGAAAACATTTCCTAAATTTTTTTTTTTCATTACTGTACTATATAGTGACAGCCTCAGACATTTTCATAGCCAAATGGAAAATTGTTTGTTCCCAAATTTCACTCTGAACAATGAATTTTAACCCACTTCAAATAATGGGTCAAGCCCACCTTTTCTCACATCAATTTTTCCTACAAGGAGCTTGTTTGTCACAGGCTGTGTAATGGTTCCACTTCATGCTTGTGACTTTGATGGTATCAGACCAAATAGAGCCTCTCTCTCTCTCTCTCTCTCTCTCTCTCTCTCTCTCTCTCTCTCTCTCAAATAAGACAGTGTCCTAGCTAATATCATCAATAAATTGCTAAGCATAAGCTACTAAATAATGGAGTCTATTAAAGAATGATATTTAATATGAAAACAAAATTGAAGTTCCCCAGGCTAAAAATGGCATTTTTTTTTCATTTCTTAATCCAATGTGGGTCTCTACTTCTGACATTGTTTACATATCCACAGGGCTTAAGGGACACCAGAATAAAGCTATATATATACTTGGCAGTGTGAAGATGGCACACAGGGTTTTCAATAACTTTCTTTTCATTACCACTAAGCACTTTTACCACCAATCTAAATTAGGAAACGTTAAAACCTGGGCTACATTAAAGTACGCGGAGGGAACATTTGAACGGATTCATTAAATATTAAAGAAGAAATTAGATACACTTTCAGAATGAATCACATTGAATTAACAGCCAGTCAACAATAAACAGCAGCATCAATTACATTCATATCATGTATGGCATCTCAATTTTTGAAAACAGATATTGGGGAGAAACTGGATAGAAAAAAATACAGGAACTTAGCTGTTACCCATTTCTAATGAAATACTCACATTTTACTGATGTCAAGGTAAAAAATTGGAAATTCCAAGATTTTGTACCCATGTGCATGGCAGTTGGCAGTAAACGTCATAGGGTTTGTTTTGACATAATATCTAACAAAACAAACATAATACCTTGACACTACCAAAGCAAAGCTGGTAAGTACTAGTAGAGAATGCAAACGAAACGATTGGGATATTACACTGTACAAATGTCAACTTCATCTAAAGATATATACAGTTGAACTTCGATATCTCGAACACTGATATCTCGAATACAATGGTTATGTCGAAGTGATCTGTAAGTCCCAACGACTTATTTTTTAAGCACTTTACCCTCGACATTTCGAATACTTGGATATCTCAAAGTTTTTAAACAGTCCCATCTAGTTCGAGATAACGAAGTTTGACTGTATATAACAATTATTTAGTTGTACCCAAAAGACTTGGTTCCTATGATTCAGAAGAAGATAACAATATACTATTTAATTTTGACTGAGCTGCTACAGTAGAAAGTGTTTTCAATGTGCATTTAATTGTTTATAACGTCAAACAATCTAGCTCCTGGTATTTACTTCATGTTATGTTTTACTATACTTGTAATGTAGTTCGATCAGTATAGAAAGCAACAAAAGACAGTTTCTTTCATTAAAAGCATGCTACATCAGAGAAATAAAAATGCAAGTGATGATTATAATTGGAATCCATTATAACGAAAATACACATGTACCAACCTTTAAATGAACCAGAATTACAGATATCTGGAGAAAACTTTTTATAGCCACCAGATGTAGGAGAATTGTTCTAGTATCCTTTGAACCTTATCCTACAAGACCACATAACCTTTAAACCAACTGGACAAAAAGGCTAGTCTGATTCAACAGGTGCATTAAGTTACACCTAAAAACTCCAGAAATTTTAACACAAATGCCAGTTTACTGATTGAAGTATACAATTGACATTTGTTATAACAACCACTAGAAACCATTCCTCCATCAGTGCTTCAGAGTCATGGGTAGAAGTGTGCACATGTGCATTTCAATTAATTAGGTTGCTGTTCTTCTGAGAAGGAACTGCCATCACTGGCAAATAGAACAAGTCAAGAATTAGGATACCTTATTCATGGCATTGTGAATAAGTGAATAAGATTATCCCTACTGTCAAAAAGAAAGGATTAAAAACCATTCATTACAATGTTTTCCATTAGGTCTCGGATAACTAAAAACCTAAAGTGTTCATTTTCTTCAACACAATTTATCAAAAAATACTTTTCTACATATAGATTAAACAGATATAGCTGTTTTCTCTAGTTTAAAAAAAAAAATCTATTCATGTTGATAAAATTATTGTGAAAGTCAGTCAGCCTTGTATCTCATAGCATTCCATCCATATTATGAACCTTTTCATGCAACTTGTTGACATTTATAATTCATTGCATACAAAATGCAACTTGATGGTTTTCATAATGGTTCCATTCAGTTAATGATATCAGAAACGACTTTCTGAAAGTTTCCACTTGTAATGACATTGATATTCCAGATTAGGGACATTAAATAGTTAATTCACAAAGACCTAAAAGATTAATTTTTAAAGCTTTTCAAATATTGAAACTTACCATTCAGCAATGAACCTCTCCAAATTCCTCTGATCTATTTAACACTCTGAAAAACTTCAGGAGAAAATGACCACTACAGTACATAACATTTTGTCCTGTGTTAACCCAACATCTATTTTAACAACCATTGGTCCCTTGCTGTGCTCTTTGAAAGAAAAACGTTCATGGGCATTTAAAGATTTTCTTTAGACTTAATTCAGATGCCTTTGTCCAGTACAATACTCTAGGAGCACTTTGGAATAATGCCATTCAAACATTACAACTGATAAATACTGAAAATCTTTCTTTTCTTCCCTATCACTTCTATTGTATTGTGGGACTCATATCTGTTATATGCAGGTTGACCCAGATAAAGATGTATTCTTGGCTGCATTTCATTACCAGGACCATTCATTGTTATTTTCCTGCATAGAAATTTTACACCAAATAGAAATTACCTGCAACCTGAATAAAAATCAGGGAAGAAAGATATTACCTCAACAAGTTTTATTTCAAACTGTAAATCTTAGCATGCATACAAGTGACAAGTGTCCAACAAAATGTACTGTAAGCCATGTTTATCAATTTCAGTCAGGTTGCAATAAAGAAATCAGCGAGGATATCACGGATAATGAGCATATCTAGTCTAAAAGCTGCATTAATTTTGTTTCTGCAAGACTGCAATCTCTGCATCAAATTTTTTGGCATTTCAAAAGTATTGGATGCAATTTTTGTACAACATAAAATGATAATATAACGAACATTTATATTTTGCTACTTTTTTAAACAATAGGTTTACCAGCCAAAAAAAACTGATATGGACCTTTAATTGGACAAAAAAAAACCCAAAACACTCTGAGGCCATTAATTAGTATATGATTAAGTGTTTATCAGCTGGTGCATCCAGGGACACATTTCTACTGGTGTTCAATTGCACAATTTGTCTGCACTTTTCTAAAAATAACCCAAACACTTTGTAGTTTGGCCCAGTAGCAGTTTACAAAATCCCCCATATAACAATAGCCTTTACCTGCAGATTAAGTTATCAGGTTGATAATAATTCATTGTGGATGGCTCACCACAAGAATACAAAGGTGTATTTACTCAAATAAGATGCTCTAGATAACAGCCAACCCTTATCAGTGTGAATACACAACTATATACCCATCTTTTACTTAAGTTTTTTTGCTGGAGTTATAACCAAATTAATCCGAACTTAATGCAAAAACTCTGATAACAGTTCTCAGGAGCACACACAGAAGTCTTCAAGAGGTCAATTCTGGCTCCACTTGGATTAAAAAGTTTTGTCCTGGAGTTAAAAACAAGATGGCCCCAGGATGATACTGTCTGGTTCAACTGTTCATTTTTATCAGCAAATGTTTGTATAAAATAAATCTGAGAGAGAGAGAGAGAGAGAGAGAGAGAGAGAGAGAGAGAGGAGAGAGAATTTTCCTTTTTCAAATGACATTTTCTTTCTGCTACAAGTAAATTATATGATATATTACATTGCAAAATAAGGATGAATTTTACAATCAATCTTTAAGGAAACAATTTATGAAATCAAACCATATGACAATGGGAGAAGAGTTTATACAAATAGGTTTGACTGTAGAGCAGAAGGAGGGGGGGGGGGGGGAGCAAGTGGAAGCAAGGAGGCTGCAGCAAAAGCTTACAACTATAATCATCTCTTGAATCAAATTCCTGAACCTGATGAACCAGTGATGAAAAGACATAGCTGTACATTAGATAATGAATCAGTAAAGGACGGAAGGTGTTATCATGACACCTGATCTGAACTAAGTAGATACAACCATCTGAAATTCCATCACCGCTATCATATTCATACATCATGTTGAAATGCTGCGATTCAGGTAACTGTAGTAGAAAATCAATGGAGGTTCGTCTTTCAGATAATTTGGAACAGTTTATAGAGACATCAAATGGGGAAAAAACCTCTATGACAGGCATATAAAACCATAATAACACTCAGAACTACAAGATATATTTGACACATATCTTATATATGCGGTGACTTATTTCTTCATTATGTAAACAACAGCTTCAAGGGGGTCCTCCAAGCATGTTTAATGTTAACCAAAATTAATTAAAAGAGACCTTGTCCGTATTCAAGTTTGTTTTTATACACCCCAAGAAAAAAAAACTCATTATTAAAGCTAACATTGCAATGACTCAAGAACCCTTTTCATTGAGTGCAAAACAAATTAAGTTTAAACAAAATGCAACTTTCCTTTAAACAAAATTTGGTTGGATTGTCTCAATGTTCATTTTTCCCTTTTGCAATGTCATATTCATTGCAAAATATTTTAAACTTGAAATAAAACAAAATAGAAGTGCACCCGGGACTTCCACTTTTTATGAAAGTATGTCACAACATGGCGATTTTAACGCTTTGTGAAACAGTATATATCGGCAAAATTTGGTGTTTATCTCTGTGCCGCAATGGGTGTAGCTTTGATCCGCAGGTCACAATTTCGAATACCATAGAGTGTTTTATTTTCATGCATAGCGGTAAAATTTTTAAAAAGTGTATTCCCCCCCCCCCCCAAATTGAATTTGTTCCTGTCATTTTCAATTTGAAAACACGCTAGAAATACATATCTCTAAGTAATTTAGAAGAATGGGCTTGTATGCAGAACTTTTCCTAGGTGTGTGGAGGACCCGTAAAGGAAACTACATGCTCTAGTCCTGTTGCATTTCTATGATAATTGCTGGTGTAGACATGTTTCAGTCGACTTTTAACAAAAAGACCTTTCCATAACCTTAAACTGGCCACTTAAGAAAGAATTTGACATGCCGAAATATGACTTTTGTGGACCTTTTAAGAGAGCATAAAAGGCATGTCATAATGTATGCTTTAGTGGGTTATTGAGGCAGGGTTAATCATTAACCGTATTTATTGGTATCCTGCTGGTCAGCTGAATGGGGTCTCCTACGATCACATGACCCAAGCATACCTGACATTCTTGTTGCTTTACTCTTGGTCCTATCTTCTGTTGGGAGGGACAATTCACATGGAGGAATCTGTCTTTATTCCTATACTTGCCCAAACTATATGAGACATCGAAGAAAAATCTCAATCTTGGGGAGAGGAATAAAATAGGCATAGCCTGATGTCCAATCCTATTATGTATTTATTTGCATAATAAAATATTTGTTCAAATAAAATTAAAAATCTCAAGTAGGAAGCTCCCTCTATAAATTGCCATTAGTAGGGGCATTAAACAAGGATTAATGGTAATGATTTTTTTTTGCATGTGATTTAGAAATTACAGTGAACAATAACTATATTTAAAAAGGAATACATACTGAAATTAAAATTTCAAAACATGGCTATAGAAAATCTCTCAGCAACGAAGCAATTTGCTGCTGTTGTCTCTAGAGGTAAATGATCTAGTTGCCAAAAATCAATGAGTATAACAAATATGTATTAATTTGTTGAAAATAAGCACGCAGACTTCATTATGTTGTGCAACAATTAACATGGTACACAGCCTGAAATCAATACTATTACACAACCATTATGACAGGGCAAACTTTGCATCGACAAATTCTCTCAAGAACAAATTGTTGTTCACGAAAAACATTTGCAATAAATCAAAGAAGGTTCAATAAAGCATTATTATATACCAAAACACTTTCTGACAAATTGTCAACAACTGTCAATTAGAATCTATAACAAAAACGAACTAGACATTGGTAAGAATCAATGATATGTAACTTTCATACTGAGCTGTTTGTACCATAAACACTTGTCTATGGTTATTTCAATAAGCAACATCTGGTATTGACATTTGAATATTGACTCGACTAAAACATATACGTCTATATATGTCCCCTTCAATATCTACATCTTAAATGAAACTCCTCAAATATGCATTCTTTAAGGGGGCACATAAAAATGACTGCTTATCCTTGCCTTACCAATGAATCGAGCCCTTACGGAGGCAATACAAAACATTCTCCAGGATTTGAATTGCAAATAAGTCATAATCTGCTAATCTTCACCCAAAAGTCAAGTGTTCCCATATCCGAGACAAAATGATCAGGACTCCCCTCCCCTTGCCAGGTAGAGTAAACACAGGTGTTAAAGCACTGAGCACATTGTACATGGCCCCCAGATCTTTCTTCTGTGATTTATCCCCTGGAAAAAAATCCGAAGGAATTTTGAATTATGTAAATCATCTCACTTTTGGAATTCCGAAGAAATTTGAACGTGTGCATTAGAGAAAATGAAAATACAAATTGTTGGATGAAGTCTGCTTAAGGCTTACGTCCTGCATTATTGGGACATCAACCTTAAACAAGACACTTATGCTCTCTACCCCCTGCTTTGACCAGGAATAGGATTTAAGCTTATTACAGAGATCAGTTTCACTATCTCTGTGATCTAGCCATGAACTGGGGATAATCCTCTATAGTAACTTCTCTCTTTTCCTATGTCCATACCTGATCCCTTACCATGTTGGGGGTACTACTAGTCCAATGCTAAGGACAATGTGTTCAAACAGTGGCCTTAGACCTAATCCCAACCCCTGTGCACGCAAGTGGAGTAAATTTCTGTATGCTTGTGTTCCAGCCAACCTAGCTACCACCACCCCCACCCCCACAAAAAAAGATTAGAAAAAAAGAATTTCCTATAAACTCACAAGTTTTGTTTTTTTGCATCCCAACATACATATAACATAAAGCATAGAACTGTCAGGATTATATAGCTGAATAAGCACTGCCTTCATGTAAACACTTGACAACTTTTCTATCATCTCATCTCAAAGTCAAAAAAGACACCATTTCTGTGCCCTCTTCATAGCTGAAGACTGGAAGGTGTTGGGCAATTGAGAAACCAGATGAGATCTCTAGCTCCTTGCACCTAGCCTCTACAACACATGGCATATCTTTAGGGGGCCACTTGATCTTTATAAGCTGCCTTAGAGAAAAAACGTGCCAAAAACCAAGTCATTATGTACAAAAATTACTCTTTGCTTCAGTGCCTCAACTTCAAGTCAATTACAAAAATTGCTGTTATTTTCAAGATGGCAAATTCATTACTTGAAATAATTACATTTCATTTAAAATTCTTGTGGCTGTTGAAATGTCTTTAAATATGACAATGCACTTTATGACATATGTATAAAAAGTTTTCATTTGTGGGAAGATTTCTTTGAAATATTCAGGTTGCCCTTGTTACTTTATTTCTTATTACCAATTATAATCCAATAATTCAGCAATACTTTGAGCACTTTTAGAATATTGAACAGTATCTTTGAAACTTGAAAGCAATTCATAAAATAGAAGAGCTGACATTATACGCAGCAAAACTTCGGTTTTCAAGACCACACTTCAGTTTTTCATTGTATGTTAGTTTACTTGAATCATATCAAAGAAAATACACTTTTCATTTTTTGTATCACTTATACAATCAATAAAAGCAAAAAAAAATCAGAACAAAATCTTATTACTGGTACCTGGTAACAATATTATTTTATACATATCAGCAAATCATCAAATATTCAGTTATTCATCTTCCTACTTTAAAATCTGCATGCTAAATAAAATTACAGGTAAAGAAAAAAACAGAAAGAACGAATACAAACCGCAAATCTGGGCATTCTTCTGTTGAGGCAATGCTAAATTAATCAGAACAATATTGTGTCGATACACACACTGAAGCCTCACCTAATCAAGTCCCTTTAACAGTGGTATGTTTAAATAAAGAAAGTTCTCTTTGTTATGGTAAGATTTGCACAAACATGGCATACGCAATGCCAGGTAATTCTACCTGCATTTCCACCAATGTCTACAGAGTAAATTATACAGGTGTATCTTGGTAATCTACGGGTTGTCCCAACACAAGACTCAAATACCTGAGATGCCGGCCCCTTTAACTTGCAACTCAAGTGTCTCAGTCATTCCAACAAAGCATGATTTTGATGAAATTATTCCTTAACCAAGAGATGCAATAGCGCTGCACGTAATATTTAGGCAGGTGCTGGCTCCTGTGAGATAATTATAGGTTTTGCTATAACACTTATTTTCATTTGATTACACCGCTTGCATGGAAAATGAAGGAGGCGAAATTTCAAGCAATCATCACCTCTACAACTGAATGACCTCGGGGGTTCCAACAAAAACACATATATTCTCATCCAACACATAATAAAAATGGGGCAGATTAACCCTGAAGGAAGAAGACGCTGAATTTATGGTCCTTAAAATAAAATATTCAAGTCTTAAGCGCACTTACTACTCGTTTCTCATTTGAAAGTATCTGTTTGAGCATGAAAACTACAGTTGTCCATACTGTTTAAAACTACATGGGTAAATCTCCAAACTTTACCTCTGCTGAAAACAGACAGTTACGTAGTACATACCGGTACTGTTTAAAACTGGGCATGGATAAATTTCCAAACTTACCGGTACCTCAGCTGAAAACAGGCATGAAGAAAACTGGTCCATACACAATTAATGGATGGAAAAACTTCTCCAAACACGTTTTATCAAAACTTCCCAATAATAAAGCAATGACACAGGTACGGCCAGGTAGAAAACTTCCAGGTATCTCAGCTCCACTATGATTAAGCCGTCAATCAAGCGTACATTTTACTGTCAGTCGTAAAACACATCTCCTAGTGATGTATAGGCTTGTAATTTGTTTGGATACCTAGAAAGAAAATGGATGACTATTACTGAATTTTCAAGACCCTCATGAAAGGGTATATTATTCGTAGTGTCCCCCAAGAAAAACGCATTGGTATCCTAAGATAAGACATGTTTTGTTCTGATTTCTTGTAACACATGACTTGGGCTGTTCAACATTCATAACACAGAGGCATCAAAGGCACATTATCAATATTCAATTCGTTATAAAATTCAATACAGTACTCATTTTTTTTTTCAATTGCAGAAATCAAATGAGTTTCTTTAAAAAAAAAACACATATATATTGACCCCCTTATACTGAAACTTTCACTTTAATTACGAAAAGCATAAGAGATCAAAGGCTTACAGAGAAAGTCTATCAATGTACAAAAATGGATATCTTTCAGTCAACAAAGACATAATTCATATACTTGCTGAGTTATCACAAATATGTGAAACACTGCTATTGAACTTGCATATTTGAATGGCATTGAAATGAAAAATGACATTTCTCCTTTTCATCATTATTTGTTTTTGAACAGGTTAAACAGGTGCAGAAAAAATGCAATAACCAAAATGCCTTGATTTTTTTAAAAAATCATTTCTCATACCCATGCAGTAAAAATAATTTAAGATGCCACTTATCTACAGAAAGAAAATAATGTTACACTTTAACATGTCACAAAGGTAATGATTTGAGAAAACTTACCCACCTCCTGGAATTTTGTGAACCAACATACCTGTTATCAATGGAACCGACCAGGAGTCCGGTGAGGAGGAAATCCAAGTGTTGTGTAGGGAGCAGAGCCAGGTATCTCACAGGGTCCACCCAGTGTTTTCTTTTTTTGAAGTTCTAAAGCCTCACCTCAAAACAAAAGCCTAGCAAATGTGAGGAGAGAAAATAAAACATCACCTGAAAAATAGAAACAAAAGCTCAGCACGCTTCTGTCAGAATGACAGATTAACACAAAGGAATTGTTACAGATAAGAGGGGAATACACAAAGATAACACTGAGGCAAAGATTTCGGAATCCGGGCAACACCCATCCACATCAGATATCTGTTTACTTTGATTTGCAGAAAGAAAAATGCTGGTAAAATGTCCAAGTACGTACACTCGGATACCTCTATTCTAAGGCAGTTACTGTCTTTTTTTCATATCTGATCTCGTAAAGATGGCACTCTCACAACAAACAGTCCAAGACTTAATTCAGAACAAAATGCAAGTACTATTTTTGTGTACAATATCTCTTAGAGTAAAACCTTTCCCTTCAGAATTTCACAACAAAGAGCAAACACAAAGTCCAGTAATAAACATGTCAGAATCAGACTCTTCTAACACATTATAAATTCCAGGGAGGATTGAACATGGAGCTATGGTTGTGCTACTCATGCTGGGAAACAGAATGGTCACTACATCCTTCCAGCAGGGAACAATCAATAAAAAGTCAGGGCTAAATGACCCAGCATGGCAGTCTATACCAGCTAGCATGTAATTCTTTTGACTGTTATTTCATGTTTTTTATTTCTAAGCACTAACAGATATTGCATGACTCTAATAGATCAATTTTCAAATGTATTATACATGTATTTTATCACTGTCACGGTTTCTCACTTCCTTATTTTCTATTTTACCGTCATAAATGAGGAAACTTATGTTTATACTGGATACCTCTGACACAAAATGCATAAATTATTCGTCAATAGGGACTTTTACTGTGCAAAAAACCTCGAACGAACACAACAAAAAATAGTTTATAGAGAATGAACACAACATACATCATGTTGTATGTATGACAAAACTACCTTGGATAATCTCTAATTCATTTACATGTAAGCAACTCGACTGAGCTAAACCTGTGGTGAACTGGTACAGTATAACCCTAGGAGGTCACACAGAAGGATGGAAGGTCGCAGTTATCCACAAACAAACAATCCTTATGTCATCAGAAAACAAAGATGTTGTAATAGCTTCAATAACTCACTCCAGGATCAAAAGATGGCAGAAACTGTGGGTTACCTGTGAGAGTTGTAAACTTCACCCAAAGGTGTGAAACACGTCTCATCTCCAGCTGTTCACCAAATCAACTCTCTTACTTCTGCAGGACACCTTCAAAGATAATTAATCACTGTATGTTAATTGATTTAATGCTTCATACTGCTGATTGGCTTTGGTCCATGGATGTCAACCTCACTCAAAAAGATAGCTAGAAATATGCAGTGTTGCTATCTTAGCCTAATTTCACTCTCATTTGATCTAAACATGCTATAATCAAAACAAACAAGATGCTTCAGTTTCAAGAGGTTTGTTGTTACAAGTGGGACCAATGTGTTCCAAACTGTTGATATTGCACAATCAACAACCAATTTAGTACCCCAAATTTCTTTAAACAGTTTGATAAGAAATCATTAACAACATTTCCTGCAAAATTTATCTAGTAGAAAAAATTTGCAGCTTGCAAACTATTTACAGTTTTGCTTTCGTTTTTTTTTTTTTTTTTAATATTCTCCCACTTTGTACCCCTGTCTTCACTTTTCCTTTCTATGCTCATAAATCACCATGTTAAAAAGGGAAATGCACAAAATACCACTATCAACAAAACTATATCTACAAACATTGACAATACAAAAGAAATTTTCTGGCTAAATCATATTACTTATATTTCCAATGATAAATATAAAGCAGATCTAATAATACCCATATGTCAAATTGTTTTTCCCCAGAATGCTGGAATCTTTATTGTGACGCCATAGAGAGGCACAGTTTATCACAAACTCCGAAATGAAATGCCAAGTGCCATCTACACCCTCTCAAATTTTCGGACGCAATTTATGATGGCAGTTTATCAATAAACATAAATTTACAATTTCTTAGCAACCTCGTCAAATTTCTCTCCAGAAGATAATGGGTTTTGGGTAAGCTTATTTGTGGACATAAAAGGCATAATAAAAGTTATAATAAAATTTCCGTAAAATTGCCATAGATTTACTGGCATAATAGCATATATAAAGATTTCATAATTGATAAATGCAGTCAAGGTTATAGAAAATAGATTATTTTATTACTTACTGAAAGCCCTTTATAGCTCGCATCCCTCATATTCAGTCCTCTGTCTCCATCTAGAGTATAAAATGAGGATAATTCTTTTTTAAAAATGAAAGGATTATAATTAGCATTATTAATAATTCATGGTGGAAAAGTCAACTTATTTCATTCAAAGAAGATGTGAAAGGTCTAGGTATACTATTTCAATTCATATAAAAATAAAACACACAAGTCGTGACTTTAAGATAACATTTCCAAACTATGCCAGTAATCTCTATAGCTTTCACAGCATCTGTGCTGAAGTATCACTGCATTCATTTCAAATTTAATAACTTTTGAAAAATATAATTTACAAGTGTTCAGTTTTTGAGGTTAGCTGATACAATGGGTGCAAAAATAAATCTAGTGTCATTTACATCAGTTTAACATGAACATTCATGCCATACTGCACCTATCATGAAATACTTTATTAGTATACAACTTTGCACATTCTTTATAAAATATTTTTTGAATGTATGGTATCATGACAAACTATGGTCTGATTCACATTCTTGACTTGCCCTCCGCTAATTTCTTATGCATGCATGGTGAATAGGATGCACTCAGTGCATATACTTTTACACCATGCTCTGATTTTTATCACCAAAAAACAATACACCTCACAAAGCTAAAATTGCCTGAAACTATTTCTAACAGATAATCTCTCTATTCAGGGTAAGAAAAAAACTAAATCCTCTGTATTCACTTGAATTATCTGTCTTCATTCATCCGTAAACCTTGGGACATCATGCAAAATGTCATGTCAGGAGTATATAATATATATCTAGTAAATGGTTCTATATTTCTTCATATTTACTCAAGTTTTTACATTCCTATTCATTTGGAAATCAGTGTGCAATTTAAAATAAGTGTTTACTGGAAAATTTTGTGTAAAAGTTGTACAGGATAGTAACTAAATTTTGATACAAAAATTATAGTTTGACATACATATGTGTGCATTCTCAAATACACAATGATTAATTATGGAACAATAGAATAAATTTAATAACCCATAAAATAATTCATTTAAATTACAGTGCAGAGTACAGTACATATTGGTTGTTAAAACAAAGCATTCACACAAATGGACCACTATATGACTCAACTACATGTAAATTTTACACAGCTGCCTGTTTTCATGCACATTAATACTTTTTTAATCGGTTTTGAGACAGAAGGCAACAGCTAGAGAGAGTAAAGTTTACATAACAAGATCTGTGTAGTTTATATATAGTAACTATAAATAAAACCTCCTTACTGAAGATTACATTATATTTTTACCTTCCAAAAAAATCCATTTTCACTTTTCAAGGAGGTTTACCCGAGAGCATTATAGAAGAGTCAGTTGATTTAATTTAAAGATGATTAATTAAACATCAGTAAATTTTAAGTAAATATTACTGTAACAATTCCTTAAACAATACCGATTTTGTACTAACTTCATAAAAAAAATCCTCCCCAAAAATGGGAGAGAAGAAAAATGTATTGAAATGAATACAAAATAGATAAAAGGATTATAGAACTACAATTCTAATGTACAAATAACATATCCGGAATTCCAAGCATTCTTACACAGAATTTGACCTGGTATTCAAGGTGGCACCAAGGATTGATTTTTGCCTCTTTTTCTATAAGAACAATTTAAGTTTGTCTCTCATGGCAGTGTTGAGACAATCAACATAATATAGCAACAGCCAAAGCATTGCATAAAAGAAAAAAAAATCAATTCTAGGGATTAATGGGTGAATTTAACATTGTCTTGTGAAACAGGATATATCGCCCTGACAGAATACAGCCAAAGAAACATGGTGACTTTCCCAATCACTCCTCCGGGATTAGGGGCATGTTACAGGAATGGTTGTGTATTAATTTTGGATGGGACAAAGCATATTTGACATTCCTTCACTCTCTATGGCTACACCATGTCTATTGATGTTTTTCAAATGATTTGTAGCCAATGAATGAGCTTTCTACATCATCAAAGTGAGAGGGATTACAAAACACATTTTTTTCCTCTCTGATTTACTTGTGTACTTTTAAATATATCATAAAACTGTAATAACATGTTGATTTAACTAAATGTTGATAGTTTGTTACAATGTAGTTTAAAAGACTTCTCAAAACACTATGCAGGTCTTAAAAGTCAATAAAAGGGCCACACAAATAAACCTAGAAAGCCACCCATCTCTTTCCACAACTCAACTGTTTTGCTCCAATGGTTTTATTTTCTTCAAAACATTGTACAAAATTGACACATTTATTTTTGGCTTTTACAAAACTCATCAAATATCTACCTACTCAAAAGATATAAAAATTAATACCTACATAAAATTTATACCTTAATTTGTAAAAAGCTATTAATATTGAAAGTCACCAGCTAGCTAGCTGAGTATGGGAGAACGTACAGGTTAAGTATGCCAAATTTGCATTAATCATACAAAATATGACTGATTTTGACAAAAAAAACCTCTAAAAAATTATGATGTATGATATTACATGTCAGTTCAAGTCATAAACAGACTGACTCATAATATCATAAATGAACAAGACCGCGCGCTATGGTGAGTATGGACACAAATGATACAAGGGAGGCAATTCAAGATTTTTCATTTGTATTCATACTGAAGATAATTAGATTCAATTAATACAATGTCATGTAGTATTTTGATATCAACTTGAGCTTAGAACATAATATTTACATCTACCAAGTATGATTCCCTCTATTTCTTAAGGAAACTTATAATAAATTCATAGCTCTATAAAAACAGCCAGACTTAAATCTAAACGCCCCGTTTATCAATTGGTCGAAACCTACAGCGACCTTAGAAAAATCATGGACTGCACAAAATAATCATGATGATGTCAGACTCAAGTTCCCATAGGAGACAATTTGGCTGTTTCTTTTAGCTAATTAGATGTACATTAACAGCAATTTAGTGAATTTTACTTACTTTTTACAATCAATTTATTAATTTGTTAAAAGAAAGATGTAAACAAACAATAAAATGCTTTCAATAATAATATAAGACAATTGCAATGGATGGAAATGCCTTTAAGCTGTATATTTCGAATCTTGACAGTTAATCTTCCACAGCCTTAACAACTTCTGGTATCATATAGACAATGCAAGTATGATATTGATAACACTAGGTTTATAGGAAAACTTGTTTACCAAAATTTTTTTGCATATATTATATACCGGTAATAGATCCTGCTGATAAATATAGAAAATACCACCAAATCCAAACAAAAAATGATTCTTGTACCTTAAAATTTTCATCTCATTTGATATATTATATCCCAAACAAACTATTTAAATAAAATCCATTAAGGTAATTTGGTCCTAACCTGTCGTTTCAAGGATTGAAGGTGTCAATTTAAGACTCGGATCTTGAGATGTCCATTAAATTTATAAATTAAGAAATTCTGTACTCCAATACCCAAACTTCTTCAGAGTTCAAAATGACTTGACCCAGGCCCCGGGGCCATAAAACTTAGACGAGCTCACTTTTGATCTCAATCTCACTTTTCCACAAGGAATATATAGTGGAAAAGTGAGACTGAGATCAAAAGTCATGGGTCATATATATTTTTAGTATGCAGACATGTTTGCATGCTAGTCATTTGCACTAAATGGAGTATATACATGTATATAGTGTAAGATAGCATACTGTAGTTGTGTAAATTTGCATTAGATAACCTGAAGTACATATATACATGTACTTACATATATATACACGATGTGCTGTCTGACAGACAAGCAACTTAATATTGACCCTTCAACTCGGTTATTTATCAAATCCCATTATAAGTATATTTTTTATAATTTTCATCATGTTCATAGGCCTACTTTCTTTTTTGTAATGACCTAGAAAGCTGCTTCGATTAAAATGACGTAACAAAAAATAGTTCCAAGATGTTGCAAGTATTTGATTATCATAACAAATAAATATGACACTACTTTTGACATTGAACTCTCAATGACTATAAACTTTTTTCTGGCTTGACCTAATTATTCATAAACGGCGCTAACTCGAACCAGAGACATAATGTAACTATGATCATATCACTATTACTATAGATTATTGTCCTGTTATCAGGCATATAGCCTATACAGTCTGTTTACAAGATCCGTTCAGGTTCTACATCATCATGTAAAGAGGGGGATGTGATTGAAATCGGAATTCATCTAATTACTTCGTGATGTGTATTTTTACATTGCCAACAAGTGGGAGACAACCGAGAAGTTCCAAATGGGATGTAACGAAAGGGTCTAAAATTAGAATAGATCACATGATCGACCAAAACAACCGTGAACTGTGCAACGCAGGATCCGAATGCAGTCACATTGTGGTAACAACTAAACTCTGCGAGAGATGTCTCGAGAGGAACTGCTTTGGGATCACACAGGGGAAGAGCTTGACGACCCACTGATTGGCAGTTATGGGACGGAGGAGGAAGAGGGGGTTAGATACAGGTATGACCATCTGCTGCCTGATTGACTGCATGTCGATGAAAAACACGGCTTGCTTAGATATTTATACAAGTAAAATGGCTACAGAGATCCAACAAGGCTTAAAAAGTGCTCTATCCCAATGCCCTAATTTTAGAGTGATAATTAACCTTAAAATTGTTCACATTCACAAAAACAATAAACAGAAGTTTCTCTCATAAATTGTTTAAGGTTAAAGATTTATTTGTTCCATTATATTCTGTCCCAAGTTTATGCTTCCACCACTTTTGAAAAATGATAATGTGTCAATGAAGATATCTTGGATATTTTCCCTTTCATCTGAATGTCAATTGTAATTCTTTCACGGGTATATAATTATGATTGTATTTTTATTAAAGCTAGGACATTTTATCACTAGTTACAAGATCAATCTAAAAAAACAAACCTCAAACTATTGATTGATAGCTTCTCATTAGGTTAACATCATCTTCAAACCCTATTGAAAAAGTGAGCTGTCGAAACCCAAGTTTGGACAGAATGATTAAAAGATCGAGAGATGGAAAAAAGGGAAATATTAATAACATTGATCAGTATATACAAAATGCAAATAAAATTACAAAACTTGTAATATCTCATCCCCCCTTAAATTCCCAGATTCTGGATCTGCACATACTATATTACTTTACACACCTCTCTAGATTTCACCAAAGGGCGAGAGCAGAAAAGTAATAAAAGCAGAGCTTTTTACATGATACTGAAAACTGTATATCACTTGGCAAGGAAGATGATGACTGTGTTAGTTTATATTCAGTAATTGAATGAGTAATTGAATGATGACTATGATATATGCAGGAAGTTTCTTCAAAACCTTAAAAAATGAAATAATATGACTTTTTATATTGAGCAGGAACAGAAATACTATCCAGTTATCCTGGTATGATACAGCAAAGCTTGTGTATGAACTTGAGGCGACCAGTGCTCTACTGAGGACCTATCTAGGGGAACAGGAAATAGCTCACACACAGGTACTGGAGCTGCCCATGGGTGTCCATGCAGATAATCTCTAAATCTTTATACCTAGAAGAGCAATGATTATGAACAGTTCACTTGCTATTATCCTAATAGCCAGTAAATAGATGTATAATTTCTCCTTATTAATAAATCGTGCATGAGGGTGATAAATGTCTAATGCATGTGATGTCAATATATGAACCATCCAATTTTTATACCTAGGAAGGGAAATTACCTTGCAATACCTTTTTAAAGGATTTTTTAAATAGTCATGGTGAAATTTAAATATCTATCTATATAGATATATATTTAAATTTCACCATGACTATTTAAAAAATCCTTTAAAAAGGTAATTTGCCCTTCAATTCTATGCATAAATCTTTGCACAGGTGATGTTTCTTCCTATGAAAATTGAATGGTTCATGTATAGACATATCACATCCATTAGACATTTATCACCCTCATGCAAGATTTAGTGATCATATATTATTTGTTTTTTTTGTAAGTTTTCCATTTTAGTACATGTACCTGCATATTTTAGAATTCATTGATTGTAAAGATTATTGAGCTGAGAATAAAATACTTTTGTCTAAATGTAATTTACAGAGTGATAACACAGCAGAGAGAATCCAGTCTGGCTGCAGACATATCCTGAAAAGAAAGTTTGATAACATTTTGGACAAAGTGACCGGGCTAAAGATCATTATTTTTACTTTGGTGCTTCAGGTGAATTATTTAAACAATGAAATCCTGTTTCTAAATTAGTGATTAACGCAGGATTTGAAGGTAGCAACATTGCATAAAAAATACATAACCCATGTAAGTGTGTTGTGTAAACTTTTTCTGCAATAATCACTAGCTACCATCATAAACAGCATGAATCATCAAATAAAGCATTTTATTGTATATATTTACATCTTTCTTTTAAAGGGACCTAGACACGATTTCAGATGAACATTTTATTTTTGATTTTTTATGTATTAAATAGTTTACTTGTGTATTTTGAATGATTTACCAAAATTTGAATATTAGAAGTCGTGTTACAAGCGAGATACAGGGGAAAGAAGTCGTTGTTATGTAAACAAAGCTCGAGTCTTTATTTGTTTACAAATAATGTAAAGTAAAGAAATTACCATTTCTTTGACAAAATAACTTGTGGAAACAAGATAAACTTATTAAATGTGTTCATAAATAAGTTTATCAACAACAAAATGCAACATTAGATTGAAACTTTTACCAATTCAAGACATAGGACTCGAGCTTTGTTTACAAAACAAAGAATTTTAACCTCTGTAACTCACTTGTAACTCGATATTTGACTTTCAAATTTTGACAGAGCATTAAAAACATCCATATAGACCATTCTAGACATTAAAAATGAAAAAATAAATTTTGAAAAAATTGAGCTCAAATCGTGTCCAAGTCCCTTTAACAAATTAATGAATTGATTGTAAAAAGTAAGTAAAAGTAACTTATTCATTGTTAATGTACATCAGTATGTTAGATAGAAGAAATAGCCAAATCGCTTTATATGGGAATTTGAGTCTGACATCATCTCAATTATTTCGTGCAGTCCCTGATTTTTCTTAGGTTGCTGAAGGTTTCGACTGATCGATAAACTTGTTAGAACTGGATCATGTAGATTTCAGTCCTGTTAGTTTCTATACCGCTGTGAATTACAATCAATATTCGTAAGAAATAGAGGGAATCATACTTAGTGGATGTAAATATATATCATTTAGCTGTTGTACCGGTACATTTAATTTGTCAAAATACTTATAGGACATTAAAAAAAAAGGTACAAGAATCATGATGATTTCATTTGTGTAAAGTACTTAAATGAATAAAAGGTAATCTGTGTATGTCTATGAGATGATTAACAGAGGCCTTATGTTTTATACTACTTGTTATACAAGCTGGTTAATTCAGCCTATACCTTATACAGTGTTTACCACTGTATACTACACACATTCAGCCCCATGGTATACCAATTGTTTCACATTATAAGCTACATTTCAACTTTAAATGTATAACAATTGTGCCCCTATTAAGGTCAAATGTTTTGAACTACCACTTTCTACATACCGTATATTCGGTAATTTTTGCGATCTAATTTTAGCTTTTTTCGCGATCTGTTTTAAATCGCAAATTATTGAATAGGCAGAAATTATATTCTGTATTATTTTCTATAAGAAACTTTTTAAATTGCAAAAAATGACTGACGCAAATTAAAAATGCTACACATTTTTTCCCATTTTCGCAAATTTTGTGACACATGAAAAAAACCTGGATATATGGTATATTGATGCACCTTCAAAATGCACCTCTTGTAACACATTTGCCTTGGTAGCTACATTCTGCACAACTTGTCACACATTTAGCAACATTGTATACCACTTGTTGCACATGTTGTGCACTGTGTACCACTTGTTGTTAATTCAGCTACATTGTTTACCCCTTGTTGCGTTTTTAACTACACTTTGGCAGAAGCAGGTATATTATCTACCACTTGTACATACAGATGATCGAGATACTGCAACATCACTGTTTGCTTGTTAAATTTGTAAAACGTCAAATGCTTTACAAACATGATACATGATGTAATTTTATATCTACAGTTTACTTGTTTATTCCAGGGATTTAATCTCCTGATACAAACTTTGATTGATGTGTGGCCTGAGAAAGATGACTATGTAGTGTTTGTTGTGGTAAGTAGATTTTATAAGTATACAGTACTAGTCATTGTTAGTACATAGGGTTGTTTAACAAAATCTGAGATCTTTGTTTATTGTGTTCCAAGACTTGAATTTAAGCCTTCTCCTTTTTGATAATAAAAATGAATACACAATGCATTTATACGTATATTAATTATGTTGTTCATTTTGAGTTTACCAACTATATTTTCAAACATTGAATTTTGTAGAGTTGTTCCACCATGATTTTGCTGCAGGTGTTAAATCTAGTTGTTCTTCTGATAAGTTCAGGTAAGAATTGACAAAATACATATAAAGTAAAACATGTCCGGTACAAATTTGCAATTATCTAATTTTCGGAATCACTTTTACATAGCAAAAAAATAAAATTAGCAGAAATTATATCTGGTATCAGTTGCTATTAAAATCTTTTTAAATTGCAAAAAATGATTGAAACAAGGAATAAGGGTTAAATATTTACCCAATTTTTGCAAATTTTGTGAAACAGAAAAAAAGGATAAATGATAAATTAAATACATGGATGTCAATTGGGATTCGGGAATAAGATATTTGTTGTCAATCTGAGCTATCGTCATTGCAGTGAAGTTGGTTAAACAATTGTTTCTGAAAGAAGTGAGTGGGCTACTGCTGGCTCAGTCATATGTAGCAGCTATCCTTGTGTTCTCTGGAATCTACACACTTACAAAGAGACTGCAAGTGAGTTTGTAATAATATATTTTAGTAAATAAAGGAAAAAGCTTTGAAATATAGATTATTGTTATCATGTAAAAACTCTTGCATTAATGGAATAAAGGTTTTGCAAAGTGTGATTAGAAGATTGTTGTAACAAAAATACGGCTTAAAAATTTAATGTTAAACTCTTTAAACAAGCTACAACTAATTTATAATTTTTAGCAGATACATGTAATAGTTAGTTTTAGGTATTTTTTTTTTAAGAAATGTGGAAAGGAAAAAAAAAACCTGGTCTTGAAGTATATGTGTCTTTGATATCTAACCATTGACCTCATGCAGATATTTAAAAATGTTCAGAACAATACATTTTTATTTCATATGTGATGTAATATGAGCAAGTATGAATATAATAACCGTTTCTCTATGTTGTATTTAGCCAGATTCATGGAAGTTTGTTCGTGAGGATACTTGGAAAGACCCAGCCCTTATTGTCGAGATGTATTGTCAGTTTCTCTACTTCTCTGTGTCAACAGCCACTCTTTGTGGTAAGATTAAAAAAAAAGGAAATTTAATCCATTGAACTAAATATTGGTTTTAATTTGGATTCAAAAACATTTTGGCAAATACAATGTATCTCTAAAAAGAATTTCATGCTTCTTTTTATTTTGGAAGCAATGCCATTATCCAGGGGTTTTTTTTTAGGGGGGGGAGGGGGAAAACTTTTTTGATCCACCAAAGAGACAACTTGACATTTTTTGCAATTAAAAAATTATAATATTATGGGTCCAGTCTCCACTGTCAGATGAGGACTGAGGCAACAAGTGGACACTGTGAGGGTGACCTAGGACTTATTTTTGATCTCTTTCTCTGTAAACAATGTGTCTGATATTAAGTTGACATTCCTTTTCTTAGGAACAGCAGAAGTTACCCCCAATAAATGGTACAACTATATCTGTGTGTCTATTCAGGTAATACACACTTTTTATAAATGAATATTTTGATAAAAAGTTCTACCTTGCTGTCAAATGTAAGATGGGAGATGGGATCTTACAGAAAAAACAATAATTAAGGAAAACGATTTTTCCTGCTATTTATATTTTTATATACAGTGTAATATGAAGTAAAGAACCTTAGAAAGTTGTGACCAGTTAAGACCGAAGAAACAAACTTCTTGTGCACCACAGTTTTACAACAATGAACATTCCAAGTCGTAAAGAACACATCAAAACAAAATTATTGTAGATTTTGATAAAATAAACACCTGTAACCGATTTTTTTTTTAGCTAAATTCCTTACTAAGTTGTGTTTACCATGTTTACACGTCGATCAATTTGATCGTTATTGCCGACTTCATCGTCACTTCTTCGACTATAACATCGTTTTTTACCCGTACTGGTGACTCAAACATGTACGACTGAATAATAAGATTCTTTTAATTTAGTCAACATGAAAAAAAAAACATCGTACATGGTAAAAAATGTCTCAGATTTAAAGAAATAATGCTAATCCTACAATTCGTTTACAATCAGCTGTTCGAAGAAGGTCGCATGTGACATCACCGTACCATGTGACACGCTATCTAATTAACATGTTTTTATACGATCGGGGCTATGATTTAAATTGATATTCTGGCTAATTACTGCTTTTATACAGCTAACAAACTGTTAGAAGTAATTAATATATACACAAGGAAGGCAAAAAATGTAAAATGCCCCATACTTTAGAAACATGCGATAATTATGTCCTTTAAGTGTTGACAAGAAATTGTATACATGTAATTCAGTGTAACTATAAAAAAATTCCAGATTTCCTCTTCAATATTATATCTAAAATAAAAAATCAAAAAATCTTAATAAAGCCCCCCCCCCCCCAAATAAAAGAAAGACAACATGTACATTTTCTGGCCCCACATTGATATGTCAAATTGTCACTCATATTTATAAATTTCACTAGCATAAGTAATAAATAGACTAGGGAAATGAGTAGCAAGGTAGCAATTGATTTTTTTAGCCAAATACTAAAGAAAATCAGTTATGATATATATATATATATATATATATATATATATAGATATAGATATTTATGACTTAAATGATTCTCTTTTTTGGTCAGATGTTGCTTAGTTTTATGTACTTTGCCTCCATACTTGGACAAGTGATGGCTCCTATCTCATCCCCTTCCTTAAGTCAACGTCCTCTCTCACGACACCGAGCATCAAGCCGATTCCCTTCTACAATAATCCACAGTCGAGCCTCCAGCCAGGACGAGGACGGTACCAGTAAAATAGGCGGTATGTGTATTTGATTCTACCACAAAAAGGTTATTCATGTATTCAAAATTTCATATCACAATATTTTTGTTGTGGAATCTAAAAATTGAACCAAAAAAAAAAAAAATTATAGGAAGACATGAATTAGACTTCTGTTTATTTAACAAAATTTTGGTCATGTTGTAAGAAAACTTTTGAATGGAAACTTTATCTACGGTAGTATTCATTTATCTGTACAAATTTACAATCTTGAATTTAATAATGTACAATTATAGTTTTATCTCATTTTATGAAATGTGTCAGGTAAACAGATACTCTACAAGGTTGAGGCCCATGGGTCATAACTCTCTAAAGAATATGCTTCTCAAAATTATTGATATGAATTATTACCCTGCGCCCCAGTGTGTTACTCCATTTGTTTGCCCACACCATAACAGTTATGAATTAATGCTACATCTTTCAAAAATCATAGGCGTTGGAACTGGGGGGGGGGGGGGGGGGCTAGGTGGACTTAGCCCCTCCCCCCCCTCACTTCTTTCTCTGCTTGTCAAGATTTTTGATAATTTTAGTCCCGTCCCGCCCCCCCCCCCCTTTCAATTTGCTTCTGACGCCACTGCAAATAATAATGATTCAATGCTTAAAAATCTAAATTTTTGTTTGTTCAATTGGTTACAGACAACTCGGGATCTTGAAGGCATTCATAATGGAAGCTGTTAACTCTTGAATATCAGGGATTCTCAATCTGTGAAACAGGCTACAAAGAAGTCCTATCCTTGCAGTCTCTTCCAAGTTCCACGGCTATCAGCAAACGGACAAGACAATAGGGACTAATTGTACCAATGTTCTTTCAGTGTAAAATTTACCAATTTTTGAATTGTGATCAAGAATAGCATCATTGGCAGCTAATTCTAGATGAATGAAACGTTTTGAGGTTTTACTACATTGTTTATGTGTATGACATTGTTTGATCCGTTTCTTGCATTTCATATCGGCAATGGCAGTGTATTCATGGGGGTTTGTGTATGTGTGTGTGTCTATTTTCAATAAGGAGATTTATTGCTAGAATGAGGGGTGTGGTTGTGTGTCTCTATTTTCAGTATTGATAGAATAAGTGGAGAAGAATAAGTGGAGAATATTTCCATTGTATGAATACAAAATTCAACATTAAATTATAAAATATTCCTCAATTTGTTCTTTCTATGATGCAAGCTTGTGGTTACCCCCTCCCCCAACCCCACATAGTAAAATTTATAGGCACTGATGCCCTTGATCACTGGATCTGAATTAATACGGTCAATCTTAGCTTCATAATAAATTAGTGGGTTATTAAAACATTTCTGCAATGCTATCTATCTTCATGGCCCGTATGAACCATCAAAGAAACTATTTTACTGTGTAAATTTACATTTATACCTCTGCGAATATTTTCTATGTAAAATTACAACGAATAAACATGCTATTCTATTTAACCGTGAAATAGTTTCCGCGTCATTTGACCAGGGACTTGTCACGAACTTGCTGTCTTCGTACTATGTGACCACCCCCATGCGCGGATCTAGAGGGGGGGTCGAGGGGGGGTCCCGACCCCCCCTGGAAAATGAAAATTTAATAAATTTACATAGTAAAATTATCGCAAATATGTCTCGGACCCCCCTGGCAAACACAATTATCCTTCGGACCCCCCTGGAAAAAATTTCTGGATCCGCGCATGACCCCTATACTATAAAATACACAAGGGCGTATTTCATTGTATATTGCGTGGTCACATAGTAAGAAGACAAAAAAGATTATACAAGTAACCTTTCTAACCACGAGTCTTGCACACCACCTGACAATTTTTAAAAAATCATTTTCAAAATTTGTCCAAATTTATGTAAAACATGATTTCTGCTGAAAATTGCAATAAAAATCGTACTTTATTTTGCTGGGGTATTTAACAACAATTAAGAAATGAGAAAAGACATGGAATTGTGATTAAAAATTGATTTAGAACCGTTTTAACAAGAGCTTGGACTTTGGGTAGTACGTGACAAACTCCGATTTGATGAAGGCGGGGTCTTACTCGGGGTTAACTGTCCAGTCATTGGCTAATAGATATGAATACATTGAACGCAATGCACTCGTCCGACTGCATCCAGGGATGTATATTTCGCTGAAACAGCGTCAATTTCACACAGCAGAGCAGATCTTGGCAAACAACTTTCCGGTTTAGACAGTCTGTGAATATTAATGAGCTTCTCTAAGCGAATTAGAAGAAAGGAGGTCAATTATTTGAAAGCTTGTTATGAGCAAACTAGATAGTAACATCCCACCGAAAGTCCAAGCTCTTGTTAAAACGGTTCTAAATACTAAAAATAAGACCATCTACATGAGTAAGTGAAGGAAAATTGCTTGTGATTTCGCCAAACGTATGCATTCAACTGTCATTATTGATGCAGTAGATATAATTGGCAGTGCAAAAACATATTTGATGTTTTGTTTGTGTTTAATACTGTCTAGAAACATACAAAATGTATATGAAAAAGAGTGAAATTATGATTTTTTAAATATTTAATGTGTGTTATTTTCGCCGTGTCCTTGGGGTAACCAAGACATAAAAGTAATATGTAACAGTTATCTTTCATCGCGGAACTCTTCAGCACAAGTTTCCTTCTCTAGTTCTTGTCCCCGCCAAAACATAAACAGACACTGAACACATGTGTTTCACACAACTGACACAGTAGGAGGTTTAAAGAAAGTTTGATCGCAATAGTAATTAATGTTGAAGTCCTGAGAGTTATTATGCTACTGTAACCATTATTCAAATTGTTATTTTTTTGTTGCATTGAGCAAATTTGTAGCACAGTACCAATCATCTAGGCACTGTATATATCTCCACAACACAGTCATTTTATTCATAATTCCTCCTATTTATTGAATAATTCCATGGAGTAACTGTCCACTGCGTAACTGTTGGAAAAGTAATAATTATAATTATAATAATTATATGAACTTTTTGCGAAATAAATTAGCGGTATAATGCGGATCAAGTAGGTGTTTTCATGTAATGTCTATGTTTCATCACATAACAAATTCATTACATAAACAATATAAGTAACACAACGGACAAGTTTGGTAACCCTAATGACACTAAAAAGGATGAAATATGTCTGTTTTACAAACAAAAATCATGTATTTTATTTAATATTACAGTAATTTATAAAATTTATTTATTCTGACCATTTGACATATTAAGTTATCTTGCAATAAAACTTCACTTATTGTTTAAGTCGTAAATTTTTACCTATGGTAACTATATATGGCACGCCGAATTCACAAAAATGAGCTAATCATAGTTTCACAGTCGATAAACTAGGTTTAACGGTTGTAAACTATAGTTTACGGAGAGAAAACTATAGTTAAGGACGATAATCTATATTTTACATCCGTAAACCATAGTTAATGCGATCATCTATGCTTCAGAAGTATAAAACTATAATTAACACTGAAAACAACCATTTGCGATTCCAAAACATAGTTTATCAGATAAATATAGTTTCACGATTGTGAAACTATGATTAACAATTCTAAACAATAGTTAACGAATGTAAATTATAGTTTACAGATGTGAATCTATATTTATCAGCAAAATCTATCGTTTATTTTATTTGCAGACAGATAAACTTAGATTATCATTCGTAAACTATAGTTTACAACCGTTAAATAGGGTTTTGCAGATGGAAACTATAGTAAACTGACGTATGTACATGACTCCAAGAGGGCAAAGGAATGTATGACCAAAAAAGGAACAAAGAAGAAAGGGGGAGGAGGAAAACAAAATAAAATCACTGACCCCTCCATTACTTCAGTTTTCTGACGTTTCACAAAGAAAAAATAATTGTACAAAAAGAAGGAACTGATCAGCTATTGCAAATGGCATTCGTGGCAATACAAAGCTTGAATATGAACTGCTAAAAAAGAAATGTATGGTTTTAATGTTAAGAATGTAAGCAAAACAAGAACAAAAAATAAGGGAAGCGGACTAACACTTGTAATTTTCGCTTCTAGAATGAAACACTTGAAAGGACACAATATGCCATACCAGTATCATTAATTCTTTTTCTTTAAAACCTGTCCCATATTACGGACCGAATTGTCTTTTATCGAGAGGTCCTTTGTGTTATCTTTTAGTGTTACAATATCTGATTTGATACAGAAATACTTGCGAACTTGTCAATATTCTAAGGTTATGTGATTATCATCATTTATTGAAATGATAATGGGCATGACACTTTGATTTTAATTGGTTATAATGTCACATATCATGTTCAATGGAGATGTAGGCTTTGTTACTGTTTTGTCCTTGGTGTTACTAGTCAGATTCTAAAGTATAAAGTCAAATCCTCTGCAAATTCCTTTCTGAAAACCAAATGCTCTTATTTTCATCCATTTGGCAATATAATTGCTATGTTGAGAGGAGGGAAAATGAAGAACTTCATTATTTATTTTGGAGTTTTGCGCAACATATCCTTTGTGTAACTTTTCTTGTCCTTTGTGTTATGTAGATATCCTTGTTGCATTCCTTGGTGTTACCGGCACATTTTCCCTAAACTTTTGTTTTAAATCTCTCCACATTTAAAAAAAAAATGCACCAATATACTGTCCTATTCAAATGAAAAGTTTATTGGCAAAACCAGGTTTTTTTCGCTTCGGATAATAATTTATTTTGTTGTTACATTTTAAAAAAATTATCATATGATCCCATAGTGAACTCTTACAGCTGCATGTTTTTAAATATTCTTGGTTGTGAACCCAATTTGTTTTTTTTTTTCAGTAGAGTAATTTCAATCAAGATGTTACGTTTATGATTCTACAAACCTGTAATTTTCGTCAATATTAATTTTTATGCGACTTATTTGTTTACTTGTTTATGGTGGCATATCTCTGCCCCTTGTGTGCAAGTTATTTTTCTATTAACTATGTCGACATGCAAGATAAATATGTTGACATGCAAGAAAACTGCAATCAAATAAGAATTATAAAAAATCAAAACAAAATCTCAAATATCGATAGATGTTATATGCTACCTATTTATGTCGACATGCAACTTATTTATGTTAACATGCAAAATAGAATGTTGACATGCAACTTATTTATGTTGACATGCAACTTATTTATGTTAACATGCAACTTCTTTATGTCGACATGCAACATATTTAAGTCGACATGCAACTTAGTTATGTTGACATACAACTTATAAGTTGCATGTAAACATATTTATCTCGCATGTAAACATAACTAAGTTGCATGACAACATATTTATCTCGCATGTCAACATAAGTAAGTTGCATGTTGACATAAATAAGTTGCATGTCGACATAGAGAAGTTGCATGTTGACATAAATAAGTTGCATGTCGGCATAGAGAATTTGCATGTTGACATAAATAAGTTGCATGTCCGCACATTTATCTTGCATGTTAACATAAATAAGTTGAATGTCGACATAAATAGGTATTATCTAGCATCTTGGATGTCACATGTAGGCGATATTTGAGATTTTTGGAGATTTTTTATAATTCTAATTTCATTTCAATTTTCTTGCATGTCAACATAGTTATGTTGCATGTTGACATAATTATCTTGGATGTCAATATATTTATCTTGCATGTTGACATATTTGATAGAAAAATAACTTGCACACAAGGGACAGAGATATGCCACCATACTTGTTGGCTCCATGTACATAAAATGCTATTTTCTAGTAAATATTGATAGAATTGTGTTTAAGTATTGTTTGTGGAGCTCTGATATTTGCTTGATAAAATAAAACTTTAAAAAAAAATGGAAATCTTCATTTATTTTTTTGAAATATTGCTTGTGGAATTTGGACAAATTTTGAAAATGACATAAATAAATTATTTAGAAAAAACTATTTGAAAACGACACATTTTGTCACAGGATGGTACTGTAAATTTTCAATTAAGCCGATTATATTAACTATTATATCACAACAAACTTAATACGGTGTATATGCAGAATAGAATAATTTTTTTCCAAATTAGGGCCTCATGGGGCATGACTTATAACAATTATGATTACATATAAATTAGTCCGAAATAACTGACGTTTTCCTGCATGGCTTTTTTAACGATTTTGATATTTTACATGCTTTTCCGTTTTCCTGGCAAGTAAAATATCAAAATTGTTAAAAAAGCCAGGAAAACGTAAGATATTTCGGACTACATATAAATACACATACAGTTGAACAGTTTTGTATAATAATAAAATGTAATGATATGCACAAATACTAAATTTGGCTGAAAGAAAATCGAACAGGCACACACACATATATTTTTTAATACAATGATAATGAAACAATTTTCAATGACATTGTAACGAAGTTAAAAATCAGTAGATAAATGAATACATGTACAAAGAAAAACAGCAAGAGGTATTAGGAGGCGGTGCTAAAGGACATCAATATTGGGTTTACTTAATATATATTAGTGTTGCAAATATAGGTTTTTATTATACTTTCATGTTAAATACTGAAATCTGATTGGCTTCGACGCAGTTGATAATCCGTTCTATTACCTTCAGCGTTAGGAACACACTTGGCAACGGGTAACACAACGAATTGTTACATGCGCGTAAATTATGCGCGTTCGGTTCGCCGTAGAATTCACGTCATTTCAATATAAAAACAGTAAAATTTTCTCTAAAATTAGGACATTCAGTATAATAAAATAAATAGTGCCTGGTTGGGAAGGTTACAACTGTTACCCTCCCAAACAGGCACTATTTATATAATGTTGAATAACATAATGATGAAAATCATACCCCGTGGAAGAAATAACAAAAATTAAAATTTAAGTGACTTCATGTATTGAGTAAGATACGATATAAATGTATCTATGTGCAAAGAGCAACGAGACCCGGAGCTAAAGGACATATCAAATCCACTCTTGCTCAGTGCATATACAACACATAAATACAAGATGGCATTATCAAAAATATTTGGGAATCAAAGTACTGAAAGTACTGTAAGACGGTGGCGTCGTTTGAATGTGGCATATTACATGTATGATAATTATTGTCGTCGAAAACCCGCGGCCAGTATCGCATACATGTACTAATGCTTAACGCTTACATGCACAACTGGTCGTGAGTTTCCTACATGGATAACTATGTGGAAATCGTAGTTGTGTAATCTCAATTTACACTTTACAAAAGCTACGTCTCTTGGCCGTCGTCTTTGGGGGAAAACCCGTAGATTTATTTCAGTAGCCTTTGTAGTATAGAAGTTTGCATATATATATTTGTATTTATATCGTTTGACATTAAAATCCGTTTTTGGTATGTATTTTGTTTGCCCCAGAATGCCTCATTCAATATGTGGGTTGCCACCACATAGTGAATGAATAAATAAAATTCAAAGCGATTTTATCACAATACGCCCAAATATTTGATTGTATAAAGAAGGGACATTTGTGGGTTTTTTTCTTTAGACCTTTGGGTTGACCCCGCAAAGGAGAACAACTTTTGAAAAGTGAGGATTGGACTATTGTGCTTTAAAGGTATTGTAGATTTTTCAAAGTAACGAGAACAAATAAGGCTTTGGTATGATAAAATACTTGTCAGGTTTTTACTAACTATTTGGGCGTACATGTAGTATATTCATTTTCCCTCTCGACAGCATTTTCCCTCAATTTCTTCACAGGGAAAAAGTTGCAGTCTCGTGGGCCAACACACTTACTTTAATTTGTCTTCATAGCCAGTTAATACATGTAGGTGTATAGAAAACGGAACGAGTTTACAAGAATATGTTTGATAAAACTGGAAAATGCTTTTGGAATGCACGTCATCATGAAACCGCAGAGTCAATCAATATTTTATCTTCGACTTCGAGTGGTTTATTTCCATTAGCTCACAACAAAAGTGAATGAAAATTTGAAAAGAAAAATCATACAATATTCAATCGCGGCAGTTTCATTAACCAACGTTTTAAAGTACATTTGTTCTATTGTATTTAGTTGTAGATTAATTCAAATCATTTGAATGAATTCGGGATAGTCACATGTATAATTATTTTATTGCTTCTCAGTACACTTTAAAACGCATAATTTACTTGCTACATTTAACTTTTCTAGTATAAATACAACAAATATTTATTAATTATTCACCAAAACATTTGCTTTACATAAGGTCATAATCAGTTCCTTTGTTTGGAAATCACATATTTGTTTAATCCTGCATTTAATATGCGAGATTTTGAAGAATCTTTTTTATATTTTCATTTTAAAAAACTCTGTGTAATGTCAGGAGTTTTGCACTAATATGTATAATTTTTTTCAAGGTCTTCAAATTTGCATCCGATTTGATTTTTTGCAGTAAAATAATACTGTTAATGGGACATGTTGGGACATGTCCATAATATAATAAGAGCGTACAAGCAAAGGACTTTTCATTATAAAGTTTGACCTATGACCTCTAGATCATTTGTGTACAAAGGTATGTCTTCTTTATCAAAAAAGGACTCAAAAGATATGGACCCTGAATAAAACTGTTTATAATTATACATGTTTATTTCCAAAGCCGTGTGATGCTTGACCATTTCTCCATCCCATAAAATTAATGGCAATATTGGTAAACTATTCCGCACCAGATTTAAACAAAATGAGCAAAGAAATAAATAATGTTTTCAGGGATCTTTTCAATTTCTCCATGTCACGAATAAAACAGTAGTGGTAAAATGAAATCTAATGTTTTAACAGGATAAATCAGTTTTTAAAACACAAAACAAACAAAATTCAAGTTGAACGCATGTTTTTCTGAGCCGTACATCTGTGTATATTTTCATTTTATTCGTTGCATGTACTAGACAATAGATCTAGGGTTCGCAAATCTCGGCAGTATTTCCGAACAGCTTCAGTTTAGTAGCTCAGTAGAATACTACAGTCATCTATGAAGCACATTCTAGCATTGCGTTGAGTGATGACACTATCTAACCGGTGTGTATTTCAATTGCGATTCGCAACAAGATTCCGATTGACGCATTTATATAGACCCACCCATTTAAAAAAGCATGTTGAGAACATGATGCTAACACACGGAAACAAATGCTGAAGAAAGCTCATAATAAAGTTGTACTCGCGAGTTAAAACTTACAGAGTTTATTCGAGAACAAACGGGGCGATGTTTACGTACATATAACAGTTAAAAAAAAAAGCAAGGACGGGCGCATATGGAGAAAAGTCACAGATCGTACCTCGCTCATCGTATTACGTTATTCAGTTTACTGTGAAAAAATTCGCCAGAAACTGTTTAGTGAACAAATATATTTTACATTACCTTTCACAATGTACCATACATGTATATGGAATATTGCATGAGTTGAACCGATTGTTTTTCCTCACAAAAAGCTAGCGCTTGCTGCAAAATGAAGATTCACGGGTTTACACGCCGTGAAATCCATAAGACGTTTTACAGCATATATCTTCGATTCCTTACAACAAATCTGTACTGAAAATATTTGAAACATCGTCACCAGGTGTTTGGATGGCAAAGTCAATGAAATACACCAGGTTCAAACAGAATACGTTTAATGAGAATGGCGGCAAAATCACAACAACCAAATAGACAAGTCATACTACAAAGGGTAAAGCTCGAACTAGACAATTTGTACTTGGACATATTCATTTAATTACCAAACATCTCCCCCCCCCCTAAACTTTAGAAATATGAGTAAATTACGGGACTAGAGCATTTTGACTAGATTAAAAAAATAAGCATTACAATTATAACACAAATACAAAACTATTTGCATGCACTACTTGTGATACAATACATGATACAAGAAAAAGCTGCTACTGTCGAACTAATCACAAATAGTCTGCTTTTACATCACACAGTCCTCGAATCGCCTGGGACGATGCACAATACGGCCGGATCGCGTAACTGTTTTCACTGGAGATGATGACTGTGCTGGTTCGGGTGTTAAGGCTGGTTGGTCTACCTCGGACGACTCAACTGGTGTGGAAGGTTCACTCCTTGATTGCGGCTCATTGACATTGGGATATCCAGTATGTTGCAGGTGTCTACGATTCCTCCGAAGGAGACCATGGTCAGTCTCAACCATGTAGGATCTTGTTTCGTAATTTGCACTTGTGATAGTTCCGCTGTCACCCCACAGTTTTTCCTTGTCGGTTCTTATACGCACATGATCACCTGGGCCCAAGGGATGGAGTTTCCTAGCTCCAAATTTAATGTCGTAATACTGTTTCACATACTCTTTCCCGTGCTCGTCTCGTCTCCTCACTTGGTCCAAGTCGGGCCATTTAGGTTCTAATGTGGAAGGGATGGCGGGAACAATGGTTCGCATCCTACGTCCCATGATAAGCTCTGCTGGTGTCACACCTGTTGCCGAAATCGGAGTGGACCGATAGGCCATTAAGGCAACAAAAACATCATCTTGTTGCAAGATCTTCTTTGCAGTCTTTACTGCACTCTCTGCCTCTCCATTGGCTTGAGGGTAATGGGGACTTGTTGTGGTATGCCTAAATCCATATCAGAGGCAAGTTTCTTAAAGGAATCTGATGTAAATTGAGTCCCGTTATCTGTCACAAGTTCCTCAGGGATCCCCCATCTTGCAAATATGCTTTTCATTTTCCCAATAACTGTTGCGCTTGCCAATGTGTCTAGGTATGCTATTTCAATAAACCTAGAAAAATAATCTACGACTACTAAGAAGTGTCGCCCCTTCAGCTCACATAAATCAGCTGCCACCTTTTGCCAGGGTCGATCTGGCATCACTGTTGTCCTCAACGGTTCACGGCATTGTTTAGGGCGGTGAACTTGACAGAATTCACATGATTTTACGACTCGTTCTAAATCGTTAGAAATACCTGGCCACCATACTGATCCTTTTGCACGCTCACGGCATTTGTTCAGTCCCAGGTGTCCCGAGTGAATGTCGCTCACAACTTCCGGTCTTAAAGAGTCAGGAATAACTATTCGATCTCTGTACATCAAGATACCATTCCAAACGGATAGTTCAGACCTTGCAGTAAAGTATGGTCGAATTTCCATTTTGATGGATTTTTCGTAATTGGGCCAGCCATATAGAGTTTTTCGGAGAACCTCGGACAATTCTGGGTCTTCTTCTGTTGCTACTCGAACACGCTCTAGACGTCTATCAGATATTGGGAGGCTTTGGACCACACTGTTGACGTATAAATTAACTTCCTCCTAAGCATCATTGGTGTTTTCTGGCAGTGGACTTCTAGAAAGAGTGTCAGGAACCACTAGTTGTTTTCCCGGAACGTGCTGCGCAATGGGGTTAAACCTGCGCAGACGCATTAACAATCTTTGGCAACGCACTGGCGTTCGGTCTAGTGGACTTGTGTTGATAAGAGGTACTAAGGGCTTGTGGTCTGTTAAGAGCTTAAAGGACTCAAGTCCAACGACGTATCTCTCGAACTTCTCACACGCCCAGACAGATGCCAGACACTCCTTCTCTATCTGTGCGTATCTGGTCTCCGCTGCAGTGAGAGTCCTTGAGGCGAAAGCGATCGGTTTCACCTCATCTCCGAACTGCTGAAATATTGCAGCTCCAATACCATAACTGCTGGCATCAGCACTTATAACTACAGGTTTTCTAGCATCATAAAAGGCTAATGCAGGAGTCTCAGTTAACATAGCTTTTACTTTCTTGAATGCTTCTTCCTGTGGATGGCTCCATATCCAGCTGACATCACCCTTCAGTAAGTCTGAAAGAGGGTGCATAACCGTTGACAGATTAGGTATGAAACGACCCAGGTAATTAACCATACCCATGAATCTCTTCAGTTCTGTTATGTTTGACGGGGGAGCTATATCGCGGATCGCCTTTACTCGTTCTGGGCAAGGGCTGATACCACTTGAACTTATCCAGTGTCCAAAGTATTCAATGCTCGGCTTTCTGAACTCACACTTAGTTTTGTTGAGTTTTAACCCAACCTCCTGAATACGGTCCAACACACGGTCTAGACGCTCATCATGTTCCTCTGTGGATTGCCCATACACAATAATGTCGTCCATTATAGCGTCAGCTCCATCGATGTCTGCAAGAATTTCGGACATCCGTCGCTGGAATATCTCAGGAGCCGAGGTAATTCCAAAAGGTACTCGCTGAAAACAGTACCTTCCAAACGGTGTGATGAATGTAGTCAGATGACAACTCTCTCGATCTAGTGGTATCTGATGAAAGCCACTACTTGCATCAAGTTTTGAGAAAACTGTCGCCTTACTTAACTTCGGAGCAATGTCATCTAAGTTAGGCAGCATATAATGTTCACGTTTGACAGCTTGATTGAGTTTCTTCAGATCCACACACAAGCGTACATCTCCATTTTTCTTAAATGCTGTTACAATCGGTGCGCACCAGTCTGTAGGCTCAGTCACTTTGGTTATGATCCCTGCGTCTTCCATGCGCTTGAGCTCTGATTTGACCTTTGGCATCAATGGAAATGGAATTCTCCGTGCTGTTGTGACGCAGTAGGGAACTGCTTCGGGTTTCAGTGTTATCTTGACTGGTGGGCCTTTCACGCATCCATGTGTACCAAATACATCCCGAATTTCCTCTACTTTCATCACAAGTCCCATGCTGTGTGCCACGCTTCGACTTAACAAGTTAGAACCGCTATTGGAATTCTTAAGCACATACACTCGAAAATGATACTCGTGGCTTTTATGCAAAGTTCTAGCCACAAACATTCCTTTGCAATGCACTGTTCCTCCTGGGCTGTACAGTTTATTTTTCGGTTCTTGAAGTTTTGGTTTCACTGGTAGAGAGTTGTATGTTGCTTCAGTAATCACTGATGTATCGGCGCCTGTGTCAATCTTGAATGTTATGAGTTTACGACACACTTTCAGTTTCACAGTCCAAGCATCAGTATTATCCGAGTTGCTCAAGTCAATCGAACCCATGTAGAATGAATCATCTGTTGCATCTTCATCTTCGTCATCTTGAACTTCATCAAGTCGTTTCGGTCTCCCGCGACATGCAGCTTTAAAGTGTCCTTTGTTTCCACACTTTAGACATATCCTACCTACTGCTGGACAGTTTCCTGGGCGGTGTCTCAGTTTACAACTCCCACATTCATCATAAGTAGTGTCCTTAGGTTTTGCCTGTGGCGGTTTTCTATGACCGTATTGCTTACCACCATGTCCATATTGTCTCATTTTTACAGCGTCCAAGTTCTTGGATTGCAAGTCTTTGATTTGGTTCTTCACAAGTTCAGAATTCCGAGCCATATCCACTGCTTTCACTAGTGTAAGCTCTGACTCTAGCTGAAGTTTTTCGCTCAGGTCATTGTCGAGAATGCCTACCACTAATCGGTCACGAATCTGGTCATCCTTGTCTCGGAACTCACAATGCGCCGCCAACTCGTGCAAATTTCGGACAAATTCCTCAACAGACTCCCCCTGCCTCTGGCACCGGATATGAAATTTGGCGCGCTCGTGTATCACATTTTTCTTTGGTACAAAATACTTATCAAATTTCTCCATAACTTTCTTATATTTCCTCTCATCACCATTAGAGAATGCAAATGATTTGAATATCCCTTCTGCCTGTGGTCCCATGGCGTAAATTAAAGAACTTATCTGGATTTCCTCGTCCTCCTCCGTGAGCTTCGTTGCTATCTGGAATCGAGTGAATCTTTGTTTCCATTCTGGCCATTCGGTCGGCCTAGTGAACGAAAAGTTTTCTGGTGGATTAAACTTCGGCATTGTTAGTTTGTTTTCACTTCTGACACCATGTTTGGATGGCAAAGTCAATGAAATACACCAGGTTCAAACAGAATACGTTTAATGAGAATGGCGGCAAAATCACAACAACCAAATAGACAAGTCATACTACAAAGGGTAAAGCTCGAACTAGACAATTTGTACTTGGACATATTCATTTAATTACCAAACACCAGGTCCGTAAAATGACGAAGTGTGATGTGTTTATATACATATAAAACTGTGTGTGAAATGGCGACTCGATTTGCATGTGAGTTTTACAATATGAGGTCGATGAGCGTGTTTGAGAGTAAGTCATTGTAGAGCGTCAACATCAGTAGTAATTATTGTCTGATGAATATTGAGGTGCATGTAACAAAATTAATGTTTCTACAGACTGAGAGGGTTATAAAATAAGGTTGATCACAGATCAGTCCATAATTGAACATGTTTGTATAGTAAAGTTTTTTGCATATTTGAAACACATGCACACTTGTAGAAGAAAGTGTGCCATCGATCGGTTGAAGTTCAATAAAATGTAATTTATGTAATATTCATTGTCAGTATATGTTGTGAATTCTTTGGAATAAGCTACAACAAAATAAATACTGCCTCAACTTAAATTGATGCGTTGAAATGATTGATCATGAATTTATCGATGAAGCATAATTGCTGAAAAATGAAATGGCAAACCCGTTTAAATAGTGTGTTTCTGACAATTGTTTACACCATGAAAAAAAAACATGATTATTGTGAGAACTCTTGGTCAATTATCGCAGTGATATAATTTTTGGAGTCCTGATACTGAGTTAAACTTCACATCTGGCAGTTGGTGCATAAGTTATTAATACAGCAGACAGGGAAACGGCTCATTAAAAATAAGACACAGTTTCATAAATTATTTAAATGTATGTACAAAATAATTAGCAGCTATAATGCTTAAAATATCTAATAAGATGTAAATTAGTTCTCAAACTGAAATCGACAATCGGTAAAACATCGCCAGTAACTCTGCATACCTAACAGAGTTATCGTTCCTAATCCGCTAGGGTCCCCGTGAGAAATACCCTTCCGGCCAGGACGATAGCAATAGACAGTGGCTATTTATAGCCACCGTCTAAAAAGAAAAATGTAATGTTATTGTTCTAAAATCATGGTGTTACTGAAACTTTTCAAGTGCATGGTATGTGAAATTAATATAACGCTCTCTGTTTTGAGGATTTTAGAATCCGGAGTCATTTAAGCCCCAATTACGAAAAAGCACAAATACTTCCTTGTGTGTTAATCTCGAAATACGAAAATTATCCATCGTATATTACTACAAAACGCTCGAATTTGACACGGCATGCAGTTATATACTTCCGAAAATGGCACACTCCAACGTCCTCTTAGAAATAGAGAAATCATCGGATAAAACAATTTCGAGAGAAAGATTCTTCCATGAAGTATGGTCGAATGAAAAAGCCACGGAACAGTTTATTATAAAGGAATTTAACAATTTGTTATCTAGTAACAGTGATCTAGATAGACCGACAGCAAACGATTTGACGTTTCACAATGAGACTGAAAATACATCCACCATTGAAACTCGTCCCGAAAATCCCAAACATGAACGTAATATAGATGAGCAACAACAAGTCAATATAGAGGAGCCACAACCTGTCGATGTAGAGGAGCCACAACCAGTCGATGAAAGTTCTGGGTCCGAAAAGATAAATGAAGATTCCGAGTCGAATTTTGATTTTGACAGTGTCGACTATTTTGATAGCGAAGACGAGTATTTTGAAACTTACAGAAACAAAGTTGAAGAGTACCTGTCAAAAACCGATTTTGGAATGGATTTTCGTAACCCAGATGAGAAAGACAGATATTGTAATTTTATTAGTATTCCAATTTCTTAAATTTAATTATTTTTTTTGTCAATGTCAACTTTTCATCATTTATATAATAGCGTTTTAGATACATTTGTTTTCAGGATGCATATACATGTATATATGTTTATGAAGCAATTGTGCAAAAATTAATTTAGATGGAGACATTCGTATTTTTATAAAAGATGAGGTAAATATCTTTATAGGTCAAGGGGTATCACAGTACTATAACATGCCCGTGTTTATGAAATCTATTCAGAAGTTTGCAGACGACAACAATTTCGAGATCCATGACGTCATGTCAGACGGAAACTGTCTTTTTAGAGCCATTGCCGACCAACTTGTCATTAATGGTATTTTTGGCAATTCCCCCACTTCGCTACGGGAAAATACTATAAAGTGAGTAACATTGACTTAGGCAATATCTACTGAAATTACAAAATATATAAAAAATCAAAAAACCATTGTCCCCACCCCAAAAAAAAAACTCAACCAAAACACAAAAACAAAAACCGATTTATCTACATGTTGTTGAAAACGTTTTAGCAACTGTAAATATACTGTAACAATATACCTACTTATATTATACAGATATCTTCGCCAAAACCCATACCAGGAAGACGGGTCACACACCGATTCCTTCCTGTACAACGAAAATTGGGAACAGTATTTGATGAGAATGGAGAACCCGGCTGAATGGTGCGATCACATCTTTCTGAAGGCCGCAGTGGACGCTCTCTCTCTCAGAACTATCGTTTTTAATGTTTATGGAAATGACATACGGCGAACCGAAATCTTACCTGTCAATTGTCGGAACTCCAACAATATGATGACAATATACCTGGGGCACCTGGGAGAATTCCATTACTTGAGTCTAAGACCAAATAAGTGGGATAGAGAATGGCAAAAGAGTAATCATTCACTGCATACAGGACATTTTTCAACCAATGCCATTTCCTTATATCCTAATATTTTTACTTCTAAAAAGAATATTTCCCTAGTCGATATGTCAATATTCAGTGACTGAACTTAAAAATATTACATAATAATATTGGTGGTATATTTAGGTTGATTTAAAAACTATCGAAATTGCACGTCATGTAAAGCGAACCTATCAGATGCACTGAACTGCACAATACATTTTTTTAAATAAATAAAATATTTTGGCCCGTTTAAATAAATAACTGTTTTAATCAGCCACTAAAAATAAGGATCAATTGGCAAAATTAAAACGGGAGTGAAAGTTTCTCGTATACAGTATTTTTTTCCTTTATTTGTATTACACTGATAAATAAAAATTATATATATATATATATATATATATATATATATATATATATATATATATATATATATAATTTTTCTCTAATAATATTAATTTTACATAATATTTTAACACTTGTAGAAGCTCTGCTCTTGCGATACATAGTATGCTCTAAAGAGATGGATTCTGATTCCAGAGAAGATTTTCTAAGAAGTAAAATCAATAGTTTAGGATTAGTAGAATTTGTTGAGCATAACACCAGTTTTCTTGGAATCGAATCAAACTACAAAACGCCAACGAAAGATAAAGAAAATACTTCTGTTCTGTACAAGGATGGATGTTTGATTTGTCCTACATACGCTCTACCATTTCTTGAACCAGAAGAATGTGAAGGTATTTTACTCCAAATAATCAAAAGATCCATGTTGACCGAAGGTTTAATATACATTATATGTATATTAAACAGGTTCAGAAATAAAAAAAAAAATTATTGCCTGTGTTGTTCCGTTTTTGTTAAAAATCAAAAAACTTTTTTTTCAAGATGTAGTTTTGATAATTCATATAATAGTATTTTACCATTTCATTTTCTAGATTCACGGCAACGATTAATAGAGGAACCCTTTTATATAGACAAAAGAACTGGTTTACCACTACCATGTCTGTCTTTCCTTGCCAAACATTTGATTCCTATGTGTTTAATTTTAACCGAGTACTGGTATAGAGAGGATACAGAGGTAAACGGGACACTGTTCCGATATTTAGGGTCTCGCTCTTCAGGAACAGATGTGTATTTAAAAGACATTATGCCTACGCTTTTCGCACGAACTGAAACAACTAAGGAATATGGTGCAACAGTTGTATCACTGGCGCTTGATATTTCTCGGTCTTCTTTAATCCAAGATATCGAAACAACTTATCCTGGATATCTCCGCTTAAAAGTTCCTCCTTCCAGTACTGATTTTCATCCAAAAGATCTTTACCGCAGTGAAAGTTACACTTATCTGAAGAAACTTTTTGTGCCCCAGGAATTAACAATGCCACGATATGCAACGAAATGTTTCATGGGTATCATTTGCAAGGAATTTCCATCCGTTGCAAAAGAATGGAAATATCGACAACGAAAAATGCAATGGCCATCAAACGAAGTAGTGAAAATGATTCAGAATTCTGGATGTACCATAATTCCCAAACATCACCCATCTAGCGTTCAGCCTGATATTGAATGGAAATATGACTTCTCAGTATCAGAGGCAATTCTATTCCACAACAGTCTTTCAATATTTCAGTTACAAGGATTCTTTGTAATCAAGATTTTGTTGGATCATTGCACTTCTCGCCTAAATTGCAGACTTAAAAACAAACATATAAGGTCTGCCTTTTTAAATTCCTGCGAACTCATTCCTAGTGATATGTGGATGATAAACTCAGGTGGATGTATATTGTATGCAATCTCTTACTTGACAACATGTCTTCAAAAAAAGAACTTGCCCAATTATTTCATTCCAGCGAGGAACATGCTCTTTGGTTTTAGTGATGTAGACATTAATGCCATTTTTATTCAAGTTGAGGCTCTGAGGTTGTTTCCTCACCAGGCAATGGTGCACATAGCAGAGTTGCATGGTTTAAGGTACGCAGCAAACCTGACAACGTTGATTTTACAAGATTGTAAACGGTTTTCATTTAATTTGGATTCAGTTTACCAAGATATTTTATTGCCTGGAACCATTAAGACTGTAAAGTTTTTAACCAGACGGGGGTTATACAATGCAGCTTCGATGCTTCTCTCTTACATGTTTGGTAATCAATCTTTTTACGAACACCCTCGGTCAAGGACAAGGCATTCATACAACTCACCAGCTGAGTTCTACTGTAATGCCCTGGGCAATCTCAAACAAGAAATATCTAGAGTCATGGTAGCAATGCATTGCGAAACACTCTTTGGTCAACGAATTTTAGATTTGTTGTTGAAATCAGATGGAATATTTCTAAAAGATATATTACCATTGGAAAGTGACCCAAACATTGCTTGGCTTCGAGTACCAGAAGACAAAATCGACAACTATGATATACTTGCTGAATTCTTGTATGAATATGGTAAAAAAGAACTAAAAAGGTTAAACTGTAAACTCGCAGAATCAGCATTTTCAGAAGCAATCCAGTGTTTAGAACGAGCTATCAAACACAAACCGATCCTAGATGTTTCTCAAATTGAAGATGAGATGTTAAAAAAGGATATCCAGTCTCAAGGGGAAGGCATCTTGAGAAAACAGAGAGAAAAATTAAAGAACTGCTATTTACAAATTTATCATATTTCAAAAATTCATCTCCTCTTTGACCCTCTCCAGAATTATATGCTCGGTATAGAGGAGTTGTGTAAATATTTGCCTGAAATGAGCGGTATTGTCAGCGAGATGTATGCCTACCTAAGAATTCCAAACAAACGAAAAGAGTATGCAGATCTTTACGACAGGTTTCTAGGAATAGGTGATCATTTTTCTAGCGTTTTTAACTTTGCAATTAAGAAAAAAAACCACTTGTTTCTAGTAAAACAGATTTTAAGGTATTTTATAAAAACATTTGAAAGTATATAATTAACTATTACATGACATTACTGACACACCTCTTCCACAAACAAATACAACATAAGAAAGATTAGATAACTGAAAATTAATATTATTGGACATTATTATGGATGCGTAATACACAAAATAATGAATGACGAATTGCGATTTTTTTTTTACATAAAATCTGTAGTAATCGTGATTTAATATAGCTTCTACTAATAATATTTGGTTTGTAGTATATTTTTTCTTTTTACTACTTTTAGGTACAAGGCAAAGTGAATTGCCAAAACCTCCAACCTACAGATACTAAAATGTACTTTTTTAAACGTACATCATTTAATCGGTTTCCACTTGCAAATAAAAATACCGAAGGATATCTTTTACTTCTACTGAACAACTTCCATTTGTACGTTGTTTCCTCAACACTGACTATTATATAGTTATCGTATATGCAAAAAAAAATAAAAAAAACTAGTGTGAAATCGCCCAACCATCGCCAGGTTTAGAAGTCGTGGAAGCATAACTGTTTTGATTCACTTTCCTTGAATAAATCATCATCAAAATGTGGACGGAATCAACTTTTGCTGAGACGTTAAATTGTTATGTGGTACCGACGGTACAGTTGCAGAATCTTCAACGCATTAATTTAAAACCATGCGTGTTTATGAAGCTCTCTTAGAACTATACGAATTGTTTTTTGGAACGTCTTATCTGGATCAGCTACTCGGAGCTTACCCGGCCATAAAATAAATTCCAACAAACTTTAGAACACCGTAAATATTGTATTCAAGATCGTCCGAAGTTGATCTTAACTTTAAATAATGTCTTAAGAACAATCATACATGTATCTAAAAAAGGTTTAGTGTACATACAACTTTTTAAAAAAATTGTAAGATTGCTTTTTTATATCATTCGTTTTAAAGGCTCAATAGTTTTAATTTTTCTGTTGTTATTTTACTGTAATCTTATTTACCAAAGGTATGTTGGTAGATGACCAATAAGGTCTGGCCACCAGAACGTGAAACGTCTAAATCTTTATAGCACCAACATATTGTTTTAAAGATGAAAAGGCCAAAATACATTAGGCTGCCATCCATTCAACCTTACGATATCGTTTTCCTCAGTTTGGTCATTTCAATTTAACAGTAATAAATTACCAGTATTTTACTGAAGACAAAGTTTAAGTCTATTTTCTGATCCAGCGGCCTGGTTGGAGCCCAATCACTTGTAACTTTGAAAGTGAATTGGGTGTCTTATGTGTCTTTTAAAAATGACTTTGGAGTTATTTTTATTTTTTTCTTAATGCATAACGAAGTCGCTAATGAGACTCAAAATGACATGAACTTAACCAGTCTAGTTTGTCCTAAAGGGACATGGTCGAGATTTTGGTCAATTTCTAATTTTCTGTTTTTACTACATGATATCCCGCGCAAGCGCGGGGATTAACAATAATTCACATTAATATATTATAATGCTTGATATGTTGAACCAGGTTTTTTTGTTCACTTTTCTATATACTGTGTCCGAAATTTTTCTTAATTGCTTTTCTTAAAATATTCTATAAAATTGAAATAACAAAGCAACTACGTGGCTGGATACTCAGTATTTAGAGGAGAGAACAGGGATGAAAATCTAAACTGAAATGGATTATATATACACGTGTACATGTTCATGGCCTTAATTCTTTTTGTCGCAACTGACTGGAAACAATTACATACTTTTTGTTTTATCTTACATGTATTTCAAACCAGAGAGTGTGTGTTAAGTGCGTGGTATCTCGTTTTAGAAATTTATTTTTTAGGTCAAAGGATGACTGCTTATAGCGCCGGGTTTTGGGCTCTTTTTGGTTGCTTCTGTTGCGTTTATTTCTTGACCTAATTTAACTTTTGTTAATTTTTTTTAAAGAGTCTAGTTACTTTCCAACATGAATTAAGATTCTAGACTATGATACAATAAGCTCATTCTATGTTTTTCTCTTTACAACTTTCGAAAAAAGGAGAATTTTCGCTTATCTGCCCTTGATCAAACATAAGATTGATATTAATATGCATGAGAGGTGGAGCTGCCATTATCAGAAAGGTACTAAATTAGACTAGCATGAATAACAATGTCATGTATAATCAAAGTACTGAAGTACTGAAAGCTGGGCTTTTTTGATGTGTTTAATGCACATTGTGTAATAAAGACTGACAAAATCTCTCTCTCTCTCTCTCTCTCTCTCTCTCTCTCTCTCATATATATATATATATATATATATATATATATATATATATATATATATATAAGCACTAAAAAAACCAACAACACTCGTTATCTATAGTGTCGGATCAAAAGATACATGGTTATAAGATGAGATATAAAAAAGCACTAAAAATAACCAACGACACGAACAATAAAGAAAAATATTGTCAACATATGTGGTTTTGACAATATTTTTCTTTATTGTTCGTGTCGTTGGTTATTTTTAGTGCTTTTATATATATATATATATATCTATATATATATATATATATATGTGTGTGTGTGTGTGTGTGTGTGTGTGTGTGTGTGTGTGTGTGTGTTTATAATGTCGACAAAGCGTCAGATAGTGACTACATTTTGAAAGCGGCTACTAGCAATAATATGTCTGTCTAGTAAAAAAAATCAACGGTGCATTGCACTTTGAAACAAGCGTTATAAACTCAATTCCGTATTTCTTCGATGTGCAGCTGTATACCAATGCTTTGTAAAGTAGTTCATGGAAATTCATGTGCATTGTATGTGTCAAAAATGCATACTGTAAGTCTTGTTTTTAAAACACTTAATTAATAAGAAAACAACCACTCTTCGCTAAATTTATTCGCAACCCCCCCCCCAAAAAAAAATAAAACAAAACCACAATACATTTCACAAAACATGGCTCTCTGTGTAACTATTTGGTATAGCGGAAGCTTTTACTTTGACGCCGTTCGGTTTTTTGTTTACTTTTGAAGCTGTGCTATTTATAGTAACTTTGGCGATTTGCGTGCCTACAGCCAGGACTCTGCTTTCAGCAGAGCCCGGCTAAAAATTTATGTGATCACTCTTTAACCATAACCCTATCTATTCTATATGGTACAAGTATACTATTTACTATGGTTTCAAAAATTAGACCACGCCACTGTAAGTACAGAAGACTTTAAATCAATGCTTGACAACTTAACGTGTTCGAAAACATTGTCCTAGCTAGTACATAACATGCATCCTTACACGTCACGTGATAGAATTTTGTATTCACAAAGTAACCTGAGGTGAGAAATATATATAATTTATATAGAATTATAATATGCAACATGCATCAACCCTTGGTTACAACAGGGAAAGGGAAAGTAAGAAGAAACAGTTTTTTCTCATTTAAACCATGAGCGCATGTTTGTCTATTAATCTCCTTTTGGCATAACTTTGATAATGAAAATATACAACTACTGTTAAACGGAGAACATGAAAACATGCGCTGACTATGTACGAAGTCAATATAAAAGTGGGCGTCCTCATTATCGTATGGAGATTTAAGAAATCGTAATGACTCCCGCCTATGAGAACAAATTCGTACTTGGTAACAACATACTTTTATTTAACGCAATTACGTAAAGTGGCATTTAGATGTTGAACATTTCTGCAATTGAAAGAAAAAATCTTCTTTTAAAAAGTTTATTAATATTCTCGCAAATATCGCCTGTCCTTAAGTGCAGTAATCCTTTCACTTATTATTGTCTAAAATATGAATGTTAGATACAAGACAGTCGTGGTATAAAAAATGTATATGTTATTTAAAAACGTGTACGCATATTTATTTGCATAACTTAAACCAAAGATGTCACCCAATGTATCTGCTCGATCATTAACTCGCCCAGTCGTACACTTTTCGTCATAGTGTTTATTAATCAACTCCATTTTTTTAAATTTACTCTTTTGTATTAACCAAAGATGTCCGATCCAAGGTATCTGCCAGCGATGCATGGTGACTCATCCTTGATACCTTGTCAGAGTGGGTTAAAAGCATCAGATGTATATTAAAACCTCTGAGAGGTCAAATGGAAACCATATATCATTCTGTTTTCAATAATGCAGTAGTGAGAAAAGAACTAGGTAGATTGCATGATCAGTATGTACTGGTCCCTGCTGATAAGGCAAGTAACAACATTGTCTTTGTTTGTAAGGCACATTATATTAATTGCATTTTCAAAGAACTAGGTTTCGATTCTACACATGGTAATCCTACTTACACCTATAGCAGCCTTTCCAAGCAGGAAATACTTCAAAATCATAAATCGGTTATTAATACCTTTAATATCCCCAATAAAAAAAATGAATTTAATTTACCTTATTTGTACTGGATTCCAAAGCTTCACAAAAGTCCTTACAAACTGAGATATATAGCAGGGTCCAGTAAATGCTCTACCAAACCTCTCTCTTTACTCCTTACTAAAATTCTTACAGACGTTAAGGAGAAACTTCAAGAGTACTGTACAACAATATATTCCAGAAGTGGTGTGAATCAGATGTGGATACTAAAAAACTCTAAAGAATTATTAGAAACTTTGAGGTCACAAAATCTTATCAAAATCAATAGCATCAAAACGTACGATTTTTCAACGCTTAATACAGCCATTCCCTACGACAAATTAAAACATTTTAATATCATCGACAGTTGTTTCTTCAATAAAAATGGAAGTCGGAAAAATGCTTACCTTGTCATTGGAAATCTAAAAAACTATTTTGTTAACAACCATTCTGATTGCACACACAAGTACTCTGAAGTTGACATTAAAAAGATGCTTGAGTTTCTGATAGACAACATCTATGTAGTTTTTGGAAATCAAGTCTTCCAACAATCTGTTGGAATTCCAATGAGTACCAATTGTGCCCCATTGTTAGCAGACCTATTTTTGTATTCTTATGAAGCAGAATTTATTCAAAAACTTGTACGTGAAAAAAATAAATCACTCGCTGTGGCCTTCAACTCAACATTTAGGTATATCGACGACGTATTAACTGTTTAATTGTTATTTCCATACTTACGTCGACTCGATATATCCCAGTGAACTTGAAATAAAAGATACCACAGAGTCAGCGTCATCTGTTTCATATTTGGATATTTTACTGGAAATGGACATTGATGGTAACCTAACAACAAAACTTTAGGATAAATGCGATAATTTCAATTTTTCTATTGTGAACTTTCCTTACTTTTGTAGCAATATACCTTCATCACCTGCATATGGTGTTTTTGTCTCTCAGTTAATTCGATACGCAAGGGCATGCTCTTCGTATGAACAGTTTCTAAGACGAGGCAAGCTACTGACAAACAAGTTGATAAAACAGGACTATCAACAGTCTCGTTTAAAGTCATCTTTTCGTAAGTTCTATGGTCGATACAACGACCTTGTCAGTAAATACAATCTTCCACTGAGACGCATGCTGACTGACGTTTTTCATACTAATTGTTAGACCATAATTAATTACCTAATTGTCTACGGACTTTTGTGGTTTTTATTTTCCTGATTATGACAAAGAGCACACGGCGGGTGTGACCGGTCAGCAGAGGATGCTCACTCCTCCATGGCACCTGATCCCACCTCTATCTTGGAGGTCCGTGTTGCTCTGCTTTGAATTTGTATTTCGTTTGATGGATTTTTGAGATGGTTGACGGTTTGTTATTGTCATTTTTTAATTATCCACCATGACGTTAATTAGTCAACCCGCGGTCTTGGTTACCCCGTTCTGGAAAGTTCTATTCATCAAAACTAAAATCGCGCATTCAATAAATGAATTTGCTCATTTTATTTATTCAACATTTGTCAAATCTCAATTCTTATATACAGTGTATACCCTAAATAGGTTCCCAGGAACAATATTCACCTTTTACATAATCATTCAATATTAATTTATTAATATTTAATTGCAAGTATATATTTTGATGCAAACTCCCACTGACTTGGATCCACCAAAGCGTGTCCACTACCTTACTCTCATATTTGCTATTTCGGACTGGTTTATCTAAAATGAAAGTAGGTTTTTAATTTATCTTACAATAATTACTTATCAGGTAAAATTCAATTATTTCTTACGAACATCAATTCACACGTGTTGAAATGCCAAAGGTGTAAGCAGTTGCTCGGGTGCAGGCATTTCGTAGCTTATTGACACACTGTCTTAATTTATAAGTATAATTAGATAGATTATTTAAAATGCTTTAGGAATGCATTTCTAATGATCAAATTGATCAAATGAAATTTGAGATTCAGTCCTAGAATCATAAGCAAGATACATGGCTCACAATTCTTTGTCATATAAACAAGGCTTGTGCCTTGTTTTTGTTTACATAGGTTCAAGTATACCAGAATATAATATTTTTCAAGCTGATTTCTCCATCTTCTTATTCATTTTAAGAATAAATAAACAGTTCCTAACGTTGAACACATTTATTTTAGGTCTAAAACTGGAATTTTAACTTCAAAGTTCAAAATGTAAACAAAATCATTGTTTACATGGCAAAGAATTGAAAGCTTTGTAACTCGCTTATAGCTCAACGAATGACTCTCAAATTTTGGTTGCCTATTAAAAATGTTTTACTGAAGCATTGTAAACATTAAAATCGAAAAAAATAGTTTTCACTAAAATAGTGAACACGCCCCTTTAATTAAGCGATAAAATTTCTCTCATATAGTGCAGAGAGATTTTACGCTTGCTCAATTTGAAGGTATTTTGCATCCTAATCTTCAATTTTTGTGTCTTAATGTCATGAGGTGCAGGCTCAGTTAATTTTACCCAAACATGTTAGATTTTATCTTTCCATTTTTATTTTGATGAATAGTAAACATGGATATTTCGAATGCTTGACAAAATTTGAATGTCAGACACATGTTACAAGCTAGACACAAAGCTTCTAATTCTTTTTTACGGGTATAACAAAACTCGAGTCATGTTTTGTTTGCAAATAATGAACCTCAAAAATATATCATATCTTATTAATAATGAAATAGACTCACGACTAAAACGTTTCATGTGTTCATATATAACTTACAAACAGAAAAAGCAAATTTTAAAATGATAAAATGATGATTTTTTTTATTTGAAGAGCGTTGACATAAGTAGAGGAGGGGTTCTATCCAGGTTTCCGATAACAACTATGGTAATATGATCCAACTTTAAAATATCAAAAATTCATTGGTAATTTTTGTATAAGTTTATTATAACGCCTTCTCGTGTTAAAGTATGGCCTTGGCCTCGTGTGCATGTTACGGTTGCTGAACAACTGGCGTTGTCCGCAATGACGTTAGTTGTTGGTTCACGGAACTACTACTGCCACTGGCTTGATAGAATGGGCGGATCAAGGGGGGGGGGGGTCCGGGGGAGGTTGTCCAACCCCCTCCCTGGAAAATTTAAATTTCTTAAATTTACTTAGTATAAACCGGTATCCGATAATATGCCTAGGCCAGCCCCCCTTCCTCTGGAAACTTAAAAATATCCGTCGGACCCCCTATCCTGAAAAATGTTCTGGATGCGCGCGGGGATTAAGCCTACTATCCTGAAATAAACTTACTGATGTTTGCAGAAGTTTGACCGCTTTTGTATTGTTTGATCGCTGTGCGTTTGAGAGATCGACATGATTCTAGTTGGTGATTTTGCGGGATTTATTTAGCTAGAGTTGAATCTAGATACTGTAGTAAGGAAAACAAACTTACGGTGCGCATGTCCGTGTACGAACGCACACTGGTCTATGGTCTAGTTAAGATAATAAGAAAGATGTCAATTTCCCCTCATAGTTTTAAATTAAATCATTAAAATGGAAGGAAAATACCATGTAACTCATTAAATCATATAAGTAAATGCTAAAATTTATGCTATGCTGATTTACAGAAGCAAAATTTGGAAGTCTCGCTTTTTTCGCCATCTTGAAACTACCTTGAACCCAGTTTATTTACTGGTTGAACCCCGGTTTCATTTTCGTTGGACTAAGTAAGTTCGATCTCAGTTTAGTCGAACTACGGCGACCTTAGTTTGTGATCGAACTCGCCCTTAGTTTTTTATTCAAGTACAAAACACATCTGAAGACGTAGAGAGACTTGCGCACCATCTAGCGTCAATTCAGTTAATCATGACTGTTGGTTTTGCATCGGCGATCGTTTGTTTTGACTAATTATAAAAATATCTGTTGATTATGTAAACTAGTCTGTTGATTTTAGTTTAAGCAGGTCCATTTCGTATTTCAGTATGTTTTAAATAATTAGTAATTCGTTTTGCTTTTACGTCTTTTTACCCTTATTACCTAAGGATATCACATAAAAGCCTTGTTAGAAAACTTGTTTCCAATGGGGTCCTTATATAACAATTAAGTTATAAACAACAAAAGTACACTACAAAATACACAATGGAATTTATGCAGGGTATTGAAAAGGAATATAGCATAAGGCTTTGAAAAATGACATGTTTCCTTAATTATTCATTTATAACTTAAAAGTAATAACAATAAATAAGATAACAGTTTTAAAGTTTTAAACTAGAAAAATATGAGGAAGCATTATAGTTTGTATTACAATATTTGTGAAAGATTATTTCGTCTTGTTAAAGATAATTCATACTGAAAAGATGTTGTAGGTGAAAGGAAACAAATCTTGTAGGGAAGAGCCTTGGTTTTCAAAATATTATATGTTACAAGTGCAGATGAATGTTTTAATGCATAAGGCAAGCGAGTAATGAGAATGATCGGCCAGGAACAGTTTTGGAAATTAAGGGGGATGTACGGCCATCTTTTACATTTAAGAATAAAAATGTAAACATTTCTTGAACTGGCTTGTTTCTGCACAAAACTGGCCAAACCTGTTGTCTAAAGATGAAAAAGCTATAAATATGAGGTTCTACATGTTGTTTTGTATGCAAATCATGCATTTAAGAACAGAACAATGCCTTTTTAATCACTTATAACAGCTGTAGAACTGCGCAGCTGCAGACTTGTTTTGAAGATTTAAAAATCTGAAAAAGTAACAGAGTGGTTCATTGATGTTCCCTCTACAACCATTTGTTGAAAAAAGGTTGAATTTTGCACATTAATTTAGAAACTTTGCCTCAAAATAGAGTACATTATTGTTATCAGTCGGCATGGGATCTATTTTTAGAAGAAGAAAATTCCAGTCTAACCTTAGAACTCCCGTGTCTATGGAGGCACATTGACGTTGTATTTTCATCAATAAAAATAAATGCCAATTCAAAACAATCTGGGCTGAATGTGACAGACATCTCTATACCAGTTACAATTGTTTTGTTTCAGTTCTATTAGTAAAAATTAAATTAAATTCTTTTTAGAAGTAGGGTAGGAATTCTAAAACATAAATTGCCTTGAATAAAAAATACACATATATTTTTCAATAAAAATATAACTTTAATGTACCTCCACAGACACAGACAAAATTATCTCGTGCAAATTAATTGTTTTTGAGGCTCATTTTAAGAATAGGGTACCATCTTTTGAGACAAAATTACAACTTACATAAGCAAGCTTTGACCTTTTTTCAACAAATGGTTGTAGAGTGGACACAAATGACATCCTTTCAAATTTTTTTCAGATTTTTAAATCTTAAATTTAAGTATGTAGCTGCGCAGTTCTAAGTGATTTAAAAATGCATTATTCTGCCCTTGTATGCGTAATTTGTATACAAAACAATATGTTGAACGTCATATTTATTGCTTTTGTATCTTTTGACAACAGTTTTAGTAAATTTTGGACAGAAATATTCCAGTTCAAGAAATGTTTACTTTTTTCTTCTCAAATGTAAAAGATGGCCGCACATCCCCCTTAACGAAAGTAAATACATGAAAAGGAAATAACATTGTGTAAAAGAGCTAATTGTGTTTCGTGGTTAACTATAAAGGCAAATCGAAAAGAAAAGAAAAATTAATTGAGATCAATAGAAGTTTCATTCAAAAACAAATTTTCTTTTAAGAAAATTTGTTTTTGAATGAAACTTCTATTGATCTCAATCTTAAATCTTAAAAAATCTTAAAAGATATAAAGAACATTAGTAAATGCAACTTGGAATTAACATTTTGTGTAATTTGAACGTGAAAAAAAATGAATTAGCGTTTTAGTTAATTCAATGACGAAAAATTACAAGTTTCCTTTACAAATTCCCTTGTTATGTTTTCATTTCTCTATTTTGATAAGTTAATTGTCTGCTCGAAATAATTTCCTGCAGGGACCAAACTATCCTTAATACATTAAGAGATTTATCGAATTATATATTATAGATAAAAATTAATGTGTTTAAAAGTGAAACAAAACTATATTTTGAGAAAACATTTGGAAGTACAAGTACTGCAGCAGGTCCAGGAATTTCTTTTCGGGAAGGAGTGCACATTTTCCCAAAATTACTTTAGGCGTCCAATGCTAGTAGAAACAAAGCCATAATATCTCTGTCAACTTGTTGTCGTAAAAATCAATATTACATATACATATATTTGACGAAACCAAAAGAAAAAAACTTGTTTTTGTAAAAATCAATATTACATATACATATATTTGACGAAACCAAAAGAAAAAAAATGACATTAATGTCGAAATATCTTTGCTTAATTCAAATAAATAATCACGCAAGTATTTTCAGTAATACACAATAAAGAAACTACAACCAAAAAATATTTTGGTAATTATTATATGCATATCATAGATAACATTAAATCAGTAATTTTGAATTCACATCTTTTTTTCTAACAATCGGTTGAGGTATTTGATAACAAAATATTCCTAAACCATTTAACTGTAGATGTTGTCGCTATACTTGGTCAGAAATTCTTCTAACAATCATTGCCTTCGGCAATCTATAAATGTGAAGTGTGGTAAAATCTTGCAGATCAACAGTTGGTGAATTTTTATATTAATCAATCAATTATTAATCAAATGCCTTCTAATAAAATTATTTCATAAATTCTGCTTGATTTATTATCATACATGTGATCAAGCTTCTATGGTTGAAATTTTGATCTCTGCTTTGATCTACAAAAACAACAACAACAACACCAAAAACATTAAATTAAAAACAAGAGGCCCAGGGGCCACATCGCTCACCTGAGCAACAATAGCCTTAACTCTGATCAAATTAGCATTACAGTATCAAACTAAGCACAGTAGATCTTGCTCAAAAAATTTAAAACATCTGCCGATTTTTATCCACATATTTTTATGGTAAATACATAGCCCCTTTTGTTGTTGTACCTGTAAGAAGATTTTTCTCTATTCCTATATATACCCCCCCCCCCACACACACTATGTGGCCCCACTTTTCTCTAGGGAATCATGGTTTGATCAAACTTTAATCTGAACAACCCGTGCTTTCACACAAGTTACTACTTTTTGGACTGAAAACTTTCCCAGAATATTTTTAAAGATTTTCTCTATATATCCTATGTAAAAATTCATCCCCCCATTGTGGCCCCGCCCTACCCCCGGGGACCATGATGTAAACAAACTTGAATCTACACTATCTGAGGATGCCTCCATAAAAGTTTGAGCTTTTCTGGCCTAATAGTTTTTAAGGAGAAGATTTTTAAAGATTTTCTCTATATATTCCTATGTAAAAATTCATCCCCCCATGGTGGCCCCACCCTAACCCCCGGGGACCATTATTTAAACAAACTTGAATCTACACTACCTGAGGATGCTTACATACAAGTTTGAGCTTTATTTGAGAATAATTTCTGGCCTAATAGTTTTTGAGAAGAAGATTTTTGAAAAATAACTACATATTTTAAATAATTCTAAATTATCTCGCCTTTAAAGAGGATGTGGCCCTTCATTTGAACAAACTTGAATCCCCTTTACCTAGTGATGCTTTGTGCCAGGTTTGGTTGAAATCTGCCCAGTGGTTCTGGAGAAGAAGATGAAAATGTGAAAAGTTTACAACGACAACAACGTAACGCCGACGCCAACGCCAACACCAACGACGACAGACAACGGACAAATTTTGATCAGAAAAGCTCACTTGAGCTTTCAGCTCAGGTGATCAGGTGAGCTAAAAACAAAAACAAACAAAAATCCAACAAAAAAGCCTACCAACACACACCCACACACACACACACACACACACACACACACACACACACACCAAAAGAAACCCCCATCAAAAAACAATTGTAACGAAAGTCAAACGGTACACTTTAAAAATGTTGAGTACAGTGTAACAACATTGTAAGTTGCAATAGTACCTAGCATAGATTATATTATTGTGCATTCACGATAAAAGAAAATTTTAGGTAGTGTGGACAATTGAGATATCAATATGGATGAAAACACACCCTTATTTAAATGCTATCACTATTTTAAATTTTTCAAATTGTACACTATTTTGAGCGTTAAATACATTTCAACAATTTTATTAAAAAAGTAGTAAAAACCAGCTGGTTTCAAACTCATGGGTCAGAAAAGATGGAGATAGCTTAATACTGTCTTATCGAACTTTCATGAATAACTTTAAAATTAAAAATGTAATCTTTACTGAATCACACCTTTCATCTTCCATTGTTTATACAAAGAGGTTCGAACAGAACTCACTTTAGCCAGTCTCTCTTCCATCAAAAAATGAATCACTCCCGCTTCTTCTGTGGTTAACTAAATCTATACTGGTATTATAGCATCATCTAATATCAACTTTGAATTTGCATCAATTCAAGCATAACAAAAATATGTATGTTTACTATCAGCAAAAAGAGGGATTACTATAGTTATTAATATTGTCATTATTAGAGAAAACGGTATTTTTAAAATAATTTTGGTAGTGCATTTTTGTCGCTATAGTATTTCTGAAATATCTAATACATCATGACCGAGTTGTAGACTGTGTCTATGCAGAATTTTAAAGCTATGTAGAATTTTGAAGCTGTCGGTAGGTTTAATGTAGGAAAAATCACTTAAAGATTCATTTAAGAGTTCAATACCATCATTTCTAGGTAAAACCACCAAGGAAAACTATTTTATTGGCATACTGGTTGTATCATTAGTTATGTGCTTCTTACATGCATATTCTTTAAAATATTTGCCAGTAAACTGGTTTTTTTTTATATAGTTATGCTTCTGATAAAACAAATATACTAAACCAGCGCATCTTGGTCAGATAATGTCCGATTTGATGTGTACGCTTTATCGACACACAGGAAGCTCTTCAAATTACATGCTAGCAAACGTAATTATTACATATTACTAATTTTTAGCACCCTCCCCCTTTTTTAATCCTATTTTTTTTATGTTTGATATCTTCAGTGGCGAATCCTGTCAATTTTCAGAGAAGGGGACAGGAGTCTTTTCAAACTGTAAAACTGTAGAGAAACAATTCAAGGTAGGATAATTTTATGACCCCGTACCCAAACCTCCACCATCCGGTACTAATATTCGATGTAGGAAATCATGCAACACTGAAACTTTTCAATCTATATTTGTTTTGATTTGGGGTTTTTGGATTTATAATTCAAGATCCGGTGCAATATAAACATCAATTCGAGGAAAGACATTTCCCTGTGCAGTGAACCCCTAATATGTAAAAAAAAAATATATTTACATTAATATATTGTGCTTTTAAATGTTTGCCATTGCAGACAGCAGTTATTTCCAAAAATGGCACATTCTAATGTCTTATTAGAAATAGAGAAATCGTTAAACAGAACAGTTTCGAAAGAGGAATTCTTTCACGGCGTGTGGTCGAATGAAAACTCCTCAAAACTGACCAATACAAAGGAATTTAACAATTCATTTTCAAGTGAAAGTGATGACAAAATCCCTACTACGGACGATCTTATCTTCCATAACGAAGTTGGCAACTTCCCCGAAAAAGAAACGCTTCCCAAAGATTCAAACCATGAACGCGACAAGGACGTACCAGTCGATGACGTAAGACCTGGTACCCAAAACAATGTTTTAGAGGCAAGATCTTACTCTGCCAGTGACAATGTCGACTATTTTGATAGCGAAGACGAGTTTTTTGAAACCTACAGGAACAAATTTGAAGAGTACCAGTCAACGATTAATTTTGGAGCGGATTTTCGTTCAGCAGAGAATAAAGACAGATATTGTAATTCGCTATATGTCAATCACCCCAATTATGCAAAGAAAAATGTTCAATCTATTACAAAAGTTGATGTTAATCTTTTCTTTAATCGGGTTACAAAACACAAAATTTTATGGAAGGGAAAATGAAATTATAAAAGCAGACGGTTTAGTAATTTTCACAAAGTTGGAAATATTAATTTTCTGGTTAATATATTTTGTAGGTCAAGGGGTATCGCAGTACTTTAACATGCCCGTGTTCATGAAATCTCTTCAGAAGTTTGCAGACGACAACAATTTCGAGGTCCACGACGTCAAGGCAGACGGAAACTGTCTCTTTAGAGCCATTGCAGACCAACTCGTCATTAACGGGATTTTTGGCAATACGTCCATTTCGCTACGGGAAAACACCATAAAGTGAGTAACAGTGTTTGTTCTCAAATTAACAGGAACTTATATTATATTGTGAGATCATATCGAAGTTGATAACATCGTTACCACAACAAATAAAGCACAACAGAAATGCAATTTTAAAACAAGCCTTTACATGTGTATATGCACCAAAACATCATCAAACATCACAGCATATGAGTGATTCCAAAGCGCGGAAAAGACAACTGAACTGAAAGTGGAACGGGACGGAAAACGACAAAATTGATTCCAACTTATTAATATAACTTATTGATTTAGTACTTGATTTAGATATCATAACAAGGCACAATCGATAGGGAAATACTAAGTATTCGCCCCCATTTTATTTTCGCCCCTTTCGCGCTCGTTGTCAGCGGGCGAATTTAGGACTGGGCGAATTCCATTCTCGCAAATTATATCTAACACAATTGCATCTGGGTGAATTCAAGACCGGACGAAAGCGTTTGGAAGTGTAGAAGTGCGAAAATAACCTTGTATACAGTACTTATATCGTTCAGTATCAGTAAATTCATTGAGAACTTGTATGAACTAACTAAGCATATGCAAAAACCTTACAATCTAAGAAACGTTAACAGATTTAAAAGTATGTATATACATTGTCTTTTTTAATTGCAAATTATCTAAGGGTAAAACTGTATAAACGTACATGCCTATTGCTGAAACTGACAATTTCGTTTTAGATCCATTGTCATAAGATAATGGGCTTTTAGTTTTTTGGTTTGTGGTGGGCATGTCTATTTTATTGTTGGCAATCAGAGAGATTGATGATAATTATCTATTAATTAGTTAGATATAAACAATGTATAAAAAAGTAAATTGGTTCTTATCCGACTTTAGTTATTAACTTGGTATTACGTTTTCCGTTTCCATTCTGCGGTTTAGCAATATCTACTTAATATCATACAGATATCTTCGCCAAAACCCATACCAGGAAGACGGGTCACACACCGATTCCTTCCTGTTCAACGAGAACTGGGAACAGTATTTGATTAGAATGGAGAACCCGACTGAATGGTGCGATCACATCGTTCTGAAGGCCGCAGTGGATGCTCTCGCTCTCAGAACTATCGTTTTTAATGTTTATGGAAATGACGTACGGCGAACCGAAATCTTACCTTCCAATTGTCGGAACTCCAGTGATATGATGACAATATACCTGGGACACCTGGGAGAATTCCATTACTTGAGTCTTAGACCAAGCACATGGAAAAGAGAATGGCAAAAGAGTTATGATACATTTCTTTAATTTGTATTTATTTTTAAAATTTCACTTGCAATAATATTACTGTTTAACTTAACTTTGCCAATCTCTACTTTTAACACTTGTAGAAGCTTTGCTTTTCCGATACATGGATTGCTTCAAAGACATGGATTCAGATTCGAGATCAGAATTATTGAGCAGCAAGATTGATTGTTTTGGATTGGCTAAATTTGTTGAGCATAACAGTAGTATGCTTGGAATCGAGTCACATTACAAAATGCCTTCGAAGGTTCAAGAACATGCCTTTGGAATTATCAAAAATGGGTATGCAATATGTTCGAACAACACCTTACCGCTCCTCGAACCAGAAGAATGTGAAGGTATTTAAATAAGTTATTAATTCAGTTAATCAACATTATTAATATATAAAAGTTCCAATGCAACATATGGGAAAATTTGAGGAAGCTCAGTGCCTGAACCGTTGCGAATATATTTAAGAAGAAACATTTTTTTTTCGAATTTCCTTGATGCCATGTTTAATACACGATTTCAAAAACACAATATTTTATGGTTTTTTTTTCAGATTCACGCCAACGTTTAATAGAGGACCCCTTTTATATAGACAAAAGATCTGGTCTACCACTTCTTTGTCTGTCTTTCCTTACCATTCATTTGATTCCTAGGCATTTTATTCTCACCTACTCGTATGCCTATAAAGACATCGAGGTAGATGGAACAGTATACCGATATCTAGGGACCAACTCATCTGGGTCAGATGTTTATTTAAGAGATATTATGCCAATGCTTTTTGCACAAAAACAAAATGAAAGAGATGAGGGATATGGTGCAACAGTTGTAGCACTGACTTCAGACGTCTCTCAGTCATCTTTAATACAAGACACGGAAAGGACTTATCCGGGATATCTCCGCCTAAAGGTTCCCCCGTCCAGCACTGATTTTCTTTCAAAAGATCTTCATCGTTATGAAGGTTACATCTTTTTAAAGAAGATGGATGTACCCCATCAATTGACAATGCCACGACATACAAAGAAATGCTTGATGGGGTTTAAATGCAAGGAATTTCCAACTGTCGCAGAAGAATGGAAATACCGCCGGCGAATTCATCAATGGCCTTCAAATGCCGTGGTGAAAATGGTTCAAAACTCTGGATGTACCATAATCCCAAAACATCATCCATCCAGTCATCAGCCTGGTATTGAATGGAAATATGACTTCTCCTCATCAGAGGCAATTCTATTTAATAATACTTTGTCGACACTGCAAATTCATGGATTCCAGGTCATCAAGATTTTGCTTGATCATTGCACTGCTAGCCTTAGTCGAAGGCTTAAGAACAAACACATCAGGGCTGCCTTTTTCAATTCATGCGAGCATATCCCCAATGGGATGTGGGACACAAATATTGGCGGTTGTATTTTGTACATTGTCTCCTACTTGACAACGTGTCTTAAAAAAAAGAACTTGCCCAATTATTTCATTCCAAAGCGGAACATGCTGTTTGGTTTTAGTGATGAAGACATCAATGCCATTTACGTTCAAATGGAGGCCCTGAGGCTGTTTCCTCATCAAGTGATGGTGCACATTGCCGAGATGAATGGTTTTAGGTACGCAGCAAACTTGACCACTTCTATTTTACAGGACTGCAAACGCTTTGCTTCAACTTCAGATCTAGGGTCAGCTTATCAAGATATTTTGATGCCAGAAACCATTAAGACTGTAAAGTTTTTTACCAGAAGGGGTTTTTACAAACACACCGCGTTGCTTCTCTGTTACATGTTTGATTGTCAACATTTATACGGAGATACTGGTACTCCGTCTAACACAAGTTTTCCATTCTATTCTGCAGCAGAGTTCTACTGCAATGCTCTCAGCAACCTTAATCATGAAATATCTCGAGTCATGGTAGCAATGCATTACGAAACAATCTTTTGTGAGCGAATTGTCGATTTATTATGTAACAAAGAGGATATATTTTTAAAAGATATTTTGCCAATGGAAACCGACCCAAACATTGCTTGGCTTCGAGTACCAGGAGACAAAATCGGAAGCTATGAGCTACTTGCTGAATTCTTATATGAATTTGGTAAAATAGAATTGAAAAGGTTAAATCGTAAATTGGCTGAATCGGCAATCGCAGGGGCAATCCAGTGTTTAGAACGAGCTATTAAAGACAAACCAGAGCTAGATATTTCTGAAATAGAAGATGATATGTTAAAAATGGAAATCCGTTCTCAAAGAGCAGACATCTTGAGAAAGCTGAGAGAGAAATTAAAGGATTGCTACATACAGATGTACCTCATTTCGAGCATCCATCGTTCTTATGATCCTCTTCAAAACTATATGCACGCAATAGAGGAGCTATGTAAGGATTTGCCCGAAATGAGTGGCACTGTCTGTAATATGTATACGTTCTTGAGAATTCCAAACAAACAAAAGGAGTATGCAGATCTTTACGAAATATTCATTAGCACAGGTATTAATGTCTTAATTTAGTTGATCCATTGCATGAACGTGTTTTTGACTTTAATAATGAGGAAAATGTTTTCAATTTAAAAGGGGATTATACAGTTATAGTGTAGCTTGTACGAACGCGGTGTCCTAGCAGGCACTGTCCTGTTGGTATGGAATACTGCAAGGTGAATTCAAACAGTAATGGCAGTAATGAACTGCAACAAGATTCCTTATTAAGTGTGCAACTTACTCATACTTGTACTTTATTAATTAGGAACAAACAATATTAGATAGATGGTTATGTATACCTAAATTGCTATACAAACAATATTTACACCTAATTAGATGTTTATATAAGTTCCAACCTCGCCTTCACCTCAGACCTTAATAATGCGAAATGGGAATTCCAAATTTGGCAAAATGCAAATAAACTACAGTCAAAACACAACATCCTAATTATTGCGCAATAGTTTAAAAATGACTTGCATGCAAATATTCAAGACTCTAGTACTTATAGTAAAACATACAAGCTTTACAGACAATTTTTATATAAAGTCTTTATCGCGATATCTGTGAGCCAATGCTCACTAGTGATACCCCCGCCCTGATGTGAATATGCAAAATAAGCAAAGTCGACATTTAACAGAAAGTTGGCATCCGATTGGCACAAAAAGATATCCCACAATATGGCATGCCTAAACAAATAGTGTGTTAAAATTTTAAGCATCTGCGATAAATAGCTGCTGAGAAATCTTTGACGAAAATTTGTTTGAAAACTTTGGCTTAAAATAAACAAAGTCATTATTTAACAGGAAGTTGACGTCCAATTGGTACAAAAATATATCCCTCAATATGGCATGCCTATACAAATACTGTGTAAAAATTTCAAGCATCTGCAATAAACATTTGCTGAGAATTCTTTGACGGAATTTTGTTTGAAAATTTTTGCTAAAAATAAACAAAGTCATATTTTAACAGGAAGTTGACGTCCGATTGGTACAAAAATATATCCCACAATATGGCATGCCTAAACAAATAGTGTGTTAAAATTTCAAGCATCTGCAATAAATATTTGCTAGGAAATCTTTGACGAAAATTTGTTTGAAAATTTTGGTTAAAAAATTAGCAAAGTCGTCATTTAACAGGAAGTTTACGTCCTATTGGTACAAAAATATATCCCACGATATGGCATGGCTGAACATATAGTGTGATAAAATTTCAAGCATCTGCGATAAATAGTTGCTGAGATAAATGCGACAGAAATTTTTGTTACGGACGGACATACAGACAGAAGGACAGACGGACAGACAGACGGACACACAAGGGTAAAACAGTATAACCCCTTCTCCTTCGGAGCGGGGGTATAAAAATTGTCGTTGCATTTCATTTACATCTGGCAACGATGATCATAGAAAAAAAATAGTAAATTTGGCTTACAGCAATCAATGACTTGCAGTATATTTGTTTATATTTTCTTTTACAGGTACAAGACCCTTGAGATTGGCAAAAACTCCTTTTTACACACACTGATGAAAAATTTAAATGCGTTGTGGAATTGATCATAGTAGGAGTTTTTATAGGGCTACCCTAGGCCTTTACCACTACTACGCCACTATCCTCTAACCTGTGTGTTGTATGTTTTATTCTTACTTGTTCTTGCAGAACAATGGTCTAGCTGCAATCATTTCAGTATTGGTGAAGATTTGGAAGATAGTTCTTTAGAACAAATATCCATTGATATACTTATAGTCTGTCCCAAGATATTTATGCAGCAGATGATTGGATGATTAATAAACAAAATATACATACCTGTGAAAAAGGTGCAATTGAAATCGATGAAAGGGATAATTTCCAAGATATCTCCATTGACACATTATCATTTTTCACTCAAAAAAAATCACAGGAATGAAAACTGATTTCTTACGGAGATTTATAATGGGGAATGTTTACATCTTTTTCCATTCGGAAGTCAATCGGAATACCTCGCGCAATTTTTCAGCGTTATTATCCGGGCTTGCTGCAATACAAAATCCCCGTAGACATCACATTTTTTAGTCGTGTATTGAAACCTGATAAGCTAAAGGGGGAGTTTCGACTGAGAAATCTTGGAAAGAACCTGGGGGAATAAGCCGAGGCATATGCCCACAAGTGGCCACAACCCTATCATTAGTATGCTTCAAATTACAATCACGCATTTAGTATAATATGTATATTAACTTCAAATATTTTTATTCCTGTGCTTACATATCTCCAGAAAATTTGCGCGTACATAGAATAAAGAATTCCAATCTTTTGTCTTAAAGTCCATGATTTGCACCCTCTCTACAAAGTGACATGTTTATTAAAAAAAACCCTGAAGATAGCTGATTTAGCGGTCAACTAAAAATCTATAAAATGATTAAGTGCATGTGTTTAATTCATAATAACGCAATTTTTATTTTCTTTACATCAAATGAGTTTTTCGAATTTAAACAAAGTAAACAAAGATGTAAAAAAATTTTACAACACGATTAATTGGAATCGAACACCTACTTCAACATACTTATGTTCCAAGAACACCTCGCTAACCGCTACACCACGGAATCACATGTTTTAATCCGTTCATTTAGTATTGCGCAAACATAATTCGGTCTTAGCCATTTGATGATCATCTTGAAAATTGCAGGAAGAAAACTTGCTTTTTACCATAGAGTGGGTCTTGGTACCATTTTTTTTTGAAAATTGAAAAAGATAGACATTTACATGTTTTATCAATATACGTTCTTTAAAAAATGGTATGATGACCCACTCTATAAAAAAACTATTGTCTGAACATTCGATTTCATTAGCATTTTGTTGCTCAATTAGTATACACATACTTTGATGTCTTAATACCAATAACATTTGAAGTCAGTTTTTGAAGGTATAGGCAATACTGAATGCAAATGATTACATATGTTTAATAAATGTAACAAAAGTGATATATTTGTAAGGGAAAAAATTGTGGGTTTTTCAAATGGACTTAAGTGGTTTTTTGCCTCGTCTTATTCCCCCACGTTCTTTTTCATACTTTTTAATGTACATCGTTTGAACCCTGAGGTATTTATAAATATCGAGTAATTAAGCAAAATGTGAATCGAGGATATCTTGGTACAGGGTATAATATATCATAGTATAGTAAATCAAAAATCAAAGTAAATAAGGCTAGATACTGTATGTATCAATTTTAGTGGTGATGTGGTTTTGGGAATTGCAGAACCAACGAGACTCAGTACATGAAAACTGATGACTCCATAGTTTCGACATCGTCGGAAACCCACAACCAGTGTGTGACAGTGTAGCATATGCTAACGGACCGAAGACCAACTCGCTGAACTTTTTCATTGTTCTCACGAATAATTCGTGCCATATTCCAACTTCTCTCATCCAGCTTTGGTGTTGGAAATGTCACCAATTGCGCAATTGCTCACGCATGCATCTACAAACAACTGCATGTTTTCATAAAGTTAAAACATGATCTTCGCTTCGAAACCCAAAAATTAAATAGTTTCGCCTTCTCGTTTATGGATTTTTCCTGAACATGAAATAAAGTTTATTAAGTGAACTCACAGCAACAAGCATATTCGATATTTGTTGTGTTTTTGATAATGCAGTTTTGTTTGAGAAAGAACACAGGCACCTGAAGTTTAAAATATTTACTTTTAGTTATTAATATAGTTATTAGTTATTAATAATAACGTATTTTTTTTAAAGCCAGATAATTCCCTGTACTGTAATAATAACTTATTTAAAAGGTTTATTTTATTATCGTACGGGGAATTATCTTGCCATAAAAAGAAATCCTAGTATTTTAACGTCAGATACCTGTGATAGAGAATGTATTTTTATAATGGATGTGAATTTTGCAGAGTTGGAAGTTGGATAATTGCACTTAAGCTATTGTGGTTCATGCATTGCAAATATTTCGTTCTATAAAGGATTCTATACATTATTTTATTGTCGATTATACTTGCAGCCAATTAATGATTTTAAGATCAATTCTATGTAAGAATCAAAATTCAATGGCCATGCATAGTCACCGATTTTCTTTGTACTATACAGTTTGATAGACTTTGATGAGTAAAAAAGCTTAACACCAATTACTGGTGTCTATATGGTCCCGTTACCATGGTAACAGGGGGTTTTTAGTTTTAGTTTATTTATTCCTTAAGCCAAATGGCTCATCAGATACAAAGAATACATAATATTTATATACAATGTAAGACATAACATGTAGCAATATACGTATTAAATGCATCAAAGTATTAACTACTTATCTATTACAGACAAATTTCTGAGTGTTTCTGCTTTCTAAAGATATTTTCCTAAATTACTTAATTCCGTAGTATTTTCAGTTGACAATAATTGTAATAATTTATACATACTTGGTTTATACCAATAGTATTTTTTGATGTACAGTTTTCTATATTCATGATACATCGAACATTTAAAAATAAAGTGATACTCATCTTCCACATCCAGATGACAAAAAATACATAACCTTTGCTCTTTAGGTAACTGAGTAAATCTTCCCTTCTCTATCATTAATGAATGTGCACTCAATCTGTATCTTGTAATTAACTGAATATACTTGACTGCAATTGGTTTTAATAAATATGACTGTAGACACAACTTGTTTGTTAAATATCTATGCAAAACACATTTTGATGATGTTGAAAAAAATGCATTACAATCTTATTGAAAACAGTCTTGTAGTCTTTGTTTAAAAATATATAAGAACAATCTTTTGTTTGTAACATTTTGAGAATACCAAACTTCACCAAATCCCAATGAAAATAACAAATGTTTTACATTAAGTAGCCAGTTGTATTTCACACATGGATATTTTTCAGCCCTTTCAAACATATCTTGATAAATACTTTTCATTATACAATTAAATATTTGAAAATGGCATTTAAAACGTTAATTGTGACTAATGGCAACAGTTTTGGGTTTCCAGAGTAGAATATGTTATTAAAAAACTGTTATTTTTCAAGAGAAATTAGAAAAGAAATTATGGAGAAACGCAAAAATTCAAAGTGTGTCAATGGTAACTAAAAAAAAATCAAATCAAATCAAAATATGATTTCTTCATAAAATTTGAAAAGAACTCAAATTTTTAACACACTATTATGATTATGCAATTAAGAATTTCAAAAGTCAATTAAGAACTGTTGCTATGGTAACGAGCTGAAAAATAAGGAAAATATATTTTGAGTGGGTATATTCAATTATAAAATATCAATATTTAATATAAATTGTTGAGAAAAAGTCACGTAAGTCATTAACTTTAATATAACTTGAAAAAAATCTTTATTTTGCTATAAATAATTGTCGTTGTTATGGACTTTTAAAAAGTAAAAGTTTCTGTGTAATTTTATTATGTTACTTCAATTTCTATAGCAACAACATCTCTGTTTTAGTTGTATATTATAAAAATTAGACATTTTTTGTTGCAAGTAACAACAAAACAAAATGATGAAAACCATTAAATCAAGAAAAACAGCCTATCAAATACACCTTAAATTTTTCAGTTTTTCCTATTTCTTGGCCTTGTGACCATAGCAACTGTTATCAATTTTCAAATATAAAATGTATAATGCATGGACATTGATAAGGATGTAAAAATATAACAGTTACTTATTTCAGCTTTAAAAAAACGTAATAAAAAACGATATCAATAGTGTTTAGCGGTTTCCATTGTACACAACATTTTAAAAGTATCGTTTTCTTCTATGCTATAAAATTAAAAATAGACAAAGGTTGTTTTATTTTGTTGATAGCGTTATTGTATGGCTTCAAAATGGGTAAGATTTGCTATTTTTCATCTTTGGTCTTAGTTACTAAGGCAACGGTAACTCCCAGCATTCATTTTTTAGTGTCTTTTTGCATTTTACTCCAAGGTATAGCTATGTATGAAATATATATATATAAAAAAAATGGTGACTTTGCGTGGCCAGATCCCTATATAAATCTTTGATTCTTACATAGAATTTATACTGAGAGAGAGAGAGAGAGAGAGAGAGAGAGAGAGAGAGAGAGAGAGAGAGAGAGAGAGAGAGAGAGAGAAGGTCGAAATTGAGGTTGTGTCGGCCGATGATTATTTTAGGTCACCTGAGCCACTAATTGGGTATGTAGCATCCATAGAGGGTGGGGAACATAAATTGTGAATTTTCATCACCCAATTCATGACCCCCACCTCTCAGACGCCAGGAAAAAAGTAAAAACTGTAAAAATTGATGCAAATTTAAAAAAAATGTCTTTATAGTACTGGACATTCAGAAGAGAAACTAAGCACATGGTTATGATGAGGAGGGATGCCTATACCAGAATTGTAAAATTAATGACCCCTGAGTCAGGGGTTCAGACCCTAGAGCGGGGCCAATGTGGCCATGTAGTGAACATGTATTAATCTTCTATATTCCCATTTTTGAGATTAACTAAATGTATTGTTATGACGTCTATAAAACCCCTCTACCTAAATTGGGAACTTAATGTCCCATGGGTCAGAGGTTAATGCCTTATGGCGGGGCCAATATGGTCATACAGTGAAAATGTATTAAATCTTGAAAGTCTTCTCTATTATCCCCATATATATTTCAGAAAAATTAAATGCATGATTCTGATGTACATTAAGCACTCTACCTAAGCTATAACTTTCATGGTCCCTGGGTCAGGAGTTCAGGCACTTGGGAGGGCAATAAGGTCATATAGTAAAAATATACCGGTATTTAATCTTAGGAAATATTCTTCTCTACTTCCACAATAGTGGGAAATAAAATAAATGCATGATTATGATGTCCATGAAGCCCTCTACATACCATTGTGAAATTTATGACCCCAGGGTTAGGGGTTCAGGCTATTTGGGTAGGGGTAATATGGCTAAATAGTGAAAATGTATAATTAATAGAATTTTATAATATAGTGTTCTTCTGTACTTTCACAGTCGTGGGATATAAACTAAATGCACTGTTATTATGTCCATAATGTCTTCTTTTAAACTCACTGCTCATTGGGCAGGGTCGAACTTTTTATTTGGGGGGGGGGGGACAAATACATGTATGGCCATATAGTGACCATGTATTTTTAGGTCACTAATCTTGAGTCACTCGGTTAACTTATTGCCGTTGGTCGTTCATCGTCCTTTAACCTTTTACATTTTTTAACTTCATCTCCAATTGAAAATTATAAGGTAAACATTAAATTCCTTACAGTTTTTCTTTACAATACTTTGATAGCTGAAGAGGTCTAAAAAGTGCAAATTCAATCACAAAAGTTCGCCAAGGCTGTTGATGACAAGTAACCATTTAAAGGGGTACCAAGGGTTTACAATATTTGGCCCTTTAATTTTTATGAATTAATGATTGAGTCTCGGAAAAGGATTTAGACTCAAAATTGAAGCTTAAAATGCAAATAAGAGACTCCCTTACAGGTCCATCTAAGGGCTATGGTACTCAGGTGACCGTCAAGGCCTGTGGGCCTCTTGTTAATACATTCAGGTGCCAAAAGTATGTCAATTATTTTCTTTTCACTATATATTTCATTCAACCAACATTGTTCAAAGAATTGTTAAAAAGTAACTCCTTGACCGATTTTTAAAGAGACTTGGATTGATAAATTCATAATTTCTCTATCTCTTTTTTGGCATCAAATTGAAGTATGTCTCCAACCTGAGATTTGATATTAACGATCCAAATATCTTAATATAATGTTGTGTTTGAAATATCAAATTTTACAAATAAGTTGTATTTCAATGTATGTCAAAAAGTTATGTGCAAAATGAATCTACTTTAATCAAATTAAATTTTAAATCTGACAAAAATAACACCAGGAAACCTTTTTAAAAATAAGTCTTGTTTTCAATGAAATTATATAAGGAAAAGGAAAAAATTGACATCATACTTTCGGCGCGTTAGTGTAATACAAAATATAGATTTTTTAATCGTCAGATTTAATCGTATATTGGTCTATTGTATTAACCCACGAAATCGCATGCTATGAGAAACTGTTGTAAACACGTGCGGAGTAGTTGAAATGTTTTGGGTTAAGGTCACTCCAGTGTCTTTCGGATCCGGTTCTTTTTTTACACGGCGTGCTAAATTTCCGGTTATAATTTTGGCACACAACAAGTGTTTTAAAATAATTATGGTTTGGTCAAAAAGAGGAAAATTTGTTAAAATATAGCATCTCCATCGTTTAGAGGGATTGGAAAGAGCAAGGAAAGCAGCGACCTTAATTTTATATGTATAATACAGTTTCATTGAGTGTATCAATTTAAGTGACTGTTAGATTGTGTCTTTTTGGTACATTTCATTTTTTTCCAAAGTTTGCAAAAACAACTTGTAAAATTTACATTTTCAATATGGGGGTACACATGTTCAAGAGACTATCAAGCAAAAACTAGATGGTCAATTTTGGTAAACTATGTTTTTTTGGTAACACAATATGTAACTCTTAATAAATATTCTTTAAAAAATGTATGTAAAGTGAATAATTTTTTAGAATTTTTCAAAAATATGCAATTTTGTGATTTTTTTGGGAAGGTCATGGCAAGAAAAAATGTAATATTTTTTATATTTTCTGTAGAAAATCAATAAATTTTTATGATTTACTAATAATCAATTGATTTGCTTAAAGTATAACCTAACATGATGTATTTTGGTGCATAATTTAATAAATTATGAGATCATGCATCATGGTGTTAAATTTTGGCTGTTAAATTTTTTGACCTTGTGAGCTGAAGCTCGCTGAAGCTCACTGTAGGAAAACAAACGTGCAAAGGTATAAATATTTTGGTCTATACAGTAAGTTTATAAGTTGTTTTAACTATTAAAATTAAAAATGTTTGGTTTGACACGGATTTCTAAAACACTGGGGTTACCTTAAATTGGTATCGGGGAGCGGGGTTTAAAACATCTAGCTCCGGTTATCCTGGTACAAATTATCTTAGATACGAAACTCTCCGGAACCGTGCAATTGCGCTCGCCATTGTCGATTGTGACGTTTTGTTGTTATTTCAAGAAAATTCCGGTCTTTAGCAACTTTGGACAGCATGTTAGGCAGATCATTCTTTGCTGACATGGACAATGATCCATTTTTTGAGTACGTAGTTTGATAATTTTTCTAACTTATGTAAATTATGTAAGGAAGATATAGTTTCATTTTGACCTTATGTGTATCTGAGTCTCTTCTTCTGGCGTTCTGTTATCATGTAAATCCCTAAATCCCTGCTTTATCTGTTTATATATCAATTATTAGGTCGAGATTTTAAGGTTTAAAGTAGTATTTACTTGAATTCTTTTTTCATCATATATTGTTTTAAATTTTTAAAACGATACACGATGATAAAGAAATAATTTGAAAACTACGCATCTTTATAAGACATTCACATTGTTAACACGCCATTTCCTTTTGTGTAAAATTAGATAGTATATTCATGTACTTATTATTGTCCCCCATGACAGCAACTATTTCACTAGGCGAATTTTGTTCATCATTTTTTTATCTATTGATTTCATTGTAGAGGTCATAGGGAACATATGAGAAACATGAATCGGCTGTTCCAAGATCCTTTTGGGATGTTTGGAGGCTATCCCATGTTACAAGGACCAGGAAGAAGTGATCCACAGAGTGGAACAAGGGCTGTCGCTCAGCGAAATCCCTCCGAAATGTCTCCATTTGGGTTTGGCAACATGTTTGGCGGCATGTTCATGAACATGAATAGCATGATGTCCAATATGGAAAGATCATTTGTAAGTGAATTTGGATAATAAACCACAAAAATATTTAAAAATCTAAACAGCAACAACAACATTCAAATGTTTGGGAATATGCTTTACAGTTTGCATCATTTTTTTCAGGAAACTGCAAGAAATGATCCCAATGCCCAAATGTTCTCCCAGTCTTCTGTGTACTCATACACCAATACGGGAGGGGAGGGAAGCAGGCCCAGAGTCTACCAAGCAACATCCTCTGTCAGACAGGGACCAGGAGGGGTTAGTATGATAGAGATAATTCATACAGTTTAATACAGTATTTAAGGATCATTCCTACGCCACAAACCAAGCAGTTTGAACTCCATAGTACATGTACTTTGAATGACCTGTCCTATGATATAAAATAGAATAAATTGCAATATACAGTGTATGTCAAAAGTGTCATCAATTCAAGTTCATGTATATAGATTTAAAGAGTAGATTAGACCAAGATAAAGAATTTAAATTGAATGCTTTTGTTTATGCATGTATTTCCCTATATTCAATATTGGTTAACTATGATACAAAGTTACTTTCATACTTTTTAATTTAATTAAAATTTTTGTCAATGACTCTTTGTCCTTGTTCTTACAGTAGTACATGTATATCACATGATTTTCTATTTAACTTTAACTAAGGGCTAAGATACAAATACTAATCATATTCAGTTCTTTTCATATACCCGGTATAGCTTCATATTCCCGGTATAGCATTTAAGTAGATTTAAAGGGACTAGATTTGAACAAAATGTGGTTTATAAGCACTCTTCACACAGTTAAACGTGTTATATTTCAGGTTAAAGAGACTAGAAAATCAGAAAGAGATTCTGAGAGGGGTACAGAGAAAATGGCGATTGGTCATCACATCAGAGATCGGGCCCATGTAGTTGAGAGAACCAGACGCAGAGGTGGGGATATTGAGGAAAACCAAGAGCTCATCAATTTGGATGAAAGTAAGAAACCACAATCATCATGTTGAAAAGATATTGTTCAAATTTCTTTTTCATTAGAACATAATTTAAGGTTGAATTATTCTTCAAGCAAGTTGCTTGAATTAAATATACAAATTAGATGCACAAAATATTTACAGAATAGTTAAAAGTGTAAACATCAGGTCTTAATTTTGGAAAAAAAAATTGTAGATGAGAAGGAGAGTTTTGACAGAGAATTTCAAGAAAAATCGAAGGAATCCACAAGGGGGCTGGAATACAGGCGCAGAGGTGAAAGGTCCGACAGGAGGGCATTGCCTGAGCCCACCCAGAGACGAGGCTATCGTGACCGTGAACGGAGAGAGAAGAACTAACAATGGTATGACTGGATACGCAGTGTTTGTGTTCATGTTGATGTAAATGAGTATGAAGTAAAGTTCTACTCAATACGATACATTTCTACAAGAATCAGTATCTTCAACACCTACACAAGAAAGATACCAGTATTGAGAATTGCCATAGCGTTTAGCATGTATTTAGTGTTAGTTTTTCTATGGTAAAAGATCTAGACAGCTCTGCCTGTCTTACATTTCCCTGCATTTAGCAAGTCTTGTCCATCAGAGAATTTAAAGTCATTTTTTTTTTCTTCCTTTTTTCAGGCCTAAAATGTTTTGTTTGAAAGAACTGTGTGTGAGACGAATGCTACAGAAAAAACCTGGTGATTATTATTTATATTTATGTGAACTTCTACATGAAGAAATCTGTTGGAAGAGAGGAAGATATGTCATGATTTGATTTGCAGGAACCTCTGCCTCGGTTGTTTCTTTAAAGATCAGCTTCTTGTGCAGATTTTATTGTTGTCTCAACTTTTATTTGGATATTGAATACAAAAGCCAATTCTAACGGACCACATGGGATCGGAGGAAGAGAGGATAATGTAACAGATTTTTCTTCATGTTTTGTGCAGATTGAAATCCGTCCTTGAACTCCTTTCTGTTGCATTCATCATCATGCAACTAATGGTGGATCTGGCGTTTGTTTTTTGTTTTCATGCAAACATTTATTAATGACCACAATTATATTAAATGCAGATTTTGAGCAATGTCAGTATATAACTTGTAAATAGTATTTAAAGTATTTAATTAACTTTAGACTTAGTTTGTGGATTTATGCTAGTGGTGTGTTTTTTATGGTTTCACTAAAGATCTGTTTTTGTATCTTTACATTACTCAAGAATATGTCTTTAAAGACTTTTGAACTAATATTGTAACAAGGCAAAACAATTCTACAAATCTGATACATTAGAGTGTGTTGAGTTTTACTTAATATATTTGCATTATTACTGTGTATGGGTTTTTTTTGGTTTTATTCTAACATTTTACTAATCCAAAGCCAGCTCACAAACTTGAAAAAAATATAAAAACAAAATACCGGAAAGGCATCTTAAATTGCATTCAAACATTCCTGTTTTGATATTGCCTATGATTTACATTCCCAAGTTACTGTATGTGTATGTCCACTGTTGACTTGGCTCACACAAGCTCAAACTTGGTCATTTGTATTTTTGTCTGCTATGAGAAGCTCATAATTTTTTTGTTTCTTAGTGATGAGCTTGTGCTTATAGTTTTGTACCATTCACTAGCTGATTAACTTTTTGAAAATAATGTACATTACAGCTAAATTACAATTTTTTTTGTCAATGTTAAAACAATTAACAAATGATAATTTTTTTCCTACTGTGATTTCTGGGAAATCCACCTTAATTCAAATCTACAACCTTGTATTATGTAAAAATACACATTGTTTGTTTTTCTTCTGAATAAAGTAGAAACAAGCAACATGCTAGTATGTTCTTTATTAAAGTCATTCAAAATATCGGGAATGTAGTTTGAAGGAAATTGTGTTAAAAAAAACCATTGCCGGATCTCATGATACAGAAATTTAGTTGTTTTTGAGATATTAGTTAGTCAGTTTGTCAGTTTTGGTTTTTTTTTATTTGGTAATAATATAGACATAATGTTGAGATGTGCATACTCATAGAAATTTTGATTAATTTTCCTGAAATTATGCTCCTTTTTAGCGAAAGTTAGGTCAGTATTGAATGTATCACATGTAATGATTGAGGCAGCTTCTGTAAGAACGCTGCACCGGATTAACATTCAGATTATTTTAATAGGAGTAATTCCCCTTTCATTTTATCATTCATTATGTGAAGCATTGTCAAGCATTTAGCTTTGTACAAGAGTTAGTACCATAGCTAGCATAGTGTGTTGGGTATAGGCAGGGGGTCTTGAGGTCCCCTTTACATCCAGAACCCTCTCATTTACTTTTCTGCAATGGTCGATATACCTTAATTTATATACAATGTACCAAAATGAAAATAAATGATACAAAAACAAAGTATTTTATTATTAAAATAAATTCAGCAGATTATTTGGGTTACAGCAATGTGAGCTGCATGTTTTAGAATTTTATTTTGCTGCAAAAACCTGCTAGTATGATAAGTCTGCATGTAACCTAAACTTTTATGATAAATAGGATTTGAAAAAATCATTAATTTTTGTCACAGGAAAGGAATATGTAGCAGATCAATTTTTGAACAGGATGACAATAATTCAATTTTGCTCCAAATAAGGCTTCTTAACAGTCTTTTCCAAAAAAACATGACTAACAGATATTTAAAACCATGATATTTTTGCCAATTTAGTACAAAATAACATTTTCATAAAAAAGAGTTTAACATGAAAATTGCAGCTCATATTGCTTTAACTATAATACATGTATCCCCATCAAAAATCAGTATTCTTGAGAAATTTTGAGCAGTTTATTTGCTTGTATAATGCTCTATGCTACAAAGACACAAAGATCACACAAATAACCTCCACTGAGCACAGTATAAAATTTCTATGACCAGTATCATTCATGTGTGAACATTTTATCAATACAGCAGCAACGGCAAGATATCAGCAGATGAAAACGTACATGTATACACATATAAAAATATAACGTATTAAAATAAAACATAATATTCTCTGTGTAAAATGGAATCTATAATGTTAACTTTTATATACAAAAGTGATCAGATGTCGTATACCTGAGAATTTCTAAAGGAATTATAGTGTTAATCTTAATGGTTGAGCTTTTATTGCTGCATGATCAGCGCATATTTTTTCCTCAAAAACTGAATATACCCGTACTGATAAACTGGTTTCACAGTAGTTTTATATCTGATGTATGTCAATTATTGTATTTTCAGAATTATTTCTGTAATATTTGGTAAAAATTATCCTAGAATTCTTCTTTTATTCCAAGTACTCGAAGAATTTCCTGGATATCCATATTGTCACTGGGATTTTCTTGTTTGTATGATACTAACACCTTTCCTCCTGAAAAAAATCATGGTAATTGAAATTATTTCTAAGAACAAAAAATTCAAGAGCTTAATTTACATGTACATGTATGTAATGTTCAGACATTTTACTTTTATTTGGGAGGGGGGAATTTAGCTGGCATTGTCTCTTTATCAGTAAAGATTAATTTAAATGCATTCAAAAACTCACCTGGTGCTACAACAAGGGTGCCACCATTTTGGAACCCATCTCCTCTAAAATCTCCAGATATTTTTTCTTGTTTGGCCTTAAAGAATTGTAAAATGTGTGTTATTATTAGCATGAAGCATTTTTTTCATACTGTAATGGTATGTACAAGTCCCTGTTTAGTAATGAGATCATCATAGAATATAAATATGATATATATCAAAAAGGACTATATTTGGTATGGTTAAATATCTGCCCCCAATTTTAACCAATTTCTAAATAGTATCGTATAAAATTAAAATCTTCATAAATCATTATAAAGAGGATGCCTATCACTTTAATCTTGATTTTAGTCATCATTGCTCATTTGCTGTTTATCTATGACGTCACCTAAAAGAGCTTATTTGCAAACAAATGAAATAATTGTCATTTTTTCCTTTATATTTTGCATTATGAAGTATAGAGCGCAGGTCTGCTCAAGTACGATTTTAACATATGTTTTTGTTCATATATGTGTAATTATACACATCGTACTAAAAAATGGTAGTTGAACAAGCCTGCGCTTGATGTTTCCCAGTCGAAAAACCATCGGCAAACACCCATATTTTACTACAAAATATCAATTTATCAAAATCAGAGAATCTTCATGATGTCATTTCTACATTGTGACGTCACTGTGGTGTTAACCTTTTACACATTTTTTTTCAATATGACTGCCGTCATGAGAAAAGGGCCCTTATCTTTTGACGTCAAAATGCTCATAAAACGACGTCAAAGAAGCGGCATTGTAAACGCATTTTTTCATTTTCTGTTTCTATTTTTTTTTCTGCGTCTGTGTTGTGTTTTTTGAATAATTAGAGTATGGCCTTGTTTAAATACCGATAATAATAATTGAAAAATAATAATAATATATAATGTAAAATAATTAAAAAATAATTAATAATAATAACTATGATAAAATAATATTGACGTTTGTGACGTCGTGTCGTTTTCGACCAGCTACGTCAAAGTTATGTTAACATGTCTTACTAAAACTGTCATAAAATGCTTAAAACACACAAGATCTTGGATATATTTGTATGTTTGTATTCAGAGTTGACTAATCGGAATTGAGAGAAAAAAGTGAGTTTGTGAAATTTTGACCTTAAAGGCCCTTTTCTCGTGACGGCAGTCATATGATTTCAACTATCTTCCACCTTATTTTTAAAGCTCTTTATAAAACTTTAATTTTGGGGGCAAAAAATGCATAATACCGCATGTACATGTATAGTCCTTTATCTGCATTTTTATGCATATTTTACCTTGTTTAAAGCTTCTCTAGATGACTTGGAAAGAACTGAAGGAAATATACTTAAAACATTTAACCTAAAATTAGAAAAAAATACACATAGTTAAAATGTATTTTTATAATCATCTTGAGGTCTGTGGGTCTGGTGCTTGGTGATGTCACAATAAATGTTTAACATTACTCTGTAGCATGTTTTCCCCGCAATTTTTTGCTTTGTTCTCATCATCTAACTTCATGTTGTAAGCATTCTAACTTGTACACCTGATCAAAAATAGTAGTATTTTTCTCATTCCTACTGTTTGCACTGATGCTTAGTCAAAGATTTTAAACATAAGTAAACATGCAATTTCAAATTCTGATTTTTAAATATGTATTTCTTCTGAAAATATTAAGTTTTTAACAGATTCCATTAAAACTTTTCCAGGAGAATGATCAATCTTTCTGCTCCATACCTTCTTATTTTATAATATACAATACCGGTATATATATTTATATATTTATAACAATATTATATGATTATTTTAAGATAGTGTTTTGTTCATTTCCTGTTCATGCATATAATAATTAAATTACCCCTCAAAACTAATATTTTCTCAGCATTGGGATCCACTTTCAATTACAAATAAGTGATACTTTCAATCACTTATATGTATAATACTGACTTTTTCTGCAATAATTTATTCAAAATTAATTGATGAGTCAAATCAACATGTAGTTACCTTTTAAATCCTAATTTCTTGTAGCATTGTTTTTTTGTATCAATGTAAAGTTCTGAAAAATAAATAAACTTAAAAGTTACTATCAGGCTTATGATCAAATTCAGTCTCCTTCTGCTGGAGAAGGGGGGACTCTGCAAGATTGTTTAACCGATATAACAAGTAATTTAAAAAATAATAGAAGCTGATGTTTTAAAAAAAGATAAGTTAGGCAATGTCAATCAAATTAATTGCTGTCAATAAGCACAACAATAATTAAGAAAAATGGCATGCAAGAACCATTTAAGAATCCTTCACATGTTGATAAATAATGGTGTTACGTCACAACATGATATCAAAGAACTGCTGGCAAGTGCTGGGCAAACATTCAATCACTAAGGGGGCTAATTGGATGTCATATCCAGCTTTTGATTGTGACAAAGAGTCTGCTTTTCCATCTAATACATTGTGTATTTCTCTGACTGCTCCCAAGTTCAAGTAAATAGAGATAATGGATGAAGGTACCGTAATCATTGATTGCATATTGACAATGGTGAATACCATTCAATTCATGATGATCCCAGGAGTTGTAATGTCAGAATGGAATCAAAGGTTTATTATTGTTACATGGCATTAGACCTGCATGCAAGTCTTTGGAAGGGAGGTGCATGAAGGATGAGGACCAAGGGGGTGTCAATTTAAATAAAAATATATCTAGGTATATATAAACTACATGAACTATTTTTTTCATAGTATGCTAATAGGATTAATGAAGAAAAAAAAACCCAGCTCGCTAGAGTACAATTGTACCATTAAATGCCATTGACAAAATTCTCTCTTATTTCATAAAGAACAAAATTATCTTTTTTTATTATCACAAATTTATGAAAAGAAACAAACCGTATTATCAATTAAATGCTCTAGCTATTTTTAAATTGTCAACTACTGTATCATATTATACTTTGTCAAGTTTGCAAATTATATGATTAAAAAATTAACACACCTCCATTAAAGAAGTCTCCTTGGATGAACTGTTCCAGACCCACCTCCTCCAAGCCAATACCAACAAGACGGACATTGTTGGCGTCGAGCTGAGGTTTGATAAGACTGAGCTGCTTGGCACTCAGTCGACAGAAGGGTCATCCAAACCGCCTCAGAAAGGTGATCACACAAGCCTGCTTCTGCCAGAAGCTCTCCAGAGCAATGTTCTTAATTGTTAAAAATATTATACACATTACAAGATAAATTAATAATAATATATCAAAGATTAATACAGTCTGACTGACATAATTAACTTAAATTGGAGCTCCAGTGGTCAAATATCTGATCGATTAATAGAGATCGAGCTTTAGCCTGTACATGTTAAGTTGATATTTTCACCCATGTACTGGTTCATGTATTTACTGGTAATCATATAAACTATACATGTCATGAATGTACATTTGTATGTACATCTGATCAATGAGAAATATGCCAACCACAATAAGACGATTAAATAAAATAATCATAAGGTATACTCATTTAGTCATCTGATAGTACTTCAGCTTCTACCTCTTTTTTCTCTTTGATACATTAAATCAGGGATGTTACTACGTATACTTATATATGCGTCACTGGTGCTTTCATACAGCTGTACAAGTGTGCAAATATACATGTATATAATATGCCAATATGCTCTCTCTCTCTCTCTCTCTCTCTCTCTCTCTCTCTCTCTCTCTCTCTCTCTCTCTCTGAGCAGAGACATAAATAAGTTATTTATGTCTCTGCTCCGAGTTGACATATTCCTGACTTACCTCTCCAGTTGAGACGCATTTGACGAGATTTTTGGCAATTTTAGCTAACTCCATTTCTCCTATTTTCTGCTGATTTCCGAACTGTATGTGGAGTATGCGACTTGAGAGTCTAAATGTTTGTTCTGTCAATTTATATAACACATAGAGGAATATAACTAACCACTCATAAAGCGCCGTTTTCATTTTCACATTAGAACACACGTGAGTAAATTCATAATAAACAGAAGGGGGCGTGTCTATTGCTTCTGCTATCACGCCCACTAATATTGTCACAACAGTGGCTTCGAATTCTTAAAGCAAAAAAAGTCCGAAAACACTAATTGGGGTGCCAATACCATACCCAACTTATCACGAAAAAATGGGTCGGTACGTGCAGATAAGAAATCAAATGTGGACCGCTTTTGACGGAAATTGAAAGGGAGGTGCACATTTTACAAGTGTAGTAATCCGATATTCAAACACTACATATAAACTTTTCGAAATCATTCAAAGACAGTTATACTTAATATTTTTAGCAGTAGATATGCAAATGATTTTTACTCAGGTAAAAAAGTAAAAACATTAAAAACAGATGCATATGCCCCGTTGTAAATAACACCTCCCCGTGTTGATGTTTGCACCTGCAGAGGTGACTCTGATTTCGGATAAGGACAGCGGAATCAACATGGTGGTGGGCAAAGTCCAGAAGTGATGACAACAAATGGTAAAAGTGGTTAAAATGTAAACTTTGGAATTGCGATTTTATGTGTAGAATTTTAAATTATTTATTAATATAATATTAAGTATATGAAAGGTCTATGCATGTTTGCATGATATTCTCTTTTGAGAAGTGGACAGGCATAGCATACATGGATGTAGGCTATGCCTGTCCACTTCTCAAAAGAGAATAGTTTGCATGAATGCTATGATAGATGACACCACATATCTTTTTAAAATGCTGACAGTTTGTTGATAGAATTGACAGACAATAATGTACGAGTTTCATGATTATGGCAATTATGTGTTAGTATTTTAATGACATAATAATTAGTATGTGTGAAAGAATTTCAAATTTCTTTACTGACCAAGTAAGCCTACATGTATATAGGCCCTCAAGGGACAACAAAAAAATTGTACAGTAAATTTGTATAATGCACAATAAGCACATACGTAAGAGGGAAAGAGTTGGATGATTGAAAGAAGACTGTAGACAAAAATTTAATTAGCATATATATATATTTGTATATTTCTATACTAAATTTGTATATGTACATGTCTATATATATATAATAAACATCAAGAAAATAAATATGTCAAAATACATAAAAGAAAAAGAAATGAAAATCTTTGACATTGATGTATTTTCTTTATAAATTAAGGGCTCCACTTTTTGATTGACCCGGTAGCAGAAGATGTCAAGGTCGTTTGTCATCTCCTTACATACCTGCAGAATGTCAAGGACAAAAATGATCTCCATAACAATGATGACTTCCTGGTTGCCACCCTCAACTTTCTGCAGGGCATGGAACAGTACTATGGAGCCACACGAGCTCACAATGTGTCAAACTGGATGTTGTTTCTACGTCAGCTCCTTGCAATAATATCAGACACAGTCTTTATCAAATTGTCCTGCACAGTCTGTGAGGTTGCTGTGGAAACAGCTGTGACTGTGCCTTGTAGAATTAGAACAAATCTCAACAATGTGGGTTTGCGGTTAAATAACATTTGTAGCGTTGTGAGACTTTTGCAAAGAGAAGCCTCAGAAATCTGTGATAGCCAAAGAAGAGGCTCTGAAAACGGTCACCATCCTGTCGCATTGTGGGATGAAGATATGATGGCCTTGATAATGCAGTCCCGTCAAGTGCAGGATTTGATTCAAGGCTGTGAGGTTCTTATGTCATCTGTGGTACAAGTTATCGAAGCAAAGGCAGATAGAGACAAGAGGTTCTTCAACTCTATGTCGTTCTCAATAGGAGCCATGTGTTTAGGTAAAAAGATTGTGATGTGATATGCCAAAGCTATAAAAATCTGTTATTTTACAATCTATAAAACCATTTTATGTTATTTTGTTTATTCCATACATTTCTGAATTTAATATATATTTTGATAGAAAGCAAATCAAAATTTTGCTCAGTTTTAAAGGATGCCCCTTTTTCAACAATGTTTTAAATTTACATGACAATAAACACAATGTAATTGAATACATTTCTATTTATAGGGAACTTTGCCTGGAATGTTTGGAAGGGAAGTTCAACAGAACAGCTGATATCTACAGGTATGTGGTCGTTGTGTACAGGCTTCTCAGCAGCTGTTCTCCAGATACCGCGTGTAAGACTCTCAGATCTCACCAATCAGCTTCAACAACATCGCAAGGCTCGAGAAAAAGTGAAGGAAGTCACTCGCTGCTGGATGGAAAGTGATAAATTTTCGTATGCCAAACTTGTTCGACCTCCACTCAATCAGGAGAATGGAGAACCTGGGTTTTTAATGGGGAAGGCCCAGAGTATAGATACTAATTGTCGTTAGGGCTTTAGAGTTTGATATTAATTTGCAGCCATGGATTTTACTTGTCTCTGTGATGAAAGTTGACCCCTCCTCCTCCACTCAAAATATTTTTTATTCAGTAGGGGTAAACTTTCATTTCAGAAACAAGTGATGGTGTTAAGGGCGATATAATTTATTGTTTTATTTACATGTGGGTGTTGAATTTGCTGATATTCATAAATATATATTATTTATTTATGAGGGATATTTACTGTAAAGAGCTTTTATTGTTTTTTATTTTGTTACTGATAAAAACATGTATTTGTGGTGAGAAAGAAAACAGGTATTTTACAGCAATTGTTTTTTAAAATTAATTATGCTCTAGCTGACAGATACAAGATTAGAGTTTATAAAAGAAAGAATAATTCACATATTGAAATCTACCAATCCGTTTTAGGATACATTTATACTTTGTTGAATCATCGTTTTATTTCATGATTTTTGGTTAAAAAATAAATTTACTATTTATGTCGATCAATGGATACAACATAATGCTTTATAAATCTTGTATACTCGTATATACTCTTGCCTTAATCTTGTACTCAAGTGTATATTTTTTTTTTTGTTTATAAAAATGTATTTTGTCCCCATATCCATTATTTTTCTACTACTTGTTTTAGAATTTTATTTTAAACTATTTTGTTTTCACAACAGCTAGGGGCCATGCAGTTTTTTCTGTCATGAACTGGGAGTTGTTCATCAAATTGTGTAATGCATCTGGTGGGACTACAGTGTACTTAACGTATTGATTTGATTGGATGGTTTCTTTCAGTGTTTCTGATTGGTATTTTATCAAGGTTTGTTTAATTTGCATTGAACTGATGTGACAGATGCATTTCATAACATGTTATTGTTGTAGTTTAATGATTGGGATGAGCCTTTTGTGTTACTCAATATCCTGTAGATGACAATGTTGACTGGTATTCTAGATCATTTAGTCATATATTAACCAACTTACTTAGTTCATGTAAAGTTTGGATATTATTGATTGCAGTATTTATGAAATATTAGCTGAAGCTTTCTTTGAATTATAAAACTGTGCCTAATCTAAATTTGTAGAAACATTAAAATGATATTATAATATTACACTCATTGATTTCATATATATATATGATTGTGTAAATGGAAGGTTATCAGATTTACATATTGAAAGGCGTGCCTTATGAGAAAGTATTCAAATGAATATCAGACTTCATCATACTCCAATGTACATGTATAAAATATCAACCCATTTATCTGGTTCATTTATTGGCATTATTTTGAAATTCTTGACTGTCATCTACCTCCAAATTACCGTAGGAAAAAGAGCTTTGATCGTAAAATTTTTAATAGAATTTACGCAATCCAGTTGAGAGCAGTACTTGCTTATAGTCATTTACTCAGAACTAAATATTGGTATATTTATTCATATGAAATTTATGTGCAGTTGAATGGTATTCAAGATTATTTTAAATAGGTATATATAACCTTGTCCTTTTAAAATTGTTTTGTTGTTGAGGTTTTATTAAAACATTGTTGAAACTCTCTTGTTTTTTTGTGTGTGCAGCATTTAGTATTGATCTTAATCATGGCCATATTCATTATACCCAATTTACCTCACCTATAACAATGAAGTCAATTTGAAAAATGTCTTGTCAATTTGTAAGAGAAACTGTATGCTAATGACCTTGATTTGCCTTTTATGAAAATCCTTTTTTGACATTGTGTGTTTCCAGAGTTCCTGTATCTAAATGCTGGCCAGAAATAAATCAATTTAAAAGTGACCTAAACCTGCATCTTTAGATGCACCTGTGGAGGTGTTGGCGCAGTTGATAGCGTCGACTGATTTGGACACGGTAGCCCCAGGTTCGTGTCCGGTCTGTCGCTCATTGTAACCTTGGGCAAGTTACTTTACTTGTGCACTCTCTCCACTCAGGGGATCAAAATTGGTACCTGGCACATGAGATAGCTGGGTATGTGAATGAAAAAGCATTAGCGCCGTAATTTGGCAGCTTTCCCGGGTTGTCGAGGATGCTCTGGATTGTACAGTCTCGCCAGGGCGTAATATGTAGAAGACATGCGAGACAATTTACTTTGCGAGCAAGACTATAAGCCCCTACCTTGACCTTTTACCTTTAGATAAAAAATTCAGGTATTTGCAAATTTCATTTTGTCAAAATTGTTTGACATTGACATTATATAATGGCTTTTTATTGTGTCATGTCGTGACTAAGTTTTAATATTTGATAATAGTATGATTTAGCACAATCACAATTTTAAAAAGTAATACATAAGCGTAATTTGTTAAAGTTACGGGAATGAAAATCACTTTGCTTTAAGCGTTAATTCGTTTTATGTGTGTTCGCTATAAGCGTGTTTTACGGTAGATTGTCTTGTCATTTTTATAGGGGAGCTGTCAAAAGTTGTAATATTTATCAATTTGTCCTATTCAATTGCACTCAGTGGCGGTAGACCTATATGATGTCAGAATGACATCATTTTAAATATTAAATCAAATTGAGACAAATGAATGTGCATTTTCCAATGAAAAGTATAGAGTGCAGCTATGAACAAGCACGTTTCTGTCAGCATGATTTGTCTTGGACTGATACACCTTTGATAATGTTTCCTGGATTTTTTTTTTAAATTAAGCTATTCTTAGCACAAATATGCGAAAATAGCGTTTTTTACATTTACATTTTTGATATTACATTTCATTCATTTTTATCTTTAAAAAAAACTAACCCCTGGAAAGGAGTAGAAATGTTAATAGTCAAACACTTAGTTATCAATTAGAGCTGTATTAGATCTACGTCTAGCTAGTCATATCGATTATCTGTACAGAGACACTATATAACTATACTGTAAAGATTGGCTGAAATAAATATCGGAGTCACATCATCTGCCATCGATTCCAGTCTGTGTCTAACTTGTAGACGTGCAGCTACTGTTGAGTGATTCGGGTCCGATTCCCACAGGTACAAAATTGGGAAATAAACCATTCTTTAATCAAGTTGTCTTTGACTTATTGTAGACCAGCATGGAAACCAATCGTGTTGACACCCTGTATGTCCAACCCCCACGCACAACACATTTCAAAACAACAAAGCTCTGAAAGACTCGATCTATAAAAATAGTAGTCTCTTTTGAGAAGTGGACATGCATAACCTACTGTCAACTTCTCAAAAGAGAATAGTAGTATAAAAATAGTAGAGCGAAAGGAGATGAATCGCAGTCAATCGCTGTTTAACTTTTCTGACCTAACAGTCTTTTTCTAAAAAAGGATAATAAATGATTTTCATAATGTGCCAGTGTTTTCTGAAACACATGCCTTACAAAGGAATAGGTAGTTGATAGTTTATATATCTTCATATAGTATTATATTTCAAGTTAATGTTTCCGTCACTTTTTCTAAACAAAAATACGCATACCTGTAGAAGAAATACAATTGAAATCTATGAAAGAGAAAAAAAATCAAAGATGTCTTCATCTATTTTAACCCAGAAAATTCACACTCACGAAAACAAATGGGAAATGTTGACATCTTTTATCATTCGGAAATCACTCGGAACACCTCACACACTTTTTCAAAATTATCATCCGGGTACTTTCATGTTACTTTCAATGCAATATCGACGTGGACTTCTTATTTTTAGCTGTGTTTTAAATTTGACAAGCTAGAGGGAGCGTTTCAAAGGATCTTGGGATTTTTTTCATAGTATTGAATGAACATTGTTTGAATTTTGAAGTATTTATAAATATCAAATAATTTAAGAGAATGTGCTGCATAACTATCTGGGGGCACAATATAAGACCCCATGTTCTGCTTCGCACAAGTCTCTCAACCAACTGTATAAATTGTTGATTTAAACGTAACCACAACCTTCGTAGCTGATATTAATTTAATGATGCACGCCATCTACCGACAATTTAGTAAACGATTGTTGATTTTGCAAACGGTTCTTTTGAATCATTTGTTTCTTTTTCATTTAGTAAACGTTTTAATTTATATATTCTTTTCTTACTACATGTACTATAGAACCTATTTTTTCGGAACACTTAAATACTTGCTAGTCTTATAAAAAGCCATGAATGAAACGGTCTCCGAATGAAATTCGTCGGGACTTCCCCGAAAATTCTAAATTTTCTGCAATGTGGGGAAACTAGCTATAAATGAACGTTTTAATGCATGTAACGGATCGAACAGTTATCATCTTTCTGATCGACAATGCTAGAAGTTTTCTCCAATCAGAGAGAATACCATCAGCATGGCAAGCTTTTTTAAGTAGCATGTATTTTTTTTTAAAGTTCATTGAATATGATTAATAGAAAATACATTCATTTAATTAGAATATACAACTAGCTACAATATTATTGTTTATGTTATTAGTTATGGTTAATGACTTTGTGTAAATAGGTTTATTATTTTATGTTTACATCTACCGAGGTAGTATGATTCTCTCTATTTCTTACGGAAACTTTAAGGGGAACAGGGCGTTGCAGTGTAAAATCATATATTTACATTCTACTGTGTTTTTCCATTAAATTTTGTGATCTTCAAATGCCTCTAAATGCAACAAGTAGTCAAAGGTTAAAAAATGACAAGTTTTATTATGACGTCACAAACGTTGAACGCTGTAAACTGCAACGTCACAAGCGAAAATCAAAGTTCACGCTTGTGGCTGTTACTGTGGCTCTTCCATTAATATTAACTTACCCTTAGGATAAGATAGGAATTTTAAGGTATGAATCACATTTGCAGACAAGGCAAGAAGTTAAAAAATGTAAATATAAGCATTAAATCATGATTTTTTGAAGTATACACTCTCATAACTGCAGCGGTGTGTGCATACAAATTTTCATAACGCGCTAACGCGCGTTACTCAATTTGTATGCACACACCGCTGCAGTTATGAGAGTGTATACTTCAAAAAATCATGATTCAATGCTATAATATTTACATTTTACTGTGTTTTCCCATTAAATTCTGTGATCTTCAAATGCCTCTAAATGCAACAAGTAGTAAAAGGTTAAAATGACGAGTTTTATTATGACGTCACAAACGTTGAACGCTGTAAACTACAACGTCACAAGCGAAAATCAAAGTTCACGCTTGTGGCTGTTACTGTGGCTCTTCCATTAATATTAACTTACCCTTAGGATAAGATAGGAATTTTAAGGTATGAATCACATTTGCAGACAAGGCAAGAAGTTAAAAAAATGTAAATATAAGCATTAAATCATGATTTTTTGAAGTATACAGTCTCATAACTGCAGCGATGTGTGCATACAAATTTTCATAACGCGCTAACGCGCGTTACTCAATTTGTATACACACATCGCGGCAGTTATGAGACTGTATACTTCAAAAAATCATGATTCAATGCTATAATATTTACATTCTACTGTGTTTTTCCATTAAATTCTGTGATCTTCAAATGCCTCTAAATGCAACAAGTAGTCAAAGGTTAAAATGACAAGTTTTATTATGACGTCACAAACGTTGAACGCTGTAAACTGCAACGTCACAAGCGAAAATCAAAGTTCACGCTTGTGGCTGTTACTGTGGCTCTTCCATTAATATTAACTTACCCTTAGGATAAGATAAGAATTTTAAGGTATGAATCACATTTGCAGACAAGGCAAGAAGTTAAAAAATGTAAATATAAGCATTAAATCATGATTTTTTGAAGTATACACTCTCATAACTGCAGCGGTGTGTGCATACAAATTGAGTAACGCGCGTTAGCGCGTTATGAAAATTTGTATGCACACACCGCTGCAGTTATGAGAGTGTATACTTCAAAAAATCATGATTCAATGCTATAATATTTACATTTTACTGTGTTTTTCCATTAAATTCTGCTGTCGAAATAAAAAGATATTTCTGTGTAATTGTATCGTAATATCATGTGGATGACCTGATACAATGCTGATATTAACAACCCTTGAAGATGTCTTCAATCTTTACGTACGGCTACTTGAACTACATGGAAAAATTGTTTTTAACATAGAGATATTTGGAAAGAAATGCACTGGTAGCTGACGAGATTAAGAGAAATATCTGAATAATTTTGTTGTAATATCATGCGGATGACATGATAGATTGTTATAGTTAATAACACTTGTTGATATTTTCAATCTATATGTACTGCTACTTGAGTCAAATAGACAATATTGTCTAATATAGATATATTTTAAACGAAATGCACCAATTACTGATGAGAGTATGAGAGGAATATGAGAACTTTTAAGGTATAATCATATAGATAACCTAGTCAAATGTTGATTTAACATCACTTGTAAATATATCACAAAAGATGATAAATCATGTGGATAATATAGTGCAATGTACATATTAAGAACACAAATAGAAATCCCATGTATGTTTTGTCACTTGAACAGTAACTAGTAACTAGCGGCCAAGTTTTCGTTCATCTCGTAGCCAGTTACTAGTAGCTAGCTTTTCTTACTTCGCGTAGCCAGTTACTAGTAGCCAGTTACTAGTAGCCAACTTTTATTTCATCTCGTAGCCAGTTACTAGTAGCTAGCTTTTCTTACTTCTCGTAGCCAGTTACTAGTAGCCAGTTACTAGTAGCTAACTTTACCTATCTTTATATATATACCTATTTACTGGCTATGAGGACGATAGCAAGTTTATTTTCCCCCAAGACAGCAACTTTTTCACGAGGCGAGGCCGAGGGAAATAGTTGCTGTCGAGGGGGACAATAAACTTGCTATCGTCCGAGTAGTCAGTAAATAGGTATTTTATTATACCGAAGAAAACTTTACTTGTCGGCGTTGCAGAATTTCTTAATGAAAAACAAATTAGAGTTATCGCACTTTGAATTTCATGCCGCGATTGGATTACGTCAGGGATGTTCCGAGTTTAATAAGGAGGGGAATCGAATGCCGTCGGTGAATAGTTTCGATGACTATTCACCATGGGCAGATAGCACGGAAACCATTTCACGGTTAGATAGCATAGCATGTTTATTCGTTGTAATTTTACATAGAAAATATTCACAGAGGTATAATAAAATTAAATATTGCCTGACGTTTCATTAACTGCTATATGTATAAATTTTGTAAGGTTAAAGTATAAATTCAATATCTACCAGATTATAAGACTATAAACTGCCTGTGGGAGTTTTAGGATTTATTAACCGTGGATATATAACGAACTTGTCGCAAACAGAGGAAATTCGGACTAATTTTTTTTTTAATTTTTCTCCACTTAAAAGATTTTGGCATTACAAATTATGTTTAGTAAAATGAAAATTTTATTATTTTCTCTTATTCTGATGTATGTAATTACTACAGTCATATATAAAGCAAATGCGCGGATTCTGCGCAGAGGTGCGAAATCATGAATTGGGTCCGTCGTCCTTTAATCATGTTTGACGTCATAATGGATTATTTGGCATCATAGCATCAAATCAATTATGACGTCATAATAGAGTTAGCACATCAAAGCATCATTGCAATGAAAGGCACGTGATCAGTGTCTTGTTCCCCCTTAAAGTTAATTCATAGCTCTATAGAACAGCTGTAGAAACTGACAGGACTGAAATATACACGCCCCGTAATACTGATTGGTTGAAACCTACAGCGACTCAAGAAAAACCACGGACTGCACGAAATAATCATGATGATGTCAGACTCAAATTCCCATAGGAGACGATTTGGCTGTTTCTTTTAGCTAACGTACTGATGAACTTTAACAGTAATTTCGTAAATTTTACTTATTTTTTTTTTTACAATCAATTTATTAATTTGTTAATAGAAAGATGTAAATACATGTATAAACAATAAAATGCTTTCTTTGATGATTCATGCGGGTTTAATATGAAGGTATAGCGATCATTGCAGAAAAAACTACATAACCCGCGTTAGCTGGTTATGTATTTTTTCTGCAATGTTCCCACTTTCATATCCCGCATGAATCACCAAAAAAGCATTTTATTGTTTAAATATTTTCGCTGTAAAAACGATAAATACCCCTTCTACAATAACACTCAAAAACAATTCTTTCGAAAGCATAAATACAAATAATCTTACTACATAAACGACATCGGAACTCATATGATCTATTAAAAATTCCTGTGTGTGTGCCATTTTTATTTGTACAACTTTGAGTTGCTGTGAATGTTTATAAAAATAATTTAAAATCGTTTCATTATTCTACATAAATTGTTGATTTTTGTCTCTGTGAGTTGCTGTTGACCACCTGTACCCTGATCTCCTCGTTTTTCGATGCCGCTGATTTCACACTACCTCTCCTCATCCTTCCTCGGAAACCCTTGACCCTTGGGGAGGCCTCCGGAGTCCTCAGTTCCGCTATGTTTACGTACACAACGTTCTCTTGATGCTCACATACTAAACAATCGTTGGTTTTTGAATCGTCTTCACTCAGACCCGAATCTGAACTGGAGAAAGACGTCCTCCGCGTACATGTTTCGTGGTGGTCGACTGGATTGTCAAATGAAATGTCTGATATATCTTGAGCGCTGGAAGATCTCGATTCTTTTATACTATCAAATACGTACGCAAAATGGGCGTTCTGGACCGTTGAACTTCTGTATATCCCATCTAGAGCGGATATATATGATAGGCGGTCAAAATCTGAACCAGTGCCTATACTGTCCGTATTGGACCTATCGTCGAAAAAGATCGAAATATGATGAGGTTCAAGAGATGAAATTTGTTTCGAGGTACGAAATCTCTTCCATTTTTTTCTGCGATTCACCTCTTCTGTAGAGTCAATTTTTGTGATGAAAGTAAACTCTCTGCTGTGAGTTTTCATATTCCAAATCACAGGTCTATCCGGGTTCCTGTCTTTTAGATTTCCCAAAATCGATTCGCATTGTGCACTTCCAATCTCATAGTAATGGGGATCTTCTTTTCCGAGTAAACGGCTGCACATATGCTCAGGTTTGGTCTCAGACCGACCAATTAACTGTCCAAGACGCCGAAAGGCCGTCATGTTTTCATAAATACTTTCCTCCTCGCTTTTATCTGGAGCTCTCTTTAGTTTTTGCATTCCAGACATGTCGATATACGTAGTCCGCCGGCATTTTTTGTTCAACACCTCGATATGTTCTATCTCAGTTGAAACTATCCGACTATCTCGTTCCAAGTTGTCTTTTATTTTTGTTCGCAAAATGTATTTCTGCTTTTGTTCAAGCTCCACCAAAAATCCTGGAATCGAATTTTCCTTTGGAGGCTTTTTAGTTACAGTCTTTTGTGGCAATTTCTCAGAAGGAGGACGCATTGCTTTAATTACCTCTCTTGGATTAGCTAATGCTTCATCAAGACGTTTACGAAATTTTGGCTTAGGAAGTGTCTTCGGTGGTTTTGGTTTTGATTTTTTTGCCTCTGTTTCATGAACGACATCATCTGTCGAAGGAGCTTTAGGGATATCCACTGGAATTGGCTTCAATGGAGGATCAGGTGTTTTCCTTTCTTTTTCAAGCGATGACTGAGAAGGATGGGCTGAAATCTGACTCGTCCTTGATGACGCGTCAGACAAGACTGGACTTGATGGACTTGGAAACAATCCAGCTGAAATGTCCGCAATATTTGGATTCGTTTTTAAGTCGAAAAAGTCTATTTCATTCTTTCTACTGAAGAAACCCTTCCTGTAAGATGTAATGCAGAAATTTTGGATTTTAGATTACAACAAAACATTGATTACTGTGCAGTTAAAAGCGCGGAACATTAACTGGCAAGATTGGAAATATACAGCTTACGTCAACTTCACCTGTTACAGTCAAAACATTTGAAATGGGCGGGGACAAATTGATGCGGACGTCTGAGAAAACATTGGATTGAAAATGTAGTTATATGAAGTCTATTTTCAATCCACCTCAGCGTTTCTGAAGCTTGTTTACGCGAAAAAACCGACTACTACCTACAAAGAAATCGTAGAAAAGCTGAAGCAGTTTAGTCCCACCCCTGATATAACAGAAAACGATATTTCCAATGCAGTTCTTAAGTTCCTTCCATCTGGAAGATTTACATTTAAAAAAAAAATCACGCGGATGGCAAAGGAGCGTTTTACTGCTGAAAATATGCAGTACACACAAACATACATAGATTTTGTTAGCCAAATTAACCCGAGAAAAGTTAAATTTTTCGATGAAAGTGGGTTTAAAACAACAGTTGCTCATCGATTTTATGGCCACAGAAAACATAACGAGAGGGCAATTGAGCTAGGGAGATTTATTCCAAGTGCAAATATTACTCTCAATCTGTTCGTTTCATTAGATGGACCTGCTTATTTCAATTTTGTAGATGGACCATCTAATGCCCAAGCATTCTTGAACTTTTGGGCTGAAGCTTCGGAAACTTTTACGCCCAGTGGTGTACAAGCAAATGAACCTGGCGATGTTATAATCGTAGACAATTGTGCAATACACAAATATCAGGCAGAGATTGAGCTAACAAGATTTTTTAATCGAATGGGGGTCACATATTTCTTTCTTCCGACATACTCCCCGGATTTGAATCCTGTAGAAAGATGCTTTAATAAATTGAAATTACTGTTAAAACAACAGCGTTATCATGATTTGGTGCAAAATAATCTCAAAGTTGCTGTAGGAAATGCAATTCAAGAATTAAACGCAGATGACCTTTGACTATTTTATAAGTGCACTGGGTGTTTTAATGTGTAATGTTTTCACGAACGTCCGCACTGAACACTTGGCGCAATTTTTGGAAGTTGATTTTAATCAACTCTCCTATGCAGTTACTCAGACAAACCGAAAGTAAAACAGTGTTTGGACCTAAGCACAAATCAACACCGCTGACAACAATTAGTTCTTGAAAATAATCAATAAATTCGATGTAATGTATTCTAAGCATTGTTTTTCAAGGAAACTTATTTATAGATATACCTTGTAAAAAGTCATATTTTAAATGGTACAAACAATTGAGATATTTTTTGTAGTCGTACGTTGTATGTATTCCTACGCCAGAGTTCAATATAGTCTTGTTCAACCAGACGCTCGGCTGTCTTCGTAAATCTCCGACAAGCAGAGAGTATCTCCGAGCGTCTGATGATCGAACTGTATCGATTACTGATGCGTAGTTTGATGGAATTAATTATATGAATATTACACAACATGATTCATATGGGGTTTTTACGAAATATTTGTCGGAGATTCATATTATAAAAAATGTGCATAATTCAAATACGTATTAGAAACTACTAAAATCAACTCCCGTCAGTACTTCAGTACTTTGATTGTAGGGCTGTCACGGTTCCAAAAAATTTCGGGTCGGGTTGGGTCATAAAATTTTCGGTTCGGTTTCGGGTTTTTCGGTTCGGGTCAACTTTCAAATCAAATTCATTTTTTGTAACTTCAAAAGTTTATTTTTTCTATTTCTTCACTCTTTAATAACAATTTTCAACACAATAACTAGTTTCCTGATTAGAAATTCAAATACATTTGATGATTTTAAACAGAGACATTGTTATTTAGGTCTATGTTTTAAATTAAATATTTAAAAACGATACTAATTCATAGAATAATTTCACCACAGATAACTTACTTTTAAAGCCTTATGTACCACGGAGGATTATCAGAAAAAAATCATTACATAAACTTCTGTTTTCATTATGAAGTTCCTTTCTTGATAGTTATAAATTACATGTACAAGTTTACCTGTGGCCGATTTGTAATACATGTCTTTCGTTTTAAGATATATCTTGATGCTTATTTTAATAAATGGTTACAGGAAATTTGATAAATCAAATATGTTAACAAAGTACGTTTTATTTATGATTTGAAACGAGTAAAGTTTAATGATATGTTCGTGTATTTTCGAGTTGCAGGTAATGCACGGGTGTTGCTAAAACGCGGAACGGAAAACGGAACGGAAAGCGGAACGGAACGGAAAACGGAAAATTTTATGTAATGTTATTTATTTGATAAATGTGTTTATCATGCAAGAAAGATATACTTTATGCAATTTTAAATATTTAAAAACAGATTATCAATATGATTTCATTTACATGTTTTCAGAAAATGGATGATTTAGTTAGAATTAACAGTACATGCATTGACCATTAGTCCCGTCTACTGCTCTCTTTTCGAATTATATGTACAAGTTGTATGAATGAACAACCGCTTAGGCAAACGTAAAAAAAACCCATATGGAGAAATAAGTCCGATTTTTTCTCATTAATATTCATTAACCGCACTACGTAAATCCTGACGTCACAATGCATATAGTTCAAAGTGCGCCAAAGTCGTAGATTGACTTTAGAAAGATGTCGGAGCGAAATTTTCAAACAGAAGAGGATATAATAAAAGTTAAACATCCAGGTGTTCTGTATATGAAAACAAAAGCTAGTTAAAACACCCTTTGTTTGCCCCTGAAATGTCGCTTTAAATCAAATATATATTATAGAGGTTTGCAGGTTTGTGCCCCTTTACCTACAAGCAACACCCCCAAAAAAGACAATTTTTAAAACTAAATGGCACATTCATTTTAATTAGAAAAAAATAAAAATGTACATAAATTTAAAATATGAAATATCAAATACTAGGGAGCACAATGGCAACTCGCTTATATCAATTTAAAAAACTCCAACTTCTGTGTCGAAATTGGCAATAATCAACTTAATTCACTATTTTACTATGTAAATGGTTCATTTCTCGCTTCAAATTTTCATATGCAAACGGCACAATAAAAAATAAATCAATTTTTAATCGAATAGCGTCATTTTTTTTTCTACTGGTGTGTAGGTGAAATTCATACCATGGCAAAAAGTTCCGGCGTAAGCGTTTCCGAGATATTTGAGAAATTTTAAATGTTCATTATACATTACTTTAAAATATAGTTACAGTCTCAATTTCAAGATGGCGGCCGTATGCAAATTAGACAAATCGGACTTATTTCTCCATATGCTTGCAGTGTTCAATACTATCTTGAATAATAAAAATGATATAGCATTAATGAGATCAAAAATACGACTGATCGATGAACAACGTCCATCTTTACGAGGTTTTACTGCATCATCCGTTTGCTTACTAATATCCTGCTATTTTAAATATCATTTAATCGAACACAGTTTTTATCGCTTTTTGTATTTACGATAGTATGGAACACTAAAAGTTCAATGTGAATGAGAGTACATCATATTCGAAATATTTAAAATAAGTGTAAAATTCCCAGCCAGTTTCAAAGTTATAATTAACACTACCAAACGGTTTAACCAACTGCGCTGCACTGTTATAGTCTGTCCCAAGATATTTATGCAGCACATTTGATCGATTTTTAATAAAAATATACATACCTGTGAAAGAAGTGCAATTTAATTCGATGAAAGGGAAATTTTCCAAGATATTCTCATTGACACATTATTATTTTTCACCCGAAAACAATCACAGGATCGAAAATAGATTTCTTACGGAGATTTATAATGGGGAATGTTTACATCTTTTCTCCATTCGTAATCACTCGGAATATCTCGCGCAATTTTTCAACGTCATCATCCGGGCTTACTGCAATACAAAATCTCCGCAGACATCACATTTTTTAGCCGTGTATTGAAACCTGATGAGCTAACGGGGGCGTTTCAACTGAGAAATCTTGGAAATTTTTCATACTTTTGAATGAACATCGTTTAAACCCTGAGGTATTTATAAATATTGAGTAATTATGCAAAATGTGAATCCAGGATATCTTGGGACAGAGTATAGGCCAGCAATACAATAGAAGGAAAATATTTTTTTTGATAAGTTATGGCTAATTTCCTCTTAACATTTCATCACGATGTGTGCACATTTCATTTTCCGTTTTGTACTTAACTAAACTAAATTGAATGCAATGCTATATATATAGTTGATAAACATACATAAGACGAATATCAATAAAACATCAATATGATAATAATTATTCGTTAAATATGAACAAATGATAGAAAGTAGATCGATTTTGTCCAACCTTTTTAAGCGATAAATTTGAAATCATATTTTCCGCTTTCCGTTCCGTTCCGTTTTCCGTGATAGAAAGTAGATCGATTTTGTCCAACCTTTTTAAGCGATAAATTTGAAATCATATTTTCCGCTTTCCGTTCCGTTCCGTTTTCCGTTCCGTTTTCCGTTCCGCGTTTTAGCAACACCCGGTAATGCACACCGTGTGTTCTGTTTCCTGTAACCACGCAGATTTCCCCACATTATTTTGCATGGATTTGACCCTGGCTTTCCTAATTAAATCTAACTATTATTTAATCCAGAAAATCGTACTCTAAACATTTCTATTAACAAATATATATCTTTGATGTCCGAATCGTAAGCCGCCATCTTTGTTTATTGAACTAGTATTTCTCCTTTATACACAGGTAAATCGCGTGATACTTTTATTTAGGATGAGTGAATAATCATTGGTATACATGGCAAGTTGCATACATGTCAAAGTTTATTAAAAACAACAAGTCCACACTACTTAGCCTTTCAATTTCGACGCCATTTTTCATAAAATACGGATTCTATTACACAAATCGGAACCGAACCGAAATCCGGAAAAACAGAACCGAAACCGAACCGAACAAATTGTTCCGCGGTTCTCGGTTATTTCGGGTACCCGTGACAGCCCTATTTGATTGGTATATGTTATCCCGCCAGCTTTGGAAATTTCAGTTGCGTTCTACCGTTCAAGATGGAGACACGGGTATCATGCATACGTACATGGCTCAATGGAATCGATAGTTCCCTTCTTAAATACCAGGATGATTTCGAGAAATTAGATTCCATTAACAGTAATTGTGTGAAGTTTTTGTGTCAATCGGACTTCAAGAAATTCGAAGTTTATCCAAGCGATTTACACCAGCGCATGATACTGAATGCCGTAGCTAAGCTGCAGACTCCTAACAGCAAGAAAGGACTCGAACACGTTCAGGAGACTCGTCGACTTGCGCCCCAAAAACTATTTGATGAGAGGAATTCATCAGATTTCGGATGGGACGAAAACAAAGGTAATGGTAGCGCTAGTCCGCCATGGAGTGATTTCTAGTATAAATCCCCTACTGAACTTGTGATGACAGAATTAGAAGAGAATCTAAAAATAAAACGGGTTGAGCTGGAAAGTGCTAAAACGTATCTGTCAGATCTTAAAAAACGCTATTGTTCCGATTCGGTAATCATTGACAAAACTATTCCACAATGTAGCAAATGCCACTTAAGAGATGGCCATTCTAGAAGACGCTGTCCGTGGGGCGAATGTCAGGGACCTGAGAGCTGCAGTGATGTCGATAAACATCCGAACGAGAAGAAAATGCTGTTAGAATCATCGGCCGATTGTCGCGCTAAAGAGAGCGAAATCCAAAAAATTAAAATAGATATTGCAAACAAAAAAATTGAAGTACCGAGTAATGTCTACGTTGATAAATACCAACATTAATAAATATACATTTTCCACAACGGCGGGACGAGCTTTGCGTCAAACTATGATCAACAATGATGTCTACATTCTAGAAAAAACATTACAAAGGAAAAGTTCCAGTAGACCTTAAAGATGCCGCAAAGAATTTCCAGAGCATTATTAACGATTTCAATGGAAAACATACTGATCAACAGGGATCTCGTGGATCCAGAAATCTGATGCAGAAAATCCTTGAGAATCACAATGTCGAATTTCCACTATTTACACCCAGGGTCACTACAACCCCGACCATGGGGAGAGCGGGCAGTGAACTTCAAACATGTGTCCCACCAAAAAAACGATATACTTATTGAATTTTTGCATTAAGGAAAAAACTATTTTCCGTGTGACAGTTTTTGTCAATTTTAAGTTTAAAATTAAATGAAGACATCACATATGACATGTATTTGTTTTAATCTATATTTCTTGTAATAAATTGTTCCTGACAAATATACTCAATTAAATTTTAAAATGTTTGAAGGATTGGATGAGTTTTTTATTATGTATTATGACAAAAAAGTAAAACTAAGTTTATTTTTTTTTTTCAAATTTATGGTAGTTCCTTACTAAAAGGTGACTGTCGGAGATAAAATTGCAGGGTAAAGAAAAGAAATATAGCCATTCCTTTGAAATATTGATATTAAAATGTTTCCTAAAAAAGAACCGAATATATGAAAGTATTGGTAATTCCGATGTAACTTTCAAAACTTCAGATAGCTGTGCAATGTTGGTGAATTTTCTTAAAACTCCAGTCGTCTGGCTAAAGATATCCAATCAATTTTCTTGTAAGTTCTTTAATTTATACTTTATATTTCACTTATAATTATACTATAAAATATTTATTATAGTTAAAGTTAAGTAAAGTTACCGTTAAAAACCTACATTTTATAATGTTCCGCGGTCTTAGAAATTTAGGTACCTCAGAAATCATCAACAATGTCGATATAATTTGTGTGTGTATATAGCTAGATCAACAATGAACGCGCATATCTATTTGTATACATTAACTTATAAAAAAAAAGAAGAAGAATACTTCTACCTGGGTATAATTTTATTTCATTTAATCAGATTTTAAAATTAAGCTTATTCTCCTCTGGGAATAAACCCCCTTTTAACAATGGCCCCATTTGATTTCAGACTTGTGACGACAGATTCTCTGAAGTCATCGGACAATGCCTTGCCTTGCGTATAACCTCTCCCGAATTGGGATCTTCCCATACATGCTGACTATAAACTTATTGATGAAATACAACGTTTTCAATCGCTTTGGTTTTCAAATACTTTTTTTTTCGATCGCAAGTTAGAATTGCTGAGGTGGATTGAAAGTTTCAATCCAATGTTTTCTCAGACGTCCGCGTCAATTTGTCCCCGCCCATTTCAAATGTTTTGACTGTAACATGTGAAGTTGACGTAAGCTGTATATTTCCAATCTTGCCAGTTAATGTTCAGCGGTCTTATCTTGATATCCTTTTATAACAATTTGTTCAACTTCTAATAAGGATTAAGGTGTAAAACATACAGTTAACCAATGGGATAAAATAAAATTACAAGGTTACAACATTTTTTCAATATAAAAGAAATGAAAAAAAAAGCACAAAATTTGTAAATATTAATCACAAGGAGATTTAAGCAGCAGTTATTTTTTGTACTGCTGTCGTTAAATAATTAACAGTTTTCAATTGTCAGTGAGTCCATAATCAAGGACTAAATGACTATGTACATTTATTAAAAATTATCAAAAATCTACATGTTCACTGCATACATTACATAATGGGTGTTCTGTTCATCATTACAGTAGGAAAGATATTGACCAATCGTGGAAATGGATAATAAAAGGTCAATGAGAAGGATTTCGATTTTTCCACCCAAATTCTTGAATTTATCCAAATAAATTTTATAAAGCTTACGTCTACAACGAAGAATTTACCTTATAAGTATGTGCCATACTCCAAAAAATAATAAAATAACAAAAAGTTGTCCCCCAAGTACTGGAAGTAGAACGTCCACTACTTCTAGTCCATTTAGATTACGTTCATAGGCTACAAAACAACAACAAATTGTGAACCTCTATATAAGCATTCAGCTGAAGTAGCCTATAAAGTGTATTTGTGCACATTTTGAAATAATGTATGATAAAAATAGAAAATAAAAATTGCTAGAACTTAAATTCATATAGAGGAAACACGTTAGTTGAGCAATGTTAGAAAATCGTTCAATTTTCTCAATACTTTCCCTGGAGATTACGCTTACCACGTATTTTATATCAAGTACATGTACATGTGTAAAAATAATTACAGAAAAGACTATATTTATTAAAAACATAGTTTATTTCAGCCGATGAAACATACCCATAAAATAACAGATAATGTCATAATTTTGACATAATGAAACACAGGCTAGGTATGTCGTATTCAATTACTTCAAAAGTTCTCAAAATCTACTGCCTTGATAATCACTGTTTTCATCTGAATATTAGTGAATGATTTGAATTTAACCAAAAAAAGTCAAACATGATTATATATATTCAACTAAATATATATGCTCAACCAAACATTAGGTTTTGAATTTCCTGGCCATTTATGCTTACCTTGCAAGCTAAACGTCACAGTTTTATTACCTAAAATAAAATTCTCGGATTATTTATGGTTAAAAATATTCCGAAATAGCAAACTGAAAAAACACTATTAAAAACACTACCGGTATTACCTTCATCAACCGGTATTTGGTCGAAAAAATTGCAGTTTTTAGAGCTGTTGTCCATAAATCGTATTAGAATTGTAGAGTCTACAATAGACAGAGTAAAATATAAAGAGGGTGATCATTCAAAATGAAAAAAAAAAAAAAAACAAATTTGCAAAATTTTGTTCGAGAACATTTGAAAAAAAGTAATTACTTTCACTGATCCAGTATTCGACATCATTCTGCACCAGTTCAACAGGTTCCGAACAATTATTATTGATGGAATTATAGTTCACCGGTAGTTGGCTCGCTACAGTTCACAAAATCATATCGTATTTTAATAAGTAAAGTGAAATACATGTAAGTATAATCAATGATGATCAATTAGATATTCTTTCAATGACATTTTTATTAACATTATTTATTAACATGTTCATGTATATTTTGAAAAGAAAAACAAACCTGAAACTTGGTGGTTGCCAACTGAACATAAAAATCGAAAACGTTTATCCTTTTCCTTTTTCCAAAACTTGACGACAAAAACACTGTCTGAAGAAAGAAAATCAATGAATGAGTGGGCCTATATGTACATCTTCATATTAGCTTTTAAAAATGTTTATCATTCATGATAGTTTTTAGCTAAGAAGAACATGACTGTTTTTTAAAACCTAATGGATGTTACAGTAGAATATCAAATACAAAAGAACAAAGATTAAAGTATAAGAAAATATAGTGCTTTAAATTTTGTGAATTGCGGTGAAGCCACAACAGAAATTTCCGTGAGAAAAAATATACGTATCTCTTTTATTTTTACATACTCAAATAAGATCAGTGCATCACAATTCTGCGTACGCAGATATTTTAAATGTTTTCCCTTCGACATATGATCATGCCAATATATTTACATTTTTCAGTGTCTTTGTGATAACACTTCAAATCGATTTTGGAACGTTAAAAGTCCAATATATTTCATTATTGACGCGGTTCGGGTGAAAGACGGGGTTTGCATACATGTACAAAAGTATGAAAATAACGTAACAATGTTTTATTGAACAACAGCTAAAACTTATATAAATATAAGTTATAAGGAATAACTGTTGAATATTATGAGGTTATCAAAATTAATATGGTCGGTCAATATATTTCGTATGAAAATGGTGCAAAATATGTAGTTATCGGAGAGAACTTGCGTCAACTATGTACCTGATTGATATGTAATCGAAAAACTAGTTGTCCATATTATAATTTCCCTGGCCCTTATATCGTTCTCAAATGTGCAGTTTTCCGTCGGAGTCGTATTCTGTTTGACTTCATTTGTCTTGACGGCAATGTAACCCGAAAAACCTGCAAGCATTATTTAATATAACTTTTATTCAATACATTGTATTTCATTTTAAAACACCTCACTTATCTGACCCTCCCCTCTATCACCACACGTACACATTCATTTAATGTAAAGGAATATGAACAAAAGCAGAATCCGCAATTTTTTTTTAAACAAATAGTGATTGAAAACTGAAAGATCTCCAAGCACTGACCCCTAAAACAATAATCGTTAGAAAAAATTCCCCAATAATCAAAAGGCCGACCTTTATGCAGCCTGTCAACCAGGACGCGGATACAATTCTATCTCGGTGCATATCCAACTCATAACCTTTGGGAAACCTCATGTAGATTATTTACCATAAAAAGCAATTCGACGCAAAAGGAAAAGATAAATCTGAAATATTAGTTATTTGATATCACATTCGAAGAATATCAAATATCCCTATACATCAGATATCTTCTTTGAGATAAGGAGACTGAGTGGTCAACAATCGATCTGGCATGTGGTCTTAAAACTTAGACGAGCTCACTTTTACAAAAGGAATGTATAGTTGGTAAGCGAGACTGAGATCGAAAGTGAGCTCGTTCAACCTTTATGGCCATGGGGCCAGGTCAAATACTCGTCATCCGTCAATATCTCTCTTACCGCACGATCTTTTAGCGTTCATTGAAATCATTTGATTATACACCTGTAGTACGCTCAAAACTCAAATTTGCTCTCTCACTAAACCTAAAATTAGTTTAGCTGCTGGTTGATGTATATCAAAGACAACTGGTTTGTATGTCCTGTGGTTTATCCTAACACGAAACCACTTTAGAAGAGTCTCATCGACCCTTGCATGACATCCAACCAGAATCGGCAAAAACTAAACTTTGACGACCCAGGAAGTTGGATGTGAGTCTGTAACACGTTTCTTAGTTCTTAAAATGAACCTATCCTGCAATGTTTTAATTAAAGCTGTAAATTTAGCTTTCAGTTTTGTAGTGGTTTATAGCGACGATTAACGCAAAATACCACCGGTAATGACACAGGCATAATGTCATAGATGGTGTGTCATATTGTAAATTTGTAAATTTACATGATGGGTGTAAATACAAAATTGACAATATGAGTAAATTTAGTATTTACACCCCGTCAGTGAATTCAAAATTTACAATTTACAATCCGGCAAAAGGATATATACCTTTATACAACACTTTTCTGATCTTTTAAGACTGTCTATCACATCCGTATTTCGATTGTTGTAACTTTGTTTGCATTACAATACTGTAACGCGTAACTAGTGTAAATTCCCCCACGCGTAAATAACCATTTATTAAGTAGACGTTTGCGCGACTCTTCGTGACATTTCTGTTTTGATGATAAGTATTCTGCATACGTCTCACAGACTAAATAAATCATGTTTATTTATAAAGTTTAAGTGGTTTCGATATTTATATTTTAGAACATTATAATCACTTACATGTAAATGGATATAAATTGAAGTCTTAAGTGTAGATGAAGTGTTTTGTACATTTGTTGTGCACTAAAGAACTGCGAGACACGACACATTCTCATATATTGACCTGTAAACCAAAAGTTCACGAGTACTGAGCGTCACTGTACTGAGAGTCACTAGATTGAGATATCACTACTACGTCAAGCACTAGAATAAAATTACTAAAATTACTTAAATTACTAGTTCGAAGATCAACTAGGCTGAAGGTTGATTTTGGAGATCCAATTGAAACCCACTGGAACAAAAGTTCATTTGATTAATGACCCTAACCAAACGTCTACTCTCATGAAACCACTCGAAGCAACCGGGTACTATTTAAAACAATAATACGCTTTTTTTGGTTATGAAAGTATATTACGATCATTGCTTAAATTATATATTACTGTGTCATAATTTGGAAGTACACATTACATTAAGCGCGACCCAATAAATTTCTTGTGTTGAACAAATCCCTCCTTTTCGTTTAAGCGCTATTAAAAGTCAAACGACTTATTAAAAGGACAATACCGGTATTCTCTAATAAAGGATCTGAAATATATAAATCACAAACGATTTTAACTATTTAAACAAATCAGATGTTATCATTTTTATCAGCCATAGTTTGAAAATCAGCGTTATTCATCAAATAAAAAGAGAGTTTTAGATGACACCTATAAATGAATATTAAAACGAAAGCTATGATTCTAAGCCAACAGAAGATAAAATTAGTCTCATGTTAAAGGGGCATGGTCACGATTTTGGTCAAATTCTATTTTTATGTTTTTATTATTTACAATGCTTTAGAAATGCATTTGTAATGATCAAATAAAATTTGAGAGTCATTCGTAGAGTTATAAGCAAGATACAGGGCTCACAATTCTTTGTCATGTAAACAAGGCTCGTGCCCCGTTTTTGTTTACATAGGTTCAATATACTAGTAAAACATCTTTTTCCAGCTTATTTGTCTATCTTTTTATTTATTTTAAGCATAGATAAACAGTTCCTAACGTTTAAAACATTCGTTTTAGGTTTAAAACTGGAATTTTTACTTCAACGTTCAAAATGTAAACAAACGCTTTGTTTACATAGCGAAGAATTTCAAGCTCTGTTACTCACTTATAACTCAACAAATGACAATCCAATTTTGGTTGCCTATTAAAAATGCCTTTATGATTCATTGTAAATATTAAAATCGGAAAAATAATTTTTGACTAAAATCGTGACCATGCCCCTTTAAGCAATATTCCAGAAACAAATTATAAAAGGTTTTCAAATTATCTGAAAGTCCACATACTGTATACAGGGTTATTTTCGCCCCGTGTAATTTTTGCCCGTTTACACTTGCAAACGGTTTCGCCCCGTCTTAAATTCGCCAAGATGCAGTTGTGTTAACAGAGATATTTGAAACACAGAACTGCCCAGTCTTAAATTCGCCCTTTGACAAAGAGGGCGAAAATAAAACGGGGGCGAATATGTCCCTGTATACAGTATTGATCTGTGTCAATGTAAACGATATAGTAAACTAGACTCGGAACGCCACGAATGCCTCCACAGGCAACCGAAACAAATGCCATGATAGTTTTACATTTGTTTGCACAGAAGATTTTTTTCTAAAGGTGTATAACTCTATCAAAATCATCCGACCCGGACCAAATGCGAATATGACCTGTATTTCCTGGTAAAATATTCGTATATATGCAATTTCTAAATTTTATATGATATACATCCCTTCAAAAGTTACAGCCCGAAAACAAAAAACAAAAATTCTTAGTTTTTTCTAAGTTCAAGGGGCACAACTCTGTCAAAAAATAACCAGAATTGGACCTTTGAACCTGACCTATGTATTGTTATGACGTATCCATATTAAATTTGAATTGAATGCGAGGAACTGTTGGAACATTGTGTGTTTTTAAATAAATAAGGACGTCCTCTTACACGTGATTAAATAAACATTCACAAAAATTTGCAGCTATTCCATGTTAGTAATCAGGAAAGTAACAATGTTCTCCATGTTTTCCCTGTGTGTTTTTCTAAAATGATTCAAAGTCCTAAAATCTATAAATAATTTCAAGTGAAATTTATTGATCCGAATGGAAAATGTATTGATAATTAAAATGCTTGGATTGTGTTTGGCCAAGATTTTAGAAACATGTACGAGGAATACATGCACTTTTAAAAACGCACGGATATTATGTAAAATACATGTATAAAGCACTTAAAGGTCAGGGAGATGCTAATCTGAAACTTTTACAAAAATATTATTTAAACAAATGTATTTATATTTCCTATATAATTTATATATACCCTATTCTTTATATTGAGAGCATAGACTGCAAGGAAGGACGTCACCGTCCATATAGATACAGTTACTACCATACGTGGAATATTGGCTCTTCCTTTTACATGTACATGTACGACAATTCGAGCATTTTAACTAACCTTTGTATGAATGAATTATTTGAGATTAAAAGTGAAATGTAAAATTGATATTTGAACAGTAAATGCGTCGTTGGCAGTTCTTTCAGGTTATTAAGGATACAATTTTTGTAGTATAAAACTTGTTTTGGGATATTTTTAACAGCTAAAAATGAATGTATAACTGATCTTTGTATTGCTGCCTTCAACTGCATAACTGCATATGAACATGTAAAATCAAGGCTAATTTTATCTTTGCCGGAAAAGATTTCCGAGTGCTACATATATCTACAAATCAAAGCTGTAAAACAAAAAAGAACATCTATATGAACTTACCATTATCAATCATCGTTGCTAAAAGAAAGATCAGAGCAAGTCTTCCTACAGTAATAAACATTCTAGAAAACTTCACAAAATATATCTCCCACCATTCTCCAATAAGGAAATTAATGCTCTATTAATTTTAATTTCCCTCGCTATATGTTCGCGAGAGAAAACGCATGTTTAGAACAGGAAGACATTCAAAAGAACGTTACACGTGACGACTACATCCGATATAAAATCCGGTTTCAAAAGTGTTCACGGATCAAAAATAAAGATTCATTGAAATTCCAACTGCTTATGAAAAATAATAAAGAGACTGGATCCGGTGAAACGTTGTTTGAAGGGAGTTGAATTTGTGACGTCTCAATGAATTATCTCATTAAGTAAAACAAACGTCATTTGTTTTGATGAAATTTTTGTACAGTACCAATAAAAAGGGTAGTTTATCTCCAGATACTGTAATCAGTACTGTAACATTTCATACTTTTTTCGCAGTATATTAAATAAAGGCGAAGACATATGAAACCGAATACTTATATTTCATGCCAAACGGAAATAGATATATACATTAACCATTCAAGTATTGAATACATAAGTTGTTGAGCGTTTTTATGTTAAGTACTTAACCCCTACTTTAAACTCACCAGAAAACACAAAGATAGTGTATTTAACTCTTCTTGACAAATCGTTATTTGTTTTGTTTTATCAGCATAAAGAGGACACATTTGTTGTTCACACGTTGTGACTATATTTAACCACACTCACGGCATACTCATGTTGAAAAAAGCAAAGGTTCGTTTTTAAATTTTTAATGAAGTAAAACGTATGTATACCGTTTAGTTATATAATACCGAATAACAATTAAAACTGAGCTCTCAAATTATGATAAGCAAGGCAAAATTATGACACAAGAGTAGCAATTTAAAGTCCACCACTTCACTGCTAGGTCCTAAAATGTTCACGACAAAAAATGTTTAGTTTTTATTTAAACTTTCGATATACACAAAAACCCAGGTATACCGTATGCAAAATAATCTGCATTTAGATTCACACTTGTACAGAAAATAGAAGCTTATGCAAATCCATGAAATGCTGCAAATAAAAAACTAGTTCCACTTCTTATAAATTTTCTTCATTGCATTTTGCGTTGGTCTATGGCACTAACCCGCTCCAAACCGCCAATAGTGCTCACTGTTAAAATGTACTGTCACGTATCCACGACGTTCTGATTCACAATTTTGTCACGCAAGACCAAACCATTCTCACGGACAGAAAGTTCCATACGATTTTCAAAATATACTTGCTTCCGGGTGAATACCATATCCCTAGGTTTTTTAACTGGATTTTTGTTAGTTCAGAATGACCGACCGTAAGAACTAAATCCGTGTCAAAAACTGTTTTTGTTTGATGAGTGCTGTTCCGATAGAGTTGTGTTGGTGTCTTTCTCTCCGAGTGGAAAGGCGATCCCGGCAACTCTAGCTTGTCTTCCTTGTAAATACTCTCTGCAACTTTGTTATTTCGTACAAATTGTGTAAAGAGTCTCTGACGTATCAATAGTTTAGTTTTTTTTAAATAATTTGATATTAATTGAACAAAGTGATTTAATCTGTAATTAAAGAAAATAATTTAAAAGTGTATCCTCCTGCAGATGTCGATCAATGTTTCGTTAACTGTAATGCTGCTCAGAAGTTAATTCAATTTGGCGTACAATTCATTACAATGCTGTCGCAGTTCCAAAACAACAAGCGCCAGAACTCTTGACTGTATTCAATCCATTCAGCCACTTTACTGTGTTACAAGATGTTTATGCAGCACATTTTCTTAGAATATTCGATATTCATAAATACCTCAGGGTTAAAACGATATATATTTACAAAAATGAAAAATAAATCCAAAGATTTCTCCTTTAAAACACTCCCAAAGTTTGGATAAAAGGCTACGGATATTTTGCATTGCATGGACATGAAAGTGCCCGGAATATAACATTGAAAAATTTTGCGGGACTTCCAAAGGGGAAAAATTAGGACAGACTATAGTCTCTACAGGTGTTTAAAAGCTTCGTCCTGCCTTTTTCTGCAGGTAGTTTAAGGTGATATGGGACAGCTGTCGATATCAAAGTACTGCCACCGGTCCAGAACTTCAAATTTTTCAACATTCAACATTTGACCCAAAAATGAGTTTTGAAAATTTTTGGAAAGGTAAAAATTATAACAGTCTCAGCAGGATTCGAACTCATGACTTATGAAATTATTCTTGATTTTATTATGTCGACATGAAGTACGTCAGAGTATGGAGGTGACCCATACCACCTGAATGACAGACCAGGTGCAAGATGTCAACGATAATTATATACGTCAATCTGCTTACAATATGTTTTAAATTCAAAATATTAGAAGCTGGGTTTGTTTTACACGTATGGATTTGTTATGTAAAGTATTGTTAACGTCTGTTCTGATAGTAGACAATCAAACTACTTCATTATTTTACAACATATCACTATATTTGTTATCTGTACACCATTTATTAATCGTCTATTGTAACAATTTTATTGCCGTTGAATATGATCATGGTGTGAAGATTACATAAGGTAACCTATTGTAATACTATAGGGTTCATGGATTAATAAATGTAGTTATTGTGAAATTGTACTCAGTGAACAGAATGTAGAGTAACGCCTTAATGGGATGAAGATTGTTCTGTTGTTGAGGAACTGTTGTGGCTCACATCTTTAAATGATATGCAACTTCTCTTTGCTTTAAATGGTTCTGATTAAAACATATGTTCACGAACATTGCTAATTGTCTTCATTTCCGGACGTTACTATTGGAGGTACATAAATTGAAATATTCTTACTGAAATAGCAATGTTTTCACTTTAAATTAAATTTTTGGCAAAAATATGTATTATTGTTTAACTTTTCTTTCACACAATTTACACAAATAGTTTATGCTACGCCATATGTCAGTACATGTTTCCACATTAAACTAGGAACATTAAAATTACGTCCTTCAAACTAAACATATTATATACGTTCCTACATTTTTTTTTAAACATGAACAATTTTAATACTAGTTTAATGTAGCTCTTGACAAAGCAATAATTATTGTTATTGCAAACAAAAGTTTCCGTCAGTACTTAAGCTTCGCAAAAATTTAATTGATTTTAATTATAAGTATTTATTGTATATAAATCCTTCAACTAACAAATATTCCGTGTTTTCAATAATAGGTCTTAAAGCAGCAGAACCGGTGGTCATTGGAAGGAAAACATGTTTATTGCGAATTTGCTGAAGTAAGGGTTACAATCGTTATCGGGACATAACGAATTAAGGATAAAGTGAAGTAACTGATAATCTACATGTCCCTAGGAATTGGCTACAATCGAGTTTCATTGTATTATTCACCATATGGTTTCATAACATGATCGTTTTAATGCAACCAAAAAATTACAGAGTTTCGCTTTCTCATTCATCGATTAAGAAAAATAAAACATAGTTTATGTCAGTATTAAGTAAATGGAAGGAGCCCACAGATTTCTAAAATTTGATAAATGAATTCTCTCAATGGCTCAATGGTGCTTCATATCAAATAGTTTGGATTTTTAAGGTATACCGGGGCTTAATTTTAAAATAAACACGACAAAAAAATTGTGTTGTAAACTGTCATTGCAAATGAAATACATGTATGAATGAAACCAGCTACAAATCTCGGGAGTGTTTTTCGTTTTTGACAAATTAAATATTGACTGTTTGTTATTGTCATCTTCATATTCTAGTATACAGAATGCCTACAGTCTCTCTAAAACCAGCATTTAAAATGCTCTCGATCTCTCCTTTTTAAAATGATGTTAACTTGGAGATTGATATCGGGATTACTTTTTATAGGATTTCAAATGGAATATCAAGAAATATCTTTTTTCTACGTAACTCCTTTGTAGCCATAAAGTGCGGGAAACAAATATATCATATCAACTATGACGGCATAATGAATCTAGCACAAAAAACCCCCACTTTGAAATCATTTACTAGATCTTGATCTCAATACTGCAGAATACACTAAATTATGTAATTTAAATGATCACGATTTTAGTCAAATTTGATTTTTTCATTTTCATTGTTTACAATACTTAAAGGTATATGTGGCGTATTTGGAGTAAAATTTTTGATATGAGTTTGAGTAAAAATATACATCATACTTCTTATAATTAGACGTTTCACAAACTCTAGGCCCATAAAACATGTTCTGTCTTTAGTTATTTGTCTCTAAATTTTGCTACAGGTCTGATGAATATTAATGTGATCCGCCATTTATAATGCCACTGCGCATGAGTGCGGGAAAACCTAACATTGAAAACACGATGGAAGAACAGTTTGTTTACAAATTAGAATCACGTTTTTCATGTCTTAAATTAGATAATTCTTATATCAGATGATACTCGAAGCATTATTATTCCGATATTCATTAATGTAGAACGATATTAATTGTTAATTATGTGTAATAAAGATGAAACACGATTTTATCATCATCGACAGGGCCCTGTCGATGACGGTAAACGAAGTAAATACCACTCTCCCTGAGGAATGCATGTACTGAGAGTGTTTATTTATTCTTTATTAAAAAATTCCTCTAAACGAAAATCCACTTGTGGTATATAACTTTTAAAGTAAAGACACAGAACACATGGAGCACGAACCTGACCAAATCAAAACCCCTACAACTTCATGATGGAAACTTAAGTTTAATTCGGCTTTAATTCCTATTCCATCAATCTACATGGTCTCCGATGACAATCTTCCCTTTGTTCATATCCTTGTCAGTCTGTCTCTTTTTTCTTTCATTGCCAAAATCTATCGGTATACCTATTTTTCTCGTCGTCGCCATTGTTGTTGATAGACCGAGATGGATGTCACGTGACCCATTTAAGGCGGGGTTGTTCAAATCTTTTGTATTTTATACCGTGCCGGTAAAAAATATAAAATATTTTTTTGATTTCTTGTATCTTTGTTATGCGATTGACTTATAAAGCGTAATTTGTGTGAAAGTCATATCTTTAAGTAAAGAAATGAAGCAAATAATCAGATCTTATTATTGTTATTCACTAAAAATACGCCACATATACCTTTAAGAAATGCATTTCTAATTATCAACCAACATTTGAGTGTCAGTCGTATAGTTATAAGCATGATACAGAGCCCACAATTCTTTGCCATGTAAACATGGCTCGTGCCCTGTTTTTGTTTCCGTTGGTTCAATAAACCGGTAAAAATTCTTTTTCAAGCTGATTTCTCTCCCTTCTAATTCGTTTTAAATATAAAGAAATAGTACCTAGCGTTTATCATATTCAATTTAGGTCTGAAACTGAAATTTTCACTTTAACATTCGAAACGTGAACAAAAACATGACGTATATAAGCTTTGTTTACATGACAAAGAATTGCGAGCTCTATATCTCGCTTATAACACGACGACAGAAACTCAAATTTTGGTTGACTATTAGAATTGCCTTACTGAAGCATTGTTATCATTTAAAACGGAAAAATAATTTTCGGCCAAATTTGTGACCATGCCCCTTTAAACTGAAAGTTAGTAAGTACAGACACCAATTACTAGTATATCAAATTTATTTTATAAAACTTAAAGTGCGCAGTAAGTAATTTCCGTGCGGACGTATTGAAAGACTCTCGGCAGATAAAAGCAGGAAAATGTATTATTTGGAGAAGGGAAAACTTTTGGATATCACTAACTAGCTGACCTACCTTTAACGGGAATGAAACTGAAACGTATCTTGCATACATGTATTAGAATGAAAATCCTGATAAACATGTAGATAAGATATCTATCCTTGTGGTTGTTGACCGGTTCATTACTTTATACGTGTCTACAATAAAATAAAATAAACAAACATAGCCACTGACAAGCAGCCTAGTTTTGAAAAGGTGAGGGTCTTTTGAGCAATTCTTTGTAGATTTAAGAATGATGAGCCAACCGTTGCTACGGATCCACCATTCTTCATTAACTTAAAAAACACTATCCATAGCGGTATTATAATCTACAACTTAAATCTTCTGGAAAATTGGTTCATTTTGAAATGAAATTAATCAAACAAGTAATAAACTTATACACCCATTGTGAATTTCGTTCGGTTTTTTATTTTATAACAAGATCCTACAGTACTTGACGGTCACCTGAGCACCATAGCCCTTTAATGGACCTGTCAGGGAGTCCCCTGATTGCATTGGTCAATCTTTTATAACATTTACAGTATCATTTAAACTGCACACATGTGTACAATGCACAGGAAATAATAAAGTTAAATTTAATATAGTCAAGTGACAATTTACCTTGAGGTTTTCAAGTAAAAAATGTAATATTGTTTACAGACAAAGTACGACAAACGGCAAAAGGTTACCCGAGTGTTTCAAGTGACCTAAAAAATTACATGTCCACTGTTTAGCCATATATGTCACCCCTACCCTTCATAAGTCTCAACCTTTACCCCATGAGCATAGTGAAATTCACTATTTAAACAGAGGACATTATAGACATGACGAAATGACAAAATGCATTTAGTTCATCTCCAACAACAGCGAAAATACATAAGACAATATTTAAAATTTCTCTCTATATTGCCCTACCCATAAGGCCTGAATCACTGACCCAGGGGTCATGAATTTTACAATTTAGGTAGAGGGCTACATGGACCTCATTACTATGCCTTTAATTTTTCTCTAATAGATATGGGAGTAGAGAAGAAGATTGTTTAAGATTTGTACAATTTCACATTTTTTCCTACAGGTGTGGGTATAGAGAAGAATTTTGAAAATTCGGCTATTTTTTTTGGGTGCATATTTGGGGGTGGTAAAGCCATGAATTTCACAACTTGGATTCCTCTTACCATAGAAGTGCTTCAAACCAAAAATGGTAACATTTGTCATTTTAGTTTTCAAGAAGTTAAAAATGTAAAACCGTTAACGCACGATGGACGACGGACGAAGACCGATAGCAATAGGTCATCTGAGTGACTTAGTATATAAAAAAATACATATTTTCTGACATTCAAACCTACACTTTATCGACATTGTGTTTCATGGAAATGTTATGCCGATATTTGTTAAGCTAACACTCGAGATTTAATCGGGAAATACTACTTGAGATTTGTTAAAAATTAAATTGCTTCCAATGTTTGCCAATAAAGCTCCAAAAAGCAATCTTTATTAATATGTGATTATTTAATATCTTCCGTGTTTATTCATTCAATTTCCAGGGGGACCCAAATTTAACCAGTATTAAGTAACAATGAAATGATCAATCACGCAACTTTCCATGTACGTCTTATACATTGTTAAGATACGGTGTTTTTTTAAATAAAATATTTTAACATAAGACACTATCATACATTTTGACTTTTTTATACAACAAAGGACAAGAAACACAAATAAATAATTCGATAAATTTCCTACTTTATTAATATTTTAATAAGGCTATAGTTAATGCATACATAAAACAGATTTCAAAAGCACCCTCCCAGTCCCGTTGACTTCGTCTGTTTTAAATTAGTTTTAAATTTGTTATACATGTATAGCCGGGTCTCTTCACTTTCTGCCGGGGAAGACTCGATATTTACATCTAAACGTTCTATAACGGTGAAAAGTCGCAGTGTATATTCTATTACATCACCTCTATTCTGTCTATTCTCTTTGTAACCTTAGCTTTGCTAGTTCTGGAAAAGTACTTTTCACATGGTATCAATAATATAACGGCTGTTATTCTGTATTTGACGCTATCGATCATTTAGTAAAAATAAACTTTGTTCTCGTCAAAAATTGTATTTTAAGGAACACCAAACTTTTATTATATCTTTAATTATATATATGTAGCTTACAAACATTGTGTGATATAGTTAGTGTCATTTTTCCTGCATATTTTAATTTCCTCTTGCAGCTAGGGTTACAAAGATCAACATACATTAGGAAATGGTGTCAACTAAAATTTACCTCCCTTTCCCAACCAATTGATATCAACGGTCATAAACTTACCTATATTTCACTGAGGTGGAAATCTGTTTTTTTACGAGACATGTTTGCTCCATTCTCAGTATTGTTCTATCCATACATTATGAAGGTAGTTAAAGGTTTTGGAAATCGATATTCAAGCTGGCGAAGATTTGAGCAGTTTCAAAAAAATAAAACTTAAGATAGTTATGCTTATACATGTATTCAAATTCATCGGCAAACGCAAAGATATACCAATAAAAAAGCCTTTTCTTTAATAACAGAAAAACCAATGGTATCTACAATGCATGAAAATGACCATACATGTATAAAGATCGAAAGGGTTTTGGACATGTTTAAAAAATAAAAAAAAATTCAATTCAATTGTTGTTTGAGGGGAAAAGTCATTTCCTGGCCACTCTTACGCCCACTTGGGAATACTTTCTACACAGCTTATATCGGATTGGGGGGGGGGGAGATAGGGGAATCTTACATGTTACGTGTTTTTTTTTATAGGATCCCCCGTAGATTTACAGAATTATTGATATGAATATTATGCTATATTTGACACATGTATCGTCTATTAATACATGTTACTGAAATTAAAAAACAATCATATAGAAGGTACATTAAATAGCATTAATTGAGAAGCTAAGGGTACACTGCCTACATCCGATTTCCACTGACTTAAGGTATATTCTCTTGTAGAAAGTCATGTTCACAGTGTGCTATCAGTCAACTTCCTTGAAAATAGAAAAAGAGTGGCCCAAAAGGCCTTGACGGTCACCCGAGTATTATAGACCAACAACAATAGGTTACCCGAGTGACTTAAATGACCTTAAAAAATACTTGTTCACTATATTTGTCACCCCTCCCAATAAAAAGCCTGAACCCCTGTCCTATTGGCAGCGAATCCCTGCCACATGGGCAGAGGACATTATGGACATAATAACAATGCATTTAGTTTACATGTATTTCCCACGACTGTGAACGATTGAAGAAAATTCCGGTAGAAAGGATAGAGGCCACCATGAATCTGGCTTTACAGAATACTTCCTTAACAAGGATTGAGTCAAATGTTGATATTGAGCAGGTTTTAAAAACCCATTGTATCCAGCATCAGTATCTGTTCCACATTAAAAAAGAGCCCAATATGCCTTAACGGTCACCTGATGAGTAGCATATAGCCCATACACAAACTTGTTGAGGAGTCTCATATATGCATTTAATTAGGTTTCATTCTGGAGTAGAAAAATTATAAATTTGTAATGACGACCACCTCCATGCCTGAAATCTTTCAAAAAGGACTATAAAACCTATAATTTATCGAAAAACTTGAAGAAGATCTGCTATACAAAATCATGAATTCAGGTTTCCTTACATGTGTGTTGGAGTAAAGAAGATAATTTTTAAACATTACATGCATTAAGACATATACATCTATTTTGGCCCTAGCCTAGAGTTAAAACCCATACTCCAGGGGACATGAAATAAAAATTTTATTAGAGGACTTCCTGGTAAACATAATTATGAAGTCAGATTTGCTTACAGATGTGCGAGAATAGAGAAGAAGATTTTTAAACATTATATGCATTAACACTATATGGCCATATTGCCCCCCCCCCCCCCCCCCCCCCAAGGACCTGAACCCCTGACCCAGGGGCCATGAATTTCACAATTTAGGTAGAGGAGTTAGTGGACATCATAACCCATGCACTCAGTTTTTTGCCCACATGTGTGGGAGTAGAGATTAGGAAGATTTTCTACGATTTAACACATTTATTCTATGGCTATATTGGCCCCGCCCTGTGGCCTAAACCCCTGTCCCAAGGGTCATGAATGTCACAATTTTGTTAGATGGCTTCATGGACATCATAACCATGCATTTAGTTTTTTACAAATATTTATGGGAGTAAAGAAGAACACTTTTTAGGATTTAATACATTTTTACTATATGGCCATATTGGTCCCACCCTAGAGACGACCCAGGGGCCATGATTTCATAATTTTGGTTAAGGGCTACATGGGCATCATAACCAGGCATTTAGTTTTTAACAAATATATATGGGAGTAGAGAAGACGATTTAATACATCTTTACTATATGGCCAATATATATTGGCCCCACCCTAGAGCCTCAATCGCGGACCCATGGGTCATGAATTTCACAATTTTGGTAGAGGGCTTCATGAACATCATAACCATCATTTAGTTTTTAACAAATGTATATGGGAGTAGAAAAATCAAATACATTTTAAAGCGCTAAGCATAACTGAGCGCTTTATTGTCGTTAGACTTCTACTTCCGGTGCATCAAATAACCGCCCCCTACGAGCAGAAATATACATCATTTAAACTGGTTACATGTAGGGATTCAGTTTCAGGGGTTTACGCCCAAATTTGCACGGAATATTGTGAATCTAGTGCGGGGCTTGCATACATTACTTCAGGGGCTGCCACGCAGTGATGAGGAAATACAGTGCGTATACAGAAGCTGAAATGTAGAAACATCAAATCGATTCTTTCTAACTAAGCTTGCGCTTTGTAAATTTCCTTTAGAACCAAGCTAGGTTAGCGCTTTTCAGTACTATCAGTACTTTGATAACAATATGGCTATATTGGCCCCACCCTCGAGTCTGAACCGCTGACCCAGGGGCCATGAATTTCACAATTTTGGTAGAGGGCTTTATGGACATCATAACCATGCAATCAGTTTTTTCCTCAGATGTGTGGGAGTAAAGAAGATTTTTCTGGATTTTTTTTGTTGCATATTTGGCCCCACCTGTGGCACCCCGGGGTGGTAGAGCCATGCATTTTTTAATTTTGATTCCTCTTTCCATAGAGATGCTTCACATAAAAAAATGGTAACAATTGGCCTTGTAGTTTTTTAGAAGTTAAACATGTAAAATTGATAATGCACGACAGACGAAAACAGATAGCAATAGGAGAAACCCATCCTCTCAGCAGACAAGGATCATAAACAACTTTTTGAGCAACAGGTGCTATTTTTATGAGAAAAAATATATAACGTCAGATGCCTGTGCTTTTAAAGCTAATGTAGTATTTTCTTTTTATAACTCCGTTCATTGCCTTACGCCTTATTTGATGAGAGTTTTGAACATTGGGAACCGAGTTGAGCCCGATCTATCATATTTTCTTTATCGTCTATTATGATGGCAGGAAATAGTTTCGCAGGTTGGTATTGTGGGCGCAAAAGATCGCGTTTTATTCTTTGTGTTGCTAAGAGCAGTTGTTGGAATTCGCGGAAAGAAAACGTACAGAATTCCTAAGCTATTGGTTTTAGCATTTCTTTTTCTACTGCTTAGGTATTCAGTTTTCACAATTATCACAAGCAACTACCTTACTCTTTATTACTATGATTATTACAAAATGGGATGAAAAAGTGAGAAGTGAGAGAGTGATTATATCATAAAATAATTTATACACTGTGTACAGTACAACCTTTGTTCACAATAAAAAAAAAAGCGAGTGGTTTTAATTTAATAATTTTGATAGTTTTCCTTGATTTGTTGATTCATATTGTAACGTGTTTCTCTATCAATTGTTATAATAATATTGTTTTTTAAGGGTTATTTAACTTAACTCTCTCTCTGAGTATCTTGATTAACTTGTACAATTTTACTCTGCTGTTCCTCAGTTTAATGATTTGCTATTATTATAATAATTATACCAGAGGTTTTACTGGGTATATTAATGACTGGGTAAACGGTCACCGCAGATTTTCCGGTACTACGTTTCTATCAATACTGGAAACCAGGTGCCTCAATCTTATGCAGAATTACTACGTCCTGATTTCCAAATTAATTGCCCAGATACCAATACTGCTGGGGAAACTTTTTTTGATTCCTAACCTAGCCTCTACTTTCCTGACTTTTACCTCTCCAACACAGCTCTTCTGCTCAGGCTTCTCCGGTGTGTCGACTTTGAGCTTCTCAGCCAGTCTCGCTCAGCAGCTGCACTGACTTATATATTTACATGAAGGTATGAATCTTTTACTTTTATTCCTCTAACAATTTCACTACTTTCTTTAAAATGATAGAAATATATAAATGCATTTTTCTTTATAAAAATCAACCTTATCTTGATAAATGAAATGTCTTTATAAAGAGCAAAAAACTATCTAGGTATTTGTTCCTCTTATGTTTAATTTAATCTAGAGTTAAGATAAAACACAGGGAGATACATTTATTAGATTCTAATGAAAGAAAGAACAACGATCAAGCAAAGATAAAGCAGGAAAACTATTCAAATTCCGATCTTCGTCAACTCTAGCTTACTGATGCTTTGTTAAAATTCATTGCAGGAAATCTTCAACTATCTATCGTTGAAAAGTAAAGACTTTAAAAATCTAATGGAAATTGTAGACAATAAATATCAAATGCCCCGCAGAAGACATCTGTCCACCAAACTGCTTTATAAAAAAATCAACAGAGGCCAGAAATAACATGATACATCAGTTGAAAATGGCTGACAGTGTTGACTAGTCGCATGAATGCCAGCACATTTAATTTTGAAGTGGAATCTACGGTCTTTATTGTGTGTTGCAAACGTCTTGAAAGAAAACATACTTCAGGCTTTGGTGCGCTTTGATATTCACGTTAAAACTACTGCAGTTGTAAGTGATAATGCCACAAACATGGTCAAAGCCTTTTCCATTCTTGGCTTCAAATTAAAAAAATAATTGTTCTGAAAAAGGCAGCCATTTGAAAAAGCAACTCTTTAAGTTTAAGGTGAACAAGAAATCACCGTTTGGCAATTCCAGTTATATGTGGGCTTAAGCGTCCGTTAACTTAATCAGAGTTGACTACATGTACATTTCGAAAACGCTCTCAACCCTGAAGAAGTCCATAATAAAAAGGATACAGAGTATATTAATCTGTTGAAAACAAAATCTACACGAATTTCCCTCTCTGAAAGCACCAATTCTAATTCACATGATGAAACTTTCTCCAGATCTAATGAATTTTCAAGCCGTTTTGAGGTGGATGAACGTGTAGCCGAGCCTTGATGTGACATGTCTGAAAATTCTCTTTTGTTTTGGCATGGAATTTTGTGAAACTTTGTTGGTATTTAGAACAAAACATTTAGATGTGCATATTACCAGGGAATTCTTATTCCAATATTATCGTGGGAAGTCTAGCCCTTTTGAAATTTGAATTTTGGACATATATTGAAAAAAGTAATTAACAGTTGGTATGCGCAGATCCTCTTAAACCGCTGAACGGAATTTCAAGAAACTATATAGGCATTTAGAACACAAGGTGTTAATGTGCACATTACAAGGGAATTCCGATTCCATTATTTTTATACCCCTCCGCAAACGAAGTTGGGGGGGGGGGTTATATAGGAATCACCTTGTCTGTCCGTCCGTCTGTCTGTGCAAAATTCGTGTCCGGTCCATATCTTTCTTATGAAGAAACATTGGAAGTTCCTACTTCACACAAAGATTGCATATGACCTGAGGGTGTGTCATGACCTTGACCCAAGGTCATTCGGGCAAGGTCAAGGGCAGGAAAAGTACAAAATTTGTGTCCGGTCCATATCTTTCTTATGGAGAAACATTGGAAGTTCTTACTTCACACAAAGATTGCTTATGACTTGAGGGTGTGTCATGACCTTGAACCAAGGTCATTTTGAAAAGGTCAAGGTCAGTATCAGGAAAAGTGCAAAATTCGTGTCCGGCCAATATATTTCTTATGGAGAAACATTGGAAGTTCTTACTTCAAATAAAGATTGCATATGACCTGAGGATGTGTCATGACCTTGACCCAAGGTCATTTGGGCAAGGTCAATGTCAGTACCAGAAAAAGTGCAATTCATGTCCGGTCCATATCTGTCTTATGGAGAAACATTGGAAGTTCTTACTTCACACAGAGATTTTTATGACATGAGGGTGTGTCATGACCTTGACCCAAGGTCATTTGGGCAAGGTCATGGTCATTGTTAAAAAAAATGCTTTATCCTGTCTGTGTCATGTCTTGTATTAATGGAAATGATTAGAAGGTAAAATTTGACACAAAGCTTGCATGTGTCAGGTCATATAAAATTAATTGTTAGATTATCATTCCCACCTGCCAATCTGGAAATGGCTCGCCCTGATGTATTAAAACCTTCTTTATTTGTGGAAAAAAAAATCGGAAAAAAATTCGGGCTCGGGATACCGCTTGACATGTGAATTATCGTTTGATTTCAGTCATGTTTGTTATCATAAAGATGCAAATGTCTTCATGCATTAACAGTTAAGTTGAAATAAAATGGAATTTAAATAATAGAAATTGGTTTGTGTACTCATATTAGCATTAACATTTTAAAAAAATAATGCAGTTGTTATTGATAGAACATGGACGGTTAATGAGATAGCATCCATCATTTTCTATAATTGAAAAATACTTGAGTAATGATTTTTTTTCTTAGCGGGGGGTATCAATCGTGAGTTTGCTCACAGCACCTCAAGTTCTGTAAGGTATATGATTATAGTTTGCGGCCCCTCTATGTTGTGTATTTAATGCGTACCCTGGCATTCATTATGTGTAGCATTTTCAAATTATGGGGGAACTTGGAGTATGTGAGCTGTCTCATCTTATCTTTAATTTTCTAATCCTAATCCCTCTATGTTTTGTAATTTCTTGTAACGGTTATTTTTTCTTTTAATATGAACCCGTCTGTTTGACTCTTTTTGGGGTTTTTTTCTTATTCCTAAATTATTTCAAACTAATTTCATTAGAGAAACAAAACATAAACCAACGTTTTTCACCATTTATAAATAGTAATAAAAGCTATTTGCGTCCTGTTAAAAAAAAATCATATATAATTGTAGTTTTTCTGAATTTCCTTGCGACCCTATGGTGATTTCAGAAAATTAAATACGCAGTGATAACTCCGTGGGAATGCAACCCGGTGTGACAGAGCCTTAACGATTAACCAGGAAAAAATATTATTATAATATAAGTGGGCCATAATTTATAATAAATTGATTTTTCTACTGTAAATGTTCAACTCAAGTCAATTAGCATGTTTTTATTTTTAATTTCCGGATCGTCAAAACTATTGCAGCAGCTGGCTTGTCTATTTTAAAAACGGTCAAAGAATGACATGTTGTACTTCAATCACCGTGTAGAAGCGCACATGCCGGGGCCGTGATCGGTGTAACACGGGGGCCGCGATTGCGAAGCGGAGAAAGTAGGTCAGTAAGTATTCAAAGAGTAATTGCGTGTAATTAAAATAAATTTTGTTAACCAAAAGTATTGCACGGAAGATAACAATTACTAACGATGTACCACTAGCAATATAGGGGGTTAGATTTCTTTGGAAATACCCAAACACCTCAACAATATATAGGTAGGGTAGGCGACACATGTTATTTTCGGTGTATTTGATAAACAAAAATGTGATTACAACGACAGAAAATCTACTTTTTTTTTTACCAAAACGTTCTTTGTTTAGGGAAAATCAGTATTCTTAAGAGAAATGCTACAAAAAACTATGAAATGTAAAGTATAAGACCAAATACCATATGTGGCGTAGGGGTGCGAAGATCATGTGGCGAAGGGGGGCCGTGACTCTTTTTCAGTTTCAGCAAAAATTCTTATAACGTAGAGTTCTTTTTTACATTTTCCGTGTAAAATTTTAACTTATTAATCGAAAGTCGCATGGGCAACTCTGTATCCGTAAATAACATTTATACCGAGATAATATTACAAATAAAAGTGCACAGTTACTATATAGTATGAATAATAAAGATTTGTTTTATATTTTATTGAATAAAAACCGCTTTTCAAATAATTTCAGGAATGAAATGACCCGAAAGAAAAGCAAACTGTGTTTGAATAAACCAAAACGGGTGGCATTGGCAAAAAGGGGAAATTTAGTAGCACCGCTTAAGAGCGCTTTGACCCCAAAGCAAAAGAAAAATTCTGGTTCCATTAAACGAAAATCTAGCTCACGAAACTCAACGCCAAAACGGCAGCGAATATTTTCACCTTATCTTAAGTCATGGTCACCATTTAAAGCTTCCCCCAAGAATACCACGATGCTCAAAATTACACCACCTTGTAGACCTTGTATTGCAAAAATTAGAAGCATTGGGAATAGACAAGTATTTCATATCTTTCCTGACATTAGTAGAAGAAGGCAAATTTCCTCTCAACAATTTATCTTTCCTTTTGTTTTTGGAAACGGTGCGGTTCTATTCAAATCTATGCACAGCTGAGATGAGGTACTTTCCTGAAACAAAACGTTTTTGGAAAACTGGGTATATGCTATTTCATGCCAAGTTTCTCTATTACATGGGTGGCCCAAAAAATGTCGGTCAAGTGAAAGATGGTTCAACACCAGGTTCATTGTCTCCCGATTGCACCAATATCAATTTCGCTGTCCCAAGCATTAAAACTTTGTCGAGCTTTAACATATGCGAGTTTGATATCCCAAGCAAAATAGAGCCTGGTATAATAGACCCTATTCTTGATACACTTGGGAAATGTAACAAAAATGTTTTCATATTGTGCGCCGACGCTAAAAAGGTTACAGCTGGTGTAGATAGAACAGGTGGTGATGTAGACATATTTGGATTCGAAAGCGGGATGCCTCTGACACAAAAAAAGTCAATTCATGACAAAGAAAAGGAAACATTAGACTCCCTAATTGGTCTTGTGAATCTGAATGGTAGAAGCATGAACTTAAATTCTGAAATGATAAGTACGATGAAGTCCGTTATTAAAACATTATCATACAGAATTCAAGAAAGTCGATTATTAATGTCGAAACAACAGTTTGGTTTAAACAAATTTATGACAATAGTAGGAAACAATTGGCGAGAATCCAGATATGTCTGTTATAAGTGGCCTACAAGCATCACTGTTTCAACTCAAAGAATTCATTAATAATTCATTGAACGACATTTCGGCTTTCGGTGCATTCGTCAGCATAGCACAAAAAGCAGTCTCCTTATACCACGATGTTGATGAGATGGACAGGTCATATCAACAAAACATGCTCACATTACTGGACACGGAAGAAACAGCTGTTTTTGAATCAAGGTATATTAAACAAAGATCCGTATTGTGGCATTTGTTAAGAAAGCAAGCAAGAGTCACCGGGAGCAGTTTGCATTCAGCAATTGGACTACGAGGACTGAAGGATCAAAAGTTTCGTTAACAAAAACGAACAATTGTTTCCCCAGTCAGTACAAGATCGTCTTGAACATGGAACAGAATGTGAAATTCATGCTATTGCTACATTAGTTGGTAGGTTTCTGCCAATTTATTTCCCCCGAGTATCATTTTGTTGAGGAAGGGTGTTATGTTTTAGCTGGAGAAAACATCGATGTCTTGGGAGAAGTTTCACCAGATGGCAGCATTCGGAGACTGGACAGTGATAACGACGATACACCGATACTTGGCAAGGCAATAGCTGCAGTAGAAATAAAATGTCCATTTCCCTCAGAAAGACAATTACCAGTTCACAAACACTGAGCAACATAATATTCTGGAAGAGTAACTTCCAGAATATTATGTTGCTTAGTGTTTGTCCTGGAAACTGACGTTCTTATATACGTTTCATACTCAAATAAAAGCACAACTTTTCACAAAGTTCACTTTGACCAAGTCAAAGGGAAAGAATCTGGGGAGAAACCCAGGAATTGTACGACAAACACGATTTAGTCAAACCTACGAGAAGTAGACCACAATTAAAATCACTCAAAGAGCTCTTATCTTCTTTTGTCAAGACAAATGTTGAATTTCTGTGCGAAGTACCATCACTCCATATGACTGACAGTTTGTTATCATGTAGACTTACTCCAAGTTCCCCCTTTAATAAAGCATGTCCAATAGATAAAACAAAAAAGGAATGTTCTCTAGATGACATCATTTCCACTGCTTGTCACACAAAGACTGTGTTGGAAACTGGCTACCATCTATCGAGAAGGAAAGCAACAGAAGTCATGGTGTGGGTTCTGACGAACAAAGATAGAAATTTCTCATTAGAAATACCATGCTCTCTTCCCATCGCATATGGACTTAAAGCTGAACACCGCTCGTAAATAGGCACCGTCACACAGGTACCTGATATATAATCCTTCGATTTGGTTACACCCGATTGCACACCTGAAACTCGTGGACGACATGTAGTATTCCTTTCGTCGTCTTTGGATTTTATGCATTTATTTCTTAAACTATGTGCATATTCTGTGTGTAAATAATGAATTGACCAATTTATTTGATGTCAGTATTCTCTTATCTTGAAAAAAGTGCGTAAAATTTGATAATTTCATCGCGACCGAGTAACACGGCGAGGCAAGATGTACGTCTACACAGGTGAGACCTCTACAGCGAAGTACTTTGAACTGTTTAGAGGTCTGCCCCTTATATAAGGGTTGTAGGGACAGCAGTGATGAAAGAGAAATATGGCGGACAGTGCCTATTTACGAGCGGTGTTCAGCTTTAAGGACTACAGATTGTCAGCAAAGGAAATGAGAGATGCTACTGATTATGTGTTAGAGAAGTGCCACGAGAAGGTAATTAATGTAGTGGGTTTTTACACAGATGGGCAATGGATATCGTTGATGCATCGTGATAACAATGGTAACCCACTCACATTAGTACAATTACAGAAGGATGCGTGGGTGAATACTAAGAGTTTAAGCAAGGTGGATCTAATAAGAAATCTCTCTGGCATCAATTGCAAACGAGATCCAAATGACCCCCTCGGAAATATTTGCTGGCTCAGAGCGTTCAATGGATCTATCACAGTTTACAGTAAAGATGAAGATTCTCAGAAGGTCAGAACAAATATGAACAAAAACCTGTGGTGTACAAAATCCAAGAATACTTCAGATTTTTCCGAATTAAATATGCAATCGGATATCACTGCCGCAGATAGAGCCTCAGACTGGTTACCAGAATCTGTAATTGATGAATTAAGAAATATTAATGATGGTAACATCCAGCGCATCGTAGAAGAAGTTTCAAAAGAGAGTTCTGAAATAGGCGGTTCCGTGTCAACTGATCCCTTAATTTGTGACGAAATCAACAGTAATTTTGTTGATACTGAAACATTAACTGAAGTTGACGAACATATAACAGAGACAAATGTAGCTGATGACATAACTGACACCCCAATTGAAAGAAAATTTGAATTAACTCTACAGTCTGCTGCAGCTATCCTTGATGCACTCAAGCAAGATAAGAAGACTAAACAGAAATGGGAAACAGAGACTATTGGAATCGTCCTTGATGCATTGTCGTCACCTGAAAAAGTAAGATCCCTTTCACATTCAGAACGTAATGCTGTATATGAATCAATGAAAGAAGGCATTGAACAGAAATTCCGACTACTAAAGAGGTCTTGGATAAAAGATAACAAGATACAGTTTGTGTGTGGTGTTCTCGGAATTTGTTCAGTAGAGTTAAATAATTTGAAACCAAAGCAACGAGTAAAACTGAAATCACCATTGTCTTTAAGTAAAATTGCATTAATGGTAATGGCTAGCAAAAAATACCTGAAAGCTGTTTTACGCTGTGCTTACACATCATATAAATTTCCATCAGTTTTGAAAAAGTGGCAGCTGGAAGCACCTATTCCCTGCCCTACAAAAATCCAGGTAGTTGACAGGCCAGTTGAACTATGGTTCTCCTACCCCGAACACCATGAGAAAGCGGGCGCTTTGTTGACAAAAGGGATTGACTGCTCTCATAATTTCACCCACTTGCGCGTGCGCACCTGCACCACGGGTGTATGTGGGGTTTCATCCGACGCTTGGAAAGCCTGCGCAAGATCAAATGAAACAATTTTAAAAATTCCTTTAGTTGAAGATTTGATAGATAAACAGAGTGTGCCTACCGCTAGAACAAATTTTTGTGAGGAAGTTGAGCAATGGATGCGTAAGAACGGGTATGAAGACGCTGCAAATTTAACGCATATCATTAGAAACTGGTATGCCGCAAGTGATGACTCTGGAATCTGTGCGATAGATAGAATTAAATCTTTATTGGAAGATTATTTATTTGAGGAATTTATTAATGGATGAAGTTGATTTTTCTATCCCCCCCCCCCCCCTGTTGTAGATATATTAAAGGCATTCCAATAATTACATATGAGGGGATTTTAATGGATATCGACACAAAGTTACAAATGTTCACAATTGTTGGGCCATACAACATCCGTTCAGTTGGAAGCCTTGCAGCGGAAACTACAGTAGGTATCCTCCAGTCACTGTATCCAAACAATCAAGTATCAATCAAGGCCCGTGATGTTCCTGGACTGATGTCAAGTGTGGTGGAAGTTATGACTTGCAAATTGAATCCAAATAGGTACATTCAACATATGAAACAGTTAAATTTGAATGAGGTAAAAATAAAAGCATTAAAATGTAATTTTTATGCATTATCTTTATGTTTTCTTATAGGGGATTTTGTATGAGGACTACAAGAACCAGTGGAATTTATCCCGAACACAAAGGAGAAAGCGCAGCGCAATTATCGCTGAACAAAGAGTTAAAAACGTTTTCTTCGATGGAAAAGAAAATAATTCCAATGTATTATTTTTCTTACATTAAATTCAATTCTATTTTGGCTTTGTCCGCTTTTTAGGACAAAGCTTCATGTATACATAAAAAAACAGATGTTAAAATTTTCTTTATCTTTTGTAGAGATCATGAATTTGATTGCAAACGCCAACCAGTGAAAAGAAAAATTAAGTTTGGTAATATTTCGGAACCAATGGCGCCATCCAGGGGAGCTTTGCCAGTACGACGGTGGCACCGAAAAGACGAGTCTAAAATCCTAGCTTCCAAAAGACTTGGCATTAACATCTCAGACTGAAAACGGTCTTTGTAAACTGATTCTTTTATTGCTCAATAAAAATAAATAAAAATAATGACTAGAACCATTTGTATATTTCCAATGTAACTTTTTGTTTCCAAACATCCCTGAAATAATCAAATGTTCTTAATAAATGAAACATGGCTATAATAAAACAATTATCCTTGCTTGAACATGGGTGACATCCTCATAATATTATACATGATACTAGTATACTGAGGCATGTGATAATACATGTGAAACAAGCAGACTCAACAGTTATAAATCCCTCGCTGAGATTGAACAACAAATTCGAATTTAAATTACCTAAAAACGTTAACGCTATCTATAAAAAAAAAATAAATATCTGCTCGATATAGAAAAAAATAACACCATTAAAGAGATAACTCATCATTTGACCATCTACTCCGCTTGTTTGCACGCTTTTGAATGTCTCTTTAAGGAAAATGGGTACAAAAAGCTTTTCCCACAACCACACTGGTACGACTTAGGTGTAGTGGTGTGCTTCCTTTTTATGAGCATAGAGATATTTTTTTTCTCTGAAAATGAAACCTTGCAAATGTCACAATTTAATTCTTTCGCTTTTTGTGCTTTACAGTTGATAGAATGATTTTTCAAATGCTTAAAATAGCCATTACATTTTGTGCACATTTCAAAAGTGGAGGTCTCTTCGTGTGATTGACGATGTCTTCTGAGAGCATAATTGTCTCTAAACCTCTTTTGACATGTTTCGCAAATCATCCCAGATTCTGTATGCTTAAATTTGATATGGGAATCTAACGAATGCTTTGTCTTGTAGATTTCTCCACAGTGTGGGCAAAGCAATATGGTGTTGCGTTGTTCATGAATCTTTCTGTGTTTTGTCAGATTGTTGCTGGAAGTGAAGGTTTTACCACATTGGTTACAGCGTTGTTCACTTGTTTCTGAATGGGACTTTGCATGACGTCTAAGATTAGACTTTGATGAGTAGGAGTTTCCACATGTATCACATATATATTGGGCCGACTCCATTACTTCTTCTTCGTGGTCAATAAAACTACTATCCATTTTCCTCTGTAAAACATAAATTACTGAAAACATGTTGATATAGCCTTTAGTTTGAGTAACAAATCATTTAAAAACGTTTTGAAATGAACTTTTGAACAAAAGAAATATTTACAGAGTCTAAAGTGTACATTTTATGAGATTTTTTGCTGAAATTGAAAAAGAGTCACGGCCCCCCTACGCCACATATTTGGTCTTATACTTTACATTTCATAGTTTTTTGTAGCATTTCTCTTAAGAATACCGATTTTCCCTAAACAAAGAACGTTTTGGTCATAAAAAAGTAGATTTTCTGTCGTTGGAATCACATTTTTGTTTATCAAATACACCGAAAATAACATGTGTCGCCTACCCTACCTATATATTGTTGAGGTGTTTGGGTATTTCCAAAGAAATCTAACCCCCTATATTGCTAGTGGTACATCGTTAGTAATTGTTATCTTCCGTGCAATACTTTTGGTTAACAAAATTTATTTTAATTACACGCAATTACTCTTTGAATACTTACTGACCTACTTTCTCCGCTTCGCAATCGCGGCCCCCGTGTTACACCGATCACGGCCCCCCCATGTGCGCTTCTACACGGTGTTCAATACTCTTATGAAATATTTCACAAGTAGAACAATATTGTATGTACATTTGAAATGGATGACGTACTCTAGAAAAACGCAACACTTTACATTCTGATTTATAGGGATCCTTAATCTCAAAATTCAGATTTAGGTTAAGAGACTTAGAGCAAAACAGAATTCTACAAAAGAATCAGATCATAGTTAAATTATTACAAATGAAAATGATTTTTCTTTTTTTCAGAATTCAAATTTCTATATACATGTACGTGTATAGTAGAGGGTAAAATATTTTATTTTTTCTTCAATTTTTTAATCCCGTTTGATTTACCAATTTAGTAAACCATACTTTAATTTATCACCATAAAACATATGTATCGGTGATTTTCATGCTGACTGACGTTTTTCATACTAATTGTTAGACCATAATTAATTACCTAATTGTCTACGGACTTTTGCGGTTTTTATTGTCCCGATTTCGACAAAGAGCACACGGCGGGTGTGACCGGTCAGCAGAGGATGCTCACTCCTCCTAGGCACCTGATCCTACCTCTATCTTGGAGGTCCGTGTTGCTCTGCTTTGAATTTGTATTTCGTTTTATGGATTTTTTAGATGGTTGACGGTTTGTTATTGTCATTTTTTCATGTATCGGTGTGTGTAATTTTCAAAGAACAAGATACGGTATTGGCAGTATTTGGCCGCAACATTTACGATATTTCTAACGTCTTAGTCTGGGTTATATTGATGTTGTGCATTGTACTAAGTATGATATAAGCTAAATCCTACAGGCACTAAAATGAATTTTCATAATGACGTCACTAATGTTCGCTTAACATGGGATGCTCGTTCAAATGCGTCACTATATAATGTTTTATGAGTAGTTTTCGTTAAAATTAGACACTTTACATGCGACAATCACTTTTATATTTTACGTGGAGGCTCATAATTTCATCATTCATTCATACAATCAAAATGGTGTCGGTTGTCACATGTGAACAATATAAATTAAAAAATAAAGAATACGGGAAATGATATTTTACCGACGTCAATTACGCTTTTATTCATCGGTATTGACGTCAACAACGCCATTGACGCTGAGTGAGAAGCTAATTAGCAGAATGTATTAATTAATAAGCTATTATTCTGTTAGCACTTACTATTGTTCCACTGATTCTTAAATCATATATACAGTACAGCTCACGAGTATTCCAACAAAACAGCGGCCACCGTGTTTAAAAAACCAAGCTGAGCGAGGAAGTGTCAGTGCCTTTGACATATTGTTTTCTGTTACGGCCTCGAAACAAGGAAAAAAAAAACAAGGTGCGACACAGCTCAACAACATGTAACACCTGGTATATATATATATATATATATGCTTGTCACAAGACACGTCACAATGCACCAACGTCAAAAACGTACTAATCCTACTAATCCTTTTGACGTTATGTTTGAATTTTAAAGAGATTAATATCATTTTTAAAAGTAAAACGCACTCAATTCGTATAATTAATTACAGAAAATTAAATTATAAGGAGTGAACTCATTATCTACCCAAGTTATACTGGTATAACCTGGATTGGAACAATTTACGATTTTTAGCTCACCTGAGCTGAAAGCTCAAGTAAGCTTTTCTGATCACTTTTTGTCCGGCGTCCGTCTGTCCGTAAACTTTTTACATTTTCGACTTCTTCTCCAGAACCACTGGGCCGATTTCAACCAAACTTGGCACAACGCATCCTTAGGTAAAGGAGATTCAAGTTTGTTAAAATAAAGGACCAAGCCCTTGTCCAAGGGGAGATGATTAAAAATCATTGAAAATTTGTTGGTATTTTTCAAAAATCTTCTTCTCAAAAACCATTTGGCCAGAAAAGCTGAAAATTGTGTGAAAGCATCCTCAGGTAGTGTAGATTCAAGTTTGTTCAAATCACGATCCCCAGGGGTAGGGTAGGGCCACAATGTGGGGTCGAATTTGACTTAGGTTTACACTACGGCCAAAGCGGTTTGCGTATTTACCGGAAGTCCTCGTGGTGTGAAATTGATCGCGGTTTAGCACAGGTAACTCAGGTAAAACCGCGCATCCTCGCGGTACAGCTTCTCACCTTGTCCACACCGTCGCGGTTTTGTGAAATCAGTTTCAGGTGAAAATTGTTCTTTTTTTTTACGCGAGTTACCTCCCCCAATTTCTTCTCATGTGGGAAATATGATTGAGGGAATTAATGAATATTTATTCATTTATTTATTTATTTTATAAATGGAGTTTATTGTTACAATTTATTATTATTTTTTAAAAAAGGTGGGGGAAATAAAAGGAACGTGTAATTACGCTAATACAGAATTTTGTATACCTTTGATAGCATTACATATTTAATCTAGGCACATTCATTGCTGGTAATTATCGGTTATCAATTAATTTAATTAATTAATAAAAATTTCACCAAACTATCTTATTTTGCCTCGGGAAAGGGGATACATATGTACTAATTGGCTTTTTATTTACAATCTTTCATAATTAATTATTACCTTCAAAACATACCTTACACTTGGTCATTTCTCTTAAATACGTTTAAAGAATTTGTTTAATGAATAACAAAGTACATGTATATTAAAATGTTTAGAAAAGCACTCGCTTATCACCGATGCGACCCGAGCTTGATCCCCGTGATCGACAGTTGTTGTATGTGAATTGGTAGGGTGGTCGCCCGCTTGAACACTTGGGTTTTCTTCGGGCACTCCGGGTTCCTCCCACATCAATAACCCCCCTCGCGCTAATATCCGTGCCACGAAAAATGTCAATATAAGTTGCAGAACTTGTTTAAGAATCGTTGTTAAATAAATAAGGTACAGTCAGTTTAAGAAAATGTTAAAATCGTGTATTTAAAAACTGACTTTCGTATCCGATTTAGCAAAAGTATGATGTTCAGTGGGTCGCCCAATATTTATGTTGGTCGTACAAAACCCGGTATTTAAAAAAATGTATGATCATATATTCTGGGGAATCCATCACATGTTAAAATTTTGCAGTGTCAGTTGACCAACAGAGGAAGAAGAATTGCGTAACATTACGTATACAGTATGTGTATACAGAATTTGGGTGGTTGCCGTCGGGGTGGGTGACCTGGAGCAATTAGTGTGACTTGGGGTCCGCTAAATAGAAGTATATAGTCTGTTCTTACAAACAGCGAAATTTTCTTGGATAGAATAATTTAATTTCAAACAAATGAAAAATTGTTCAATTTAAATTGAAAGAAATTTCATCTGCGTATTTATAACACAATGTTTACAAAAATACATCTATGAAATTACCTGTTAATGATATACTTTACACTCGATTAAAATACAAATAACAAGCAGACTATAACCAGGGTTAATCGGGAATGGAGATAGTAATTGAGAACACAGCTACAATCAATTTTATATAATTATATACATCTAGTATTTGTACTTTTTAAAATGGTAAAAATGTGAATGTTTGAATGAATTTAAATTTTGGATCATTATAGGAATCATATGAACATACGATTTGTGTGTTAGTATGCATAAGTAAAAAACTTCTTTACACGATATGTGACACATTATATATTCTTCTAGCCATGTTCAAATTAAGAAAGTTTTAATTTCCAAGTTTCTAAGAACTTTATATATTTTGATTTTGGAGAGAGAGAGAGAGAGAGAGAGAGAGAGAGAGAGAGAGAGAGAGAGAGAGAGTCTCAATATTCTATAAGATTTCTCACGGCACGTGGTCAGAGCACCGGTGCTGTCAGGGACATGAAGTGTTATGTAATAGTTATACACACCCGTAAACACAGGGATGACCGATTTTCAATGTTTCTGTCTGAATTATGCATTATTTTGTGTTCGAATGTAGACGGTCAGCCTAAAGCCCGTACGATATTTATTGTCGCCTTCATAATTTATAATAACGCTTTATTGCATATATCATACTCCTTTAATATTTTACTTTTTTCTGAAAACGGCTACATGTATTAATACTTTACAGGTAACTCTTGGTGGCTCGAACTTCGATCGCTCGAAGTTCTTGATCGCTCGAAATGAGTCTCCGGTCCCGAATTTTTTCGCTATACGTGTATAACTAAGCAAATTTACTCTTTTAATCGCTCAAAACACTTGACCCCTCAAAGTCAAACTGCAATCCCGTTATTCCTAATCTATTATTAGGGTCTTCCGTCTTCAGCGGAAGACCCTTCTATTATTCTATTGTTTCTTTTTCACTTTTTAGGGTCTTCCGTTTCCAACGGAAGACCCTCTTGTTATTCTACTGTTTCTTTCTATTATTATTATTATTCTTAATATTCTTTTTCTGCCTTCTTTAAAGCTTTATTTCTCGAAAACTATTCATCCGATTTGCACCAAATTTTTAGGACTTATACAGCATCGGAGGGGACAAATGTTTTTAGTTACATTTTTTGATGACGTCACTTCCGGTTTAAGATATTGACGATTTAATGAAATTTTAAGGGTCCACGCAACTCCTCTGAAACTATTCACAATAGAAAGTTGAAATTTTCAGGGATTGTAGATGAAAGTCTGTAGATGTACCGCATTGTTTTATAATATGGATAATACGCAAGGCGTTGAAGCTCGCCTGAGGTCGAAAATTGACACCAATTTTTTTTACAAAAATTTTGCACATTTTCTGAAATATTATTAAACCTGTAAATATTTTGTTAAAACATGTAATGCAAAAGTTGTTTTAATTTTCACGGGGTTTCATTTGATATAAAGAAAAAGGGGCTGGCCCCTCAAAATAGGGGCCAAGAGGGCTCTAAAGTCGTTTTGCAATAACTCTTTACTGATCAATAATTTGTTATCAATTATAGCAACAAAAATGTTCATTGTACAGCTGTTTATCTAAACAAAACCATACCTTAGTCATATGTTACGTAATTAGGGGTTTCAAGGGGCCAGAAGTCCAAAACTTTGATCAATAATATCTAGAAAAGGAGAAATATTTTGAAAAGCATTGTAGAAGAAAAGTTGCTCAAAATAATGTTCTCAACAATCTGATACCTCCATTTTTTTCGTTGGTGGCCCCAGTAAGGAGTTTAAGGGTGAGCCCCTTAAACACATTTGTTCTGATATCTTTAGAATGGTCAACAATTTGTAAACACTTGTTGAACAAAATGTGTTTATATTTACAAGACCTTTTATTTGATATCAAGAAAAAAGGGCTGGACCCTCAAATTAGGGGCCAAAAGGGCTTTAAAGTCTTTTAATAATAACTCTTTACTGAAAAAAAATTTGTTATTAACTATCAAAGCAAAAATGTTCATTGTACAGCTGTTTATCTTTACTGTACCATACCTTAGTCATATGTTACGTAATTAGGGGTTTCAAGGGGCCAGAAGTCCAAAACTCTGATCATTAATATCTAAAAAAGGAGAAATATTTTGAAAAGCATTGTAGAAGAAAAGTTGCTTAAAATAATGTTCTCAACAATCTGATACCTAAAATTTTTTCGTTGGTGGCCCCAGTAAGGAGTTTAAGGGTGAGCCCCTTAAACACAGTTGTTCAGATATCTTTAGAACGCTCAACAATTTGTGAACACTTGCTGAACAAAATATGTTTATATTTTCGAGACCCTTTGTTTGATATCAAGAAAAAATGGGCTGACTCCTAAAATCCGGGGCCAGAAAGGCTTCAAAATCTTTTTATGATAACTTTTTTTTGAGCGATAATTTGTTATTAATCATAAGAGCAAAAAATAAGAGCTTATTAAGCTTAATTTAAAGCTGAAATCCGTTTTAAAATCTTACGATGCATTACAGAGATATTGGGGTTTAAAAATTGATTTTTCCGGAAATTTTGATTCAACATTCTTGGTTAAGAAAATAGTGTTATGTTCAAAGTTAAATTAACTCGTACCTAAAATCATTCGATAATTGTTAAATCGTATTCAAACACATTCGGATTTGTTTTTGCTAGGTCGTTCTTGAAATTGATAAGGTTTTTGTTAATTCGTACTTAGAATCATTCGGATTTTGTTAACTCGTACCAAGAATAATTCGATTTTTTTCTTTTTGTTTTAGTTTCTCATGTATATTGGTTTAAGAATTCTGCTTCTTACAGGAACTTTTAGCTTAACTTTCGACATTAACGGAAGACCCACTCGTTGCTTTGCAACGAGCTTTGCTCTAGTTTGTTTTACTCTCGATACCTCGAAGTGGCTGTGTATACATGTATGCAAGCGTTACCTAATTTTAACACTCACTTGGTCATTAAAATGGCTCAAGGCGTTAGACGCGGGACCCGTGTAACGGGATGTTTATTCAGGTGACACTTGTCCTGCAAGGTGATAATTGATCCATGATTGACCTTACCGTTGCCTAAACTATAATTAACACAGACCGTTTTAAGATAATTTAAACAAATGTACATAAAATTTTATTTTTTTATAACGAGAGAGAGAGAGAGAGAGAGAGAGAGAGAGAGAGAGAGAGAGAGAGAGAGAGAGAGAGAGAGAGAGAGATAAAGGCCGGAAAGTAGTTAATGAGTTAAATAAGAGTCAGATTAAGGGGAAAACATACAAGTTGTGTTGATGCCTACGGTAGCGACCTCATAATAGTGCATCGCGTAATATTTGTTTTTGTATTCTTAAAATCTGTGGCATATTTTTAACTCATCATATGCTAAAATATAATACTTTAAAATATTAATAATTTTCAAGTACACGTATATGATTTGCGTAATACATTGCTATGTTTTGGGCTCTTGTACAATATTAACAAAATACAGGTTGCAATAGTTTTCTAGAAGCTTTTGTTAAAAAACAATTCAAAGAAATAATGGATTTTTCTTCTAATAATATTTATATCTAAATTATAACAATAATTAAAACAGCGCTTTTTTCTTCTTCTCAGTTTAATCCCTGATACCTAACACACACCTGTTACGGTGTCTTACACCATCGCGGTAAAATCGTGGCCCCACGAATACCGCGACGGTGTATCGCGGAAAGGATTAAAACACCATCACGGTGTCGCGGGAAAATACGGGATCCGCGTTGACCGTAGTGTATATAGAGTAAATCTTTTAAAATCTTCTTCTCTGAAACTGATCAGCCAGAAAAGCTGAAATTTGTGTGGATGCATCACCAGGTAGTGTAGATTCAAGTTTGTTCAAATCATGATCCCCGGGGGTAGGGGGGGGGCCACAATTGGGGGTCGAATTTTACATAGGAATATATTGAGAAAAATATTTAAAGATCTTCATCTCAGAAACCGATTGGGCAGAAAAGCTGAAATTTGTGTGTGGAAGCATCCTCAGTTAGGGAAGATTCAAGTTTGTTGAAATCATGATCCCTAGGGGTAGGGTGGGGCCATAATGGGGGGGGGGGTTGTTGTAAAATTTTGACATAGGAATATGTAGGGAATTTATTCTATATGGCTTTACTTTGTGCAAGCATTTAGATATATTGTTGATTCTTTAAAATTGTTTAGACTTTGGCCTCTTGAAAATTCTTCAGCCCCATAAGGGGTTCAAAGTTTGATGTAGGTTTATTATCATATATAAACAGTTGTTTAAGTCTGATCATCTTCTCGAGAACTGCAACGCTCAATATGTGATATTACTGTAAAATCATCTTGTTACAAAGGCTCAATGATAAACATAAGATTATTCAGGGGATTTTTTTTTACAGGATCTATTATACGACATTGTTTAGATATTTTGTATATGACTACGTAAAGCTGATTTTATTATGTCTATTGTTGCTCAGGTGAGCGATGTGGCCCATGGGCCTCTTGTTTATAATTTGCTTCGCGGATTATAAAGCGTAAACTGCCCCAACCCAGGTTATACTTGTATAACCTGGGTAGACATTGAGTTCATTTCTTAAAAAACTTAAATATTTATTAATTTACGTAAGAGAAAAGAAAGGAAAAGAAACAGAAAACAACAATAAAATATTACAATACACGCAGCGTTAAGACCCGTGCGATTGTTCTGATGGATTTCTGTCGAGAAAAAGACCGAAAATTATCGCCGACATATTAAAAGGCTTGATCAAAAACTAATGATTTCTTTTTTTGTTTGAGTCAATTTTTGTTTGAGTCAGTGTAGGAACGGAAGTGTACAGTTTTGGGTAGCGCTGTTTGTTTAAGCGAGAGAACAAGTAGCGCTGCGTACAGCATTTTGATCGTGGATAGAAAATACGTAAATAACTAATATCTGGAGGGACAGTATCTCGATTGATTTTATACGGTAGTAAATTAGAATAAGTTTATACTTGTTATATCAATCTTAAAATCTTCTTTCTTTTTGGAAAAAAAAATTATTAAATAAAACAGTGCAGTGCAAATATTCAATGAGAAACTGAATCAAAATTCCTAGAGAAGTTTCATTCCTTTGACCAAAAAAAATATTGTTTCTTGTGAAAATATTTCCAAAATATAATATCTTTCAGACAAAAAAAAAAAAAAAAAAACAACAACTACATATATGAAGGAAGTAACTCATTCTTTGAATTTGAAGTTTTCTTACCATGCCTCGATATTGTTTACTGTACGCGTAGGCTCTTATTAGTTCTGATTTGCAGATGAACATCTGTATGCGTAATTTCGAACATTACAATAAGCTAAGATTTTCTGGTTACGGAAATTACGTTTGTAAAATTCGTTTTAAAAAAAATAGGTTAAGTAAACCAATTTAAAAAAAATCTGACACAAAAAAAACCCCCACAAATGTGCATGTAGTATATATTCATCTAGTAATTTTTATATTAAGGATTTTGATATCAATTGCGTATATTGCAAGTATATTTTATATAAAGTTTCTGATACGCTTGTCAATATAAATACATGTATCTAAATACTTGTACTAGTATTCCGCTTTTAAATCTCGTTTATTCAAAACATATCATATAGTTGTATTCAGTTAAGCACTGATGTGAATATGACAACTATGTAAAAGGATGAGCAAGGCCGATTAAAAAACTACTAATTACAAATTAAAATTCTAAATAAATGCTTAAAATTGCGCTACGCGTACAGTATGAAATAATGACAGCTCATGATATTCTGAGGAATTTTTCCCACTTTCATTTTCAATGACATCAAACTCCATATCAGATTTATCTCTTGAGGAATATATCTACCTCTACATGTACATGTCCTCTATTCAGATTGTCAAAATGTTCATTGAAAATCATGTTGCAAAAAGAATACAACTTTTCATAATTGTGCCAGTTTATTACCACAACATATTGAATTGTTCCAGAAGTTTGTTGTTGTTTTTTTTACATCCATTTATCAATTTATTTCATAAAAATCTTCGACTGTTCGCAAAGCCACGTCTTCTATTTGTTTATTTGCTTTGACAAACAGGGCTACCCAAAATTGTACACTTCCGTTCCTACACTGTGCATGTAGTATATATTCATTTTGATAGCGCATATAATCAGTGGATCAGTAAATAAAGTTCCTTCCGTGATCTAGTCTTTAAGTTTTTGACTTCATCTTTATCAGACACTTTAAAGGGACCTAGACACGATTTGACTTCAAAATTAAATTTTATTTTTCTATTTTTAATGTTTGGAATAGTTTACCTTGTTTGCCACGAGTCAATTTGTCAAAGAAAAGTTAATTCGATACTTTACATATTTGTAAACAAATATAAGACGAGCTTTGTTTACATAACAAGAAATTCTTACCTCTGTATCTCTCTTATAACATGACTTCTAACATTAAAATTTCGGTCAATCATTCAAAATGCGGAAGTAAACAATTCTATACTTAACAGATAAAAAATAAAATTTTGATCTAAAATCGTGTCTAAGTCCCATTAAACATTTAGATAAAGTTCCTTCCATGTTAGAAACATATAACTCTATTTTACTAAGGCCCATCCTATGGCATGTCAAACGTTGCAATATTCGATCTTTTCCATTTGTATTGTATAAATTTTCATTTGTATTGTATAAATTTCCATTTGTATTCTATAATTTTTCATTTGTATTGTATATTTTTTTATTTGTAATGTAAAATTTGTATATGGAAAATTAGAGAATACAAATGGAAAATTATAGAATACAAATGGAGAATTATAAAATACAAATGAAGAATTATAGAATACAAATAGAAAATTATACAATACAAATGAAATTTATAGAATACAAATGGAAAAGATCGAATATTGCAACGTAAAAATTCCAAAATACAGGCGATAGTTCCCCACAAGTTAAAAAAGAATCGAAACAAAAATTAAAACAAGCCAAAACCACCGTCACAAGTAAAAAAGTCAACGCATTGAAATATTTAACATCAATTTACTTCACAAAAACGGCACAATTATATTTTGGATGTTTCAAATATTCCCTTCGCACGTAAACTGTTGAACAACAAGCAAATATATCTTTGTCAGTTTGACCCGTTTATCATGCGTCCAACAAGGCTGCTTCTAAAAATGAACCTGGTTTTCGATATATGAAATATCGAACCCGAAGTTAATCTGATTGACCCCCATTCTCTCTGTTTTATTATTATTTTCGTAAATTACCCAAATTTGAAACAGAATTAGCCCATAATTTTTGCAATTTATATTTTCCTTCCATAAGGATTATTTATGCTAAATTACGTCGAATTTGACTCAGTAGTTCTTGAGACGAAGATTTTTAAAAATGCACCCCCCTTTTTCTACAGTTTCAAGGTTTTCTCCGCTTTGAATAAAGATCGGTTTTTCATTTCTGCAATTTATATTCATCTTACCATAAGGATGCTTTTTGCCAAATTTGGTTAAAATTGGCCTGGTGGATTTAGAGAAGAAGTTCAAAATGTGAAAGTTTACATACGGACGACGGACAAAATGTAATCACAAAAGCTTTCAGCTTAGGTGAGCTAAAAAGCCGCATGCAGATTTAATCTTGTGATCTGCGGTCCACAAGCCCAGAGCTCATACGCAGATATGTTTTTAAAACACAGATTAACAGCAAATCGGCAGTTTCTCGCTTAAATATTCGTGACGTCGCGTTTAAAATGCCGATGTCTTGCTAAAAACGGAACAGTTTTTAGCATTAATTTCATGATGTGTATGTTTGAGTCACACATATACGTTATATACCATTGGATTTGATAAATTAGAGGCTTTTTGAAATGTTTTGTGTTGTGCATATTTGAAACACGGCATATTTCGGCCAATAACATCCCTTGTTCTTTATGCTGCGCTCGCTCTAACGGTCACAACGCAAAACATATTATTTGAAGGAATTTAATGTGAATATGTATTGTAAGGATAAAAATACAAAAAAGCAATCTGTGTGGAACAAGCTCCAATCTCTTTCACCAAGAAAAATCGGACGGCACTTGATCTAATGCCTGGAATCAATGAAGGTGCTGTTTGCAGCAAGAGCTACGGGGAGGCTCTGCCAGTACAAGATGTAATTCCACTATTGGAAGAAATTATTTCGTCTTGATCAGACCAAGAGGATGTTTCAACAAGTATTGGCGCTCAAAGCTCCCAAATCAAAGAAAAAACATAATCTGTGTGTTAACCGCAGTGCCTAGTGCCTAACAATTCAGGCTTCTCATCCAGGCTCAGGCTCTAGTTTTTCGTCCATCACCTCTTCATGTTAATCTTTAACATCTTTTTTAAACGTCAACTAGCCTAACCTAGACGTTTCTGAGCCTGTCGATACCCCTTACACCGAGGAAGTATCAGCACCTACCTGCACAACATTTATCTACCTTAAATGTTTGGCAGAGTCGCAGATAAAAAGGAACATTAATAACGCAGGAGGGAGCCTAAAACCAGCCCACCTTTTCTCTATACATAACCTAACGGATAGCTGCAGAACTGTTACAGAAGCTCTACGGGAAATTCAGGTTGGCGCACCGTTGAGCAACAAGTAAATCTATACAAAAAAGAGAGAAGCTATCAAAGTTTGAACACACCTGGTTTTCTTTTTTGTGAACAGTATCCGTAATCCATTTGTCAACCCTAAATTGATAAACACTACCTATCCAGAGAAATAGGGAACTCTATATGAAATACAAGTATTTTGCCAAAAAATAATTTAGTTCAACAGGTGGTATTTTTTCATTTATAACCAAAACTCAAAATCCAAGTAATATATGCACATCTCTGATACATGTATGTGTGCAATTGATCTGCAAAACAAACAATTTCCTTACTTGAAAACTGTAGGAGCTGTTATCCATACAATAGAGGTTCTCCATGGCAACTATTTTGCCAAAAAAAAAAATCCGTACAATAAAGGCACCTAACATGTATATGCAATATTATGCAAAAAAAAAAAATGACAAAGTTTAACAGGTGGTATTTTTAAAATAATTTATCGTAAATTAAAATCCAAGAAATATACACATCTCTGATATATGTACAATTGATCTACTAAACAACAACCTTCTATCTTGACAACTGTAGGAGAAGTTATCCGTATAATAAGGGTAAAATATATATGCCATATCATGCAAAAAAGTAAGTTCAAAAGCTGGTATTTTTCATGAATTATAAAAAAAAACCAAAATCCAAATAATATGCACATCTGATATATATACAATTGATCTGCAAAACAACAATTTCCTTTCTTGAAAACTGTAGGAGGAGTAATCCATACGATAAGGGTTCCCTTTTGGCAGCCGTCCGCCCTCAATTTTCACCATTTCAATAATAACCGGATTTTCCTTTGGAAAACCCAGTAAAAACTGTATATTAATTGCGCACGGATTTTGAATTATCAAACTAATTTAGAAAGATATTCTGTAAAACTTTTAAAATACAAAAAAAATCCTGACACATTTAACATTAGATGTCATTACTTGCCTCTAAATATCTTTGAAACACCCTCACCAGACCCGTGAAGTGAAAATGGGTGCTTTGTTTACAGGGAAAAATGACAATAACAAACTGTCAACCATCTCAAAACTCCATAACGCGAAATACGAATTTAAAGCAGAGCAACACGGACCTCTTAAAAGATAGAGGTGTGATTAGGTGCCTAGGAGGAGTAAGCATCCTCTGTTGACCGATCGCACCCGTCGTGCGCTCCTTGTCACAATCGGGTATGTCATGATCGAGGTAAATGTCAAAATCAGGAAACTGTCATAATAGGGAAAACACGAAACGGTGATAATTTGGTTTGCTTGTGATGGTCAAAATACAAACCTTTAACAAACACGGACCTCCATTACATTGAAGGTAGCATCAAGTGCCTAGGAGGAGTAAGCATCCCCTGCCGACCGGTCGCACCCGCCGTGTGCTCATTGTCAAGATCATGAAATCAAAGTACTGAAGTACTAACGGGAGTTGATTTTATAGATTATTATTTATTTTAAAATCAACGATATGTTATTTAGCATGACAAGTAATTTCTAATCTCTATTTAAATTACGCACATTTTTATAATATGAATTCTCCGACTTTTCCAACAAGAATTTCGAGAAAACCCCATATGAATCATGTTGTGTAATATTTAAAGATATAATTAGTTCCATCAAACTTTGTATCAGTAATCGAAATATTTCTATAAATTGTACACATGTCTGGATTCAAGAAATATTGAACTCTAGTATCGTTCAACCAGACGCTCGGTTGTCTCCGTTAATCTCCGACTACCAAGAGAGACTCTGCTTGTCGGAGATTTACGGAGACAGCCGAGCGTCTGGTTGAACGCTCTGGCGTAGGAATACATACGACTACAAAAACTATCTAAATTGTTCGTAGTATTTAAAATCTGACTATTTTCAAGGTATTTATAAATACGTTTCCTTGAAAAACAATGGTTCAGCATACATTTCACCGCATCTATCTATTATTTCAAGAACTAACTCTTGTCAGCGGTGATGATTTGTGCTTAGGTCCAAACACTGTTTCACTTTTGGTTTGCCAGAGTAACTGCATAGGAGAGTTGATTAAAATCAACTCCCAAAAAGGAAAAAACTGTAGTCAGTCCGGTGTATAAATAATGGTCTAACAAGTATGAAAAACGTCAGTCAGCATGTGTCCTAACGAAACATTGTACTTGCTGACAATACCATTGTATCGACCATACAACTTGCGTAAAGATGATTTTAATCGAGGTTCCTGATACACGTAAATAAAAAAATGACAATAACAAACCGTCAACCATCTCAAAAATCCATCTAATGAAATACAAATTCAAAGCAGAGCAACACGGACCTCCAAAAAGATAGAGGTAGGATCAGGTGCCTAGGAGGAGTGAGCATCCTCTTATGACCGGTCACACCCGCCATGTGCTCTTTGTCGTAATCGGGGGAAAAAACGGAAAAGTCCGTAGACAATTAGGTAATTAATTATGGTCTAACAATTAGTATGGAAAACGCCAGTCAGCATGCGACCAAGTGGAAGATTGTATTTGCTGACAAGGGTGTTGTGTAGACCACAGGACTTACGAAAAGATGACTTCAAACGAGACTGTTAATAGTCCTGTTTTATCAACTTGTTTGTCAGTAGCTTGCTTCGCCTTAGAAATTGTTCATACGAAGAGCATGCCCTTGCGTATCGAATTAACTGAGAGACAAAAACACCATATGCAGGTGATGAAGTTATATTGCTACCTAAGTAAGGAAAGTTGACTATAGAAAAATTGGAGTAATCGCGTTTAAATATCGCGACTCTTGATCCCGACGTGAATTTAACATACTTCACCTTCTGAGGTCGGTGAAGGTGTTTAGGAAAACGTTTGAGGGAAGTAAACTTTTGAACCAGAAGTAAAATGTCTTTTTATGCATTAAAAATTTCAGAGAATATATTCTTAATTAGTTTATAAGGTCCAAAAAACGTGCGCCACTGGGCCGATTTTAAGCAAACTTGGCACAAAGCATCCTTAGGTGAAGGGGATTCAAGTATTAAAATGAAGGACCATGCCTTCTTTCAAAGGGTGATAAAAAAGAATTATTGAAAATGCGTTGGTATCTTTCAAAACTCTTCTCAACAAGAGGCCAATAGGCCTTAACGGTCACCTGAGTACCATAGCCCATACACAAACTTGTCGAGGAGTCTTATATATGCATTTAATAAAGTTTCATTCTGGGTAAAAAAAATTATAATATTGTAATGACGACCACCTTCCTGCCAGAAATCTTTCAAAAAGGAGTATGAAACCTATAATTTTAGCGAAAAACTTAAAAAGATCATAATAGAGTGCATGACCTGATATTGAAAAGGTATAAGAAAACAGTCGAAAATAATTTTCCATTATTTGTTAACTTTCAAGATATGTTTTATGTGTATATGTTTTCATAGATAAACTAAAACAAGGTGGCTAGTAGACATGTTTATTTATTAAAACAACCTCCCACCCCCTCCCCCTCCCCCATCCTCAGGGGCAGACAAACTCTCCCTGTGGGCATTTAAACAAAAAAACATAAAAGAGACTATCTACATCATCATCTGGTATTTATACCAACATCATTGTACATGTACTCTTTATCAGTTATTTTGGTTAGCCAATTAATACTTTACTATTAATGAGTCTATTTATTTATTTAAAGACTTCAAAAACTGTTTTTGTTTCAATAAATAAATTACTTGCATAGTGTTTTGATCGTACAACTTCTTAATTACATTATATTTAATGATTAATAATTACATTATGAAGAAGCAAGGGAAGATAATCCATTATGAAGAAGAAGGGGAAGATAACTCAATTAACTTTCGCAACATCTTAACTTTGATACACAGCTTTATTCTTTCTCTTTTCTAAATACACATGAATGTAAATTATCTCATTTCTTTCATTAAAATTCATGAGCAGAAAAATTATAAGACAAATATACACCCCCCTCTCCCAGCCATAACACTTGCCTTACATGTAGGTGGCATGAAATATGATAAAAGATGACAGCTTAATAAATGTTTTTCTAAATATGCAGTCAGTTTTTATTCTGTGTCAGTAGACCTTTTTTAAACATTCTTTATACATTAACACTAAATGACCGTGCTTTTGGTCACACCCTACATTAAGAATCCCAATCCTATACACTATATGAGTGTTTTGGGCCCGCCCTATATTCAGAACCCCTACCTCGGGGGACATGAAATTTTAAAAAATTTGGTAGAGGACTTCCTGGTCTACAAAATTATGAATTCAGTTCTCCCTACAGGTGTGTGGGAGTAGAGAAGAGAATTTTTAAACATTATATGCATTAACCCTATACATCCATTTTAACCCAGCCCTAGAGTCAACACCTATTGTGTAGGGGACATAAAATTTACAATTTTAATAGAGGACTTCCTGGTTAACATAATTATGAAGTCAGTCTTTCTTACAGATGTTCGAGAGAAGAGAAGATTTTTAAACAGTACATGCATTACCACTATATGGCCATGTCGAATGGCTAAATTTAACCTTAACTTTGAGAACACGGATATACTTAGTTTAATCACAGATAAAGATGATGTAATCTTCAAAACAATAGATTGGGGAGGCATTAATAAGGTTGATGTTTGATGATTTAAAGAAAGTCCGCTACTTTACATAGATATTTTCTTGTGGGGAAGAAACAACTGCTATTATAAGAGCATAAACCAGACCCTAAAGTTTATATCGTAGACCCCACCTTTAAAGCAGTTTAAAACCTTAAACAGTATCGACATAGACAGACTGTTTGCACCAAGACAAGCCGAATCTTAGAGAAAATACAAAAATACTTCGTGGGGAATGAAATGTTTTCACGTTCAGCTTGGTTATTAGTGGCAATATGTGTAAAAATTCATTCAAGGCTCAAGTTTTGTTGCTATTTAAATACATTAATTAAACACTTGACCAAATACGTAACACATGTACACATGCCTTTCAAAGTGACACGGTGACTGACTCAAAAATGATGTTTTGCTTTTTAATTATGACAACGTAGATAAGAACAAATATACGAAGTTTGATCACACGGAAGGTCTCATGCATTAACAGCCATCACCTATCAGTTTACAAGTCGTTAAAACTCGTCCGGAAATTACACGTAAACTAACCGAGTTGTTTTGGACATTAATTTCAGTGTCAAGTGACTGCGATTGCTATCTAAAATAGTTACTATGGGATTAACAATGAGAAAAGAATTTAAATTTGAAGTTTTTCGAGGTCTGTAGTAAGAAATATGCATTCATAGGGAGTGCATCTTAGTAATTATAGTTCTTGAAGACAAAGGGTTTTACTGAAAATCCGCTGGCTCATGATATTTGCCACGCTGCAGTATTTACATTACCCTTCTGCGTGGCTATAATATGTATGTGTTGGCCCAACGCTTAATTTTATTTTTCTCTTTTTAATTGGAATTTTTTTTACTTATTAACACCGCAATTTTTCAAAAGTTCATCTTTTCTTATGATAGATGTAAAATATGTGAAAATCGTGTAAAAACTCGATATTTGGTTTATGCGCCACTATGTCTCTTTAATTCAGAAGTACCGTTCTTACTTTATCCAGACTAGAGTATGGAAACTTATGGGGGAAAAACCGGTATGACTTCTGTAGACACTTGCTGAGAGATTGTCAAACATGTATATTGCTTCCATATCTTAAAATAATGGCAAGGAACAGATATATCACAAAAGTTCTCTCATCAACATCACAAAAGCAGATAATAAAAGATAAAGACATAATCTGATACTAGTGCAAAGAATTTTAGATTGCTATTGAGTCATCGATGGATTATTCTTAACCAGTGGTCCATAACAAAATTTAGGAACCCCATGACCTCAGTAAAATTTACTTTTATCTTAAAAGAGTCACTGCATTACCAGTAATACTCAAACATCTGTTTAGTATTTCATTTCAATCCGTTTTGTCAAGCGTGGCATAGAGTTCCATCATCAACTGAAATTGGATAGTTCCCAGTTTAATGAGGATAAAACTGGAACGTTTGTTAACCTTAAGTACGAAACTCAATAGAAAATCCGCCAAGGGGGGTATTGTACTTCCAGCAAGAGCAGTGGAAGGTCACACAGAGAAGAGAATGTATGCCTCCCCTGACAGTACCTGCTGCCCAGTCAAACTTTTTAACATCCTTTCAGCAAAAAACCTAATGCTATCGACAATGGAATTACACTTTTATATAAACTTCTTTTCCCGCGACACAGTATACAGAATGAGAACTGGTGTACCAATAAATGGCCTCACACTTTTTTTACTAGGAGATGAACAAGAACTAGGACAATATAGGACAATATTGTAAAGTATGGCATGTTAAACGTTGCAACACTTGATCTTTTTTATTTGTATTGTATACATTTTAATTTGTATTAGAAAATTTTCATTTTATATTCTATAATTTGAATTTGTTTTATAATTTCAATTTGTATTCTACATATTTTTTATTTCTATTTTATAATTTTCATTTGTATTATAACAACTCCATTTGAATGGTATAATTTTACATTCGTATTGAATAAACTTAATTTGTATTGTCATAAAATTCATTTGTATTATATAATTTTTATTTGTATTGTATAATTTTTATTGTTTGTCAGAGATTGTTGATATTGGTTTGTTAGGAGAGATCTCATTTGTTTTATCTTATTCTTACTAGACTTTGTTTTCAATTAATTAAAACACAAATAGTAAAATAAAATTATAGATAATTCCATCCATCCCATCTTTGTTTAAGCCAATGAGAAACCCATTGTATCAATTGAAGAACCTTAAAACATTGGTCTACTGTTCGAGATAATCATGGTTTTAATGTCTACCAGAATGTAAGCATTGCAGCTTTAGATAATGACTTTCATGTACACGTTGAAGAACAAGATCCCTTACCAAAATATAAGGCCTCTGGCAAACAGTTGCCGCAAATTTGCGGAACGTTTCCTGAAAATTTGAAGCAAACAGTTGCCGCAAAGTTGCGGCAAGTTCAGAATTCGTATGCAAATTAGCTTCTGGCAAACTGTTTGCGGCAAGTTCAGAATTCGTATGCAAATTAGCCTCTGGTGAACTGTTTGCGGCAAAGTTGCAGCAAGTTCAGAATTCGTATGCAAATTAGCTTCTGGCATACTGTTTGCGGCAAATTTGCCGCAAGTTCAGAATTCGTATGCAAATTAGCTTCTGGCAAGCTGTTTGCGGCAAATTTGCCGCAAGCTTACAGATAAACAGCGCAATGAGCAACCTAAAGAAATAATTACAACAAAAGAAAAACAACTAATAAACACTAATAATCATTTAATTATGGTTACTAATACTATGCTTTTTCAATCAATTTACAAATAACTTCTACTGAGGGTTAACAAACATAACTTAATCAGTTACAGCAATATTAGAAATAAAAAATCTGGATCGAGTTTCAACATGCTTATAAAGGACACCAGTTAAAATTAATAATCATATCTTTAAATTTTACACATTTTATAGATTTCAAAACTAAACATGAAAATGATGAACAAATCATAATGAAACTTGACAAATAGTACTCAACCGATCGGTGATGATTTGTTGCTGCAGATCGATAACCTTGAATGCAGTTTGATTACACAACGCGCACAGACGGACTTCATATAGTTCACAATTAAGTCCTGCATGATCACTGGCCGTATTACGATCGATCGAGGCATTCTTTATGGGCATTCCCAATGTCCTTTTTGTGACAGTCCCGCATGCTGTCTAATTTAAATTCAGACATAAACAAACACACAAAAAGCTGACTATCAGAATATCACAATAATATCCACATTGTCGGACTTCAGCACTGTCGTTTATTTTCTCTTCTCCGTAATCTTAAACAAATTACGTCTTCACTCCTCTTTTGGTTGCATCTTTTAATCATAAAATCAGTGAGTCGACTGTCTTTCATTCATGGTTTTCTTTAGATCTGTGTAGACCGGCCAACAGGGCAGACCTATTGGGAGGATAAATAGATTTTATATAAGCACAATGGTTTTCAAATTTTTAACCAAAGAAAAACAAGTTATCATATTTCAATTCTATTATACATATAAAGCTACAAACTAACTCTGAGAAGAACATGAATTCTTTTCTTTATGTCATATAAATGGAAGTCATTTAAAATATACTTATAGTCAATATGTAATGATAATTTTCGAAATTTGACGATGTGTAAATAAATTTTAAATTATTTGTTCATACATCACAAGTCAAGTAAAACGTAAAAAAAAAAAACACCAAAAAAACCCCACGATAATAATAACGGGCGTTTTGATTGATTCGATACCGGGCATTGTCAAAGGTACAGTCTTAAACTGTTAAACCCATTATAAAAGTAGATCACAAACTTTTGTTTTATATGTTTTATATTCTAATAACAAATATGTTTAAACTGCTATTAAACAAATATATTTGTATTGGTGAACTTACTTTTTCAAAAACGTGCTCACGCAGATGGTGCAGTGGATGTTGGCACTCGATTCATTCACTCATATTCATCCTCTGTTTTCAGCAATGGATTTTTTCACAGTTAAACACTCCATTGACAATGTTTTTTTCACCTTGTGTACAGCTAATTCCCTTATTTTCATTCATTTCAACATCTCGGTGATGGCAGACAACATGGCAGCATCGAATGTGAAAATTGGCGGCTAGCTATTGATCGACCAATCAGCGCGCGCGTAGCTTAACATTAAAACAAAAGTAAAAGTAGAAACAAAAAGCATACGGAAAATTCTTTTTTCAACATCAAGCTGTAGATACTCGATCAAATTTAAGTAGACTGATATTTGAACTGAGGAAAAAATAATATACCGTTACAAAAGAACAGACAGGTTAGTGTTCTCGTAATACGTGAGGGGGGGGGGGGTCAAACTCTCTTTTATATAGTGAAACATCATAATCATGCGATTGAAGTTGATCTTAACTCGTAATATCGTCTTAATTGAAACTCTCTTAGAATAAAACTTTAATCCTAAAATATTTATTAGATTTATTTATTTTTTCTCTTTACAAAATAAACAAAATTATAACAGCAATTTAATTATAATTGACAGTCTTAAAGTTGTGTTCAATATGTAAAATTTTATAAGTCTAATTTCTGGTAAAGCTTTGGCAAGCTCAGAAAGTAATAAAACGGAGAAAAAAAAGAAGAAAAGTTTGTTGTAAACTTCTGGCAAATTTTAAGGAGTTTGCCAAAAGTTTGCCACTACTGGCAAAAAAGCTGCAAACATAATTGAGTGTCTGGTAAACTTCTGGCAAAATAAAAGAGGTTTACTAGAAGTTTGCCACTACTGGCAAAGATCGGCAAACAAGTTCAGAAGTTTTCTGGTAAACTAATCAGTTTGCCACAAATTTTCGGCAAATTTGCCGCAAACAATTCATTTTGGTAAGGGATATCTATGATATGCCGATGATCACTAGTAATACCACGCTCTGTTATCGATGTGAATATACAAAATAAGCAAAGTTACATTTAATAGGAAGTTGACACTGAATTTTTTCGAAAATGAATCCCACCATATGGCATGCCTCAACAAAAAGTGTGTTAAAATTCCAAGCATTTGCGACTAATTGTTGCTAAGAAATCTTTGACAAAAATTTGTTACGGGCAGACAGACAAACACACAATGGTAAAACAGTATAACACTGTGCCGGATAATTATGCCAGTGCCAAGGTGGCATTTTTGCACCCGCTTAGGATGCAGTTTCGGAAAAATCCAAATATACCGAACCATAGACCATTTTCTTGAGAGTGTATAACCAGTTTTGCTTTTAGTGTGTTTTACCTGACGGGCGAGATATTTACCTTTAAAAATTAATATCCCATAGGAAAATGATAATTCCCATAGGAGAAACGATTCTCCTACAGGAAATATTGACAATCCTATAGGATTTTCTAAAAATCCTATAGGAATTATATTTCCTATTGGAGAAAACTATTTCCTATAGGAATTTGACTCGGACAGGTAGTTTACCTATAGGAAATTAAAATTTCCTATCGGATTTTATCAAATCCTTTCGGAATTCTATTCCTATAGGAAGTTCTTATATTCCAATAGGAAAAATAGGAAATGTCTAATTTCCTATAGGAATATTGTTTTTCCTATGGGAAAAATTATTTTCCTGCAGGAATTTAGTTTTGAAAAGCAAATATCTCACCTGGCAGGTGAGTTACAATGATAACAAAGGTGGTTGTAAACTCTTTAAGCAATGGTCTATCATATGGCATATTTGAATTTTTCGATATATGCAGCTTAGACGGGTGCAAAAATGCCACCTTGGCACTGGCATAATTATCCGGCACAGTGTTGTATGTAATATTATTGATTTTGTATTTTGCGATTACTTCCGTTACGTCACATTGGTCATGCTATTATGTTTTATGTGAACCCCGTATTTTGTAAACAAGTACTTCCGAGTGTTTCAATTAAGACACACGTGTTTAAGGAACTTAGCGTTCTTATATTTCTAACGCCTGGAAATATTACATGGTGTCAGAAGTGGGATACCAAGATCGCAGCAGCTAGCCTAGCCGCTAGATCGTAGATATTTAGGTCTATCGAACGGACCGCTAGGTTATCCGCTAGGTCTCTGATTTGAAGTTGGAAATATACATGTTAAAATTCATTATAACTTAAAGGATATACTATAAGTTCAAACAATTTGTCTACGAGTGACCTAACATCTAAAACTTCAGAAAGTGTCCCAGCAAGTACTGGTAAATCTGAACCTTATGTCACTCGGTCTTGTCGTGTGGTAAAGCCTCGTTCTATCCTGTCTTTGTGAATTGTATATTATGTATGTGCTCGATTGTGTTTCTTTTATGGATTTTTGAGATGGTTGAAGGTTTGTTATTGTTATTTTTTTCATTTCAGCATGACATGCATTCTTTTAAAAAAAGGGGAGATGTAATAATATTGATTTTGTGTTTTGAGATTGGTCATGATATGTTTCATGAGAACCCCGTATTTTGTAAAACAGTACATCCGAGTGTTTCAATAAAGACAAACGTGTTTGAGGAACTTAGCATTCTTATATTTCCAACGCCCGAAAATATTTCACAGTTCTCCCCACTCCTTCGGAGCGGGGGTATAAAAACATGAGGTGGAAATTTTCGTGCCTGGATGAAGATACCGCTCTTTTAGGAATGGACATGCTGTTGAAAGAGGAAAATGGGTCAGTTGATAATAATTACATGCGAGTTTCGTTACTTTCAGAAGAAAGATAATCAAACAAGTGGTTGACAAAAACAAGAGAGTTATGGCGGCTGACAGTCGTTAGTTCATTCTTACAAAATAAGATAGATCTTAGGAGTTTGGGAGAAAACACAAGAGATGCTTGGAACATTAATAAAGGAGCCTTAGAACATAACCCACTTTCTCATCCAATCAGCAGTCGCTAAATATTCTATTAAGTAATGTTTTTACTCGTTAAAAATTTATCTAAGTTCACAGCGACGTCACATTTCGATTTACAGTGAAAAGAGCCATAAACAAAATAGAGATAATATCTGATTGGCGCAGAACTTTTGATCAGCCAATGAAAAAGTGGGTTATGTTCTAAGTAAGTTAGATCATATTAAGTAAAATTAACGCGATTAAGAAAGGGCTCGATCGCTTAGCTCCCTCCGCCCCCTTCTTAATCGCGTAAATTTTACTTAATATGATCTAACTATTACTTCAAGATGTGTACCTTTGGCTTTTGCAGATTGTGAACAGCAAATGAAGGCTCGGAGCAAATCATATATAGAAAGAACAGCTTAAATATCCCAACAAATTAAATTGGGCGAGGAACCAGATTAGGCCTTATACGCCATGCAACGCCTATCATTTAATATCACTGGCATATCTTCCGATTCTGTACGTTTTCAAATTAAAAATAAATTTCACTTACACGGTTTCACAAGGAAAACAAATCTAGTGATAGCGGGCAAACCAAGCAATTTCCAAAAAAATAAAAAAAAAAATATTAAAATCTTTAAAAATTTTCAACAGATAAGTGTAGGCACAGACCAAGAAGCATGCCTATTTTGGCCCAAAGTCATCATTTTTGTTGGCCCTATCTAATTTATGTTGTGATAAGTTGGCAGTTATGCCATTGTCCTATATTTGGCATAACTGCCAACTTATCACAACAGTTGGCCCCATTGTTAATGTTGGCTCAATGTCGTGCCATTGCACTCTTAAGTTGATCCAAACATTTGTTCACATTTGCCCAGTATATATAAACATTAATTATTGCCTTCGATATTATTGTGACTTATTGAGAACAAATATTTCGAAATCGAACAATATCACAAGTGTTATTTTATACATGTAATAATAGAACCAGTTTTAGTGTTTAAAGGGGGAGTCTTGTCCATGCCTTCCCCCGTTTTACCTACCAAAGTGTACATGCACAGATCCAGAAAGGGTCCGGACATACCCGACTCCAGTTAGATCTCAGCATGTTGTAATTCAGTGGCGGTTTTTAAGGTGGGGGGGGGGGGGGGGGCAATCAGTGAAAAATAACTTGCACAATGACTTTCCCCATTTGTTTAAAAAGTCATTTAGAAATACAGCTATGTTTTATCAAAACATCTCGAACCTAAAACCTCTTCAACAAAAGTCTTTGGACATTCTGATGCAGCAAGATGTAGTAACCATTTTACTAACAGGATATGGAAAAAGCCTTATCTATGAGTTTAATTACAGTGACTACCATTCTGGGGTTTTGGAGAGACAGGAAAATGTGCAGTTGTTCTTGTTCAAGAACTATTAAATGTCATAATTGAACAACAAATGCGGAAGTTAAAAGAAGTATCTTTCTTTATAGGCAACAGTACATATTCTGAATTTGATAAGAACAACTATATTCGCTCACCCAGAAGCTGTCATTGATAAACCAGAAATCTGCAAATTCCTACAAAATCAATCCTATTATAAGTTTTTAGCGGTTGACGAGACTTATTGCATTTTGGACTGGGGACGCGAGTTTCGACCCATATTCCGTGACATTAAACAATTACGTGCTGTGAGGCCAGATGCTAGGTTTTTAGCCTTGTCAGCAACACTGTGTAAATTAATGGAATAAGTGACACCACAAAATTTCTTGGTATGGAAAAACCACAAATCATTAAAACATCACCATTAAGAAGTTATATATCTTTGATTGTTCTTCCCAGGCCTGGTAGAAATGGTTCTACACATGCCTCATATAAATATGTTGTGTATTAAGAATTGAATTCAGAATGAAATAGAAAACGAAATAAATAACCATTAGGACCATATTTTGGATTACAATGCGACGAGGTGACTGATATAAGTAAGAATCGTATTGCGCTATGCACGAACCAGCAAACTTGTAGAACCGTTATTTGAATTTGCACAATGTGGAGGCACAAGTGAAGCGGAAATATGTGACAATTTCATTAAATCACTTTCGTCTGCGGGGATTGATATACGTTGCTGCCGTTCGCAAACCACGGATGGGGCAGCAAACATGTCCGGCAAATACAATGGTTTCGCTGCGAAATTCCGAGAAGTTTCTCTAAAGGCAATGTATCACTATTGCTGTAACCATAATTTAAATCTGGTCCTCTGCAAGAGTTGCTAGGTGCGAGAAGTGCATGTAATGTTAGATTCGAATAAGCAACTTGGGATATTTTTTACTCTTTAAAGAGGAACAGGCGTCTCAAGCAAGCTGTCGCCACCGTGAACGAAGGAAATCCCAAGGAACACATCGTTACAAAATCAAAAATGAAAATATTTTGTAAAACTCGATTGGTGGAGAAAATAACAACACTGAACGATTTTCAGGACCTGTACGAAGCTCTTCTCATATGTTTAGATGCCATTGATTTATCTGAACGTGGATAGGATGGCAAAGCAGTTACCGACGCATACGGACTTATGCGTATAACTGATAGCATGTTCAGTGTCAGTTTCCAAACAGTATTACATATCTGTGGATTATGAAGAGCCTAATGAAAAATTTCCTGGAATTGAAATGGATGTCATACATGCTTACGACATTTAGAACTGGTGAAAGAAACTGTAAAATCTACATGATCGAACGAAAAGGATTATGATATAACATTCATCGCCAGAAAAATTGGCAAAATTAGCAGACATTATCATTGAAATTCAAAGGAGATGTGGTAGACAAATTATTAATGGCGAAGAGTTTTTATACCGTATTTAGACAGTACGATCCAGCAAATTAACATGAGATTTAACACGCTTTCTAAAGCAGCCCTACGTGGGATTTACTCATCATTTAGTAATACTTACTTTCTAATAATGTAAAAACAAATCACTGAGAAAATAACTTCTACTAATGTAAAAACAAATCACTGAGAAAATAACTTCTACTTTATTGATTTTTGAGACACAGATCTACTCCGCCCTCAACTTTTCCTCAAGAAGTAGAGCTCTGGAAGAGGTTATGGTATAGTCAGATAGACCCCCCCCCCCCGAATACTATCAATTCTACGCTTTCAGACAGCAAAACATGTTCCACTCTGTTCCCAAATGTCACAAAAGTATTGCATTTATTCCAGCTCACAACAATTTTCATCTAGTGGGCTAGATCGCGGAAACTCAGCTCTAAAATATATCAAACGAGCGTCCAAGAGTACTATGGATTAAGAGAGATTGAAAGCCCTCTTTCGTTATGTGTCAGGACATTGACATTAATGTTGAATAAGTAGTGTAGTTGAAATGTATGCCAGAAAGCAACCTTTAGCAGAAAAATAAAAGAACTTGTTACATTGTCACAAATTAATGTCAAATTCTTACTTTACACCTGGAGATGCATCATAAAAAAGACTGACACCTAAGCCATCTATTTCCTCTCCCATTTCTTGTGCTTTTTTTGACTCCTCATTACCCACATCCCTAATTAAAAATGTTCAAAATAATTAGGTTTAAAAATATGACTCCAACTATTTATTTATATGAACGTTTTAAAACATTGCAAATCACACATGATTTTTTCCAAAATAAAGAATATTTCTTACTCTATCTCAAGTTTAAAAGAATTTCTTGCTACCTTGGACATAGATGACTTGGCTATACATTCAAAAAAGTTCCCTGGTCTTCTCTCAATCATTTTCAAGTTTTTCTGACTAATAGGCTTCAAATTCAGTGCAGCTAAAACATTATTTACTCTATCTGGACCACCTAAATTGTCAATCATAGCTGAAAAAAAATATACAATGTATTTAACAATATGTTTTGAGATAAGTGTGTAGGAAGTCAATGATGTTTATCTTCTATTACAGCAGATTACTGTATTTTATAAAATGATTGTTACATGGTAATGGGATACAGAAAAAAATTGAAAAAAAGAGGTGCGTAGCAATTTACTAAACCCAACCAAGAACAGATGTGCAGTAGATACTGCATGGCAAAAACGTGGTTTCGATAGCCTCACCTGTAAGTTTAGTATTTAAAATAACAAAAAAATATGTTATTAAAAGTTGTGAAAACAGTTGTATCTCACAGAACATGTGGCACCTGTAAGTGGTGGCAGAGAAACAGCCCAGGTCAAGAAATCAGAAAACACAAATGTGTCCATAATCACACTGGAAGTGCCCGCCTCATGGAAAGTGTTAGTGTTGTTAGTGGTATGCAGGGTATAAAAGAACTTATAGATTCGGGTACACCTGTGGACATTCTTAAAGGAGATGGAGACAATACAATGATTTCTAAAATCAAAAGTGATCTTGGAACAACTATGAAAAAACGATTGGACAAAAATCATGTTATTAAGAACATTGGAAAAAGACTCTACGCACTTCATGGAACCAAGGGTGTGAAACTAAGTAAAACAGTTATCGTACATCTGAAGAAATGCATTAAATATGCCCTTGCACAAAATCAAAATAAAGACGACTTGGAAGAGAATCTGAAAGCTATATTGCCTCATCAGTTTGGGGATCATTTTTGCTGCGCTGCTCGCTTTTGTTGATTTAAACGAAGTCCTTCTGAAAAGTACATCCACAGAAGTCTTCCTTACAAAGCAGCTTTGAAAAACGACCAACTTCGTCAGCATCTGCAGCCGATTTTTGATCAAGTGTCAGCACGAGCAGCCCAGTAGGTGGACCTTGGCTCTAGTCAGCAATGTGAACATGCGAATAAAGAAGTCATCGTGAGAGTACCCAAGTCTCTACACTATAGCACTCTGGTGCGCTTGATTTTAAGGTACATGCGATATCTTGTATATATTAGTCAGTATTTTTTTTTTAAATTGTCCGGATCATAACATGATATTCCCTAATCATACATTAAACTGTATCACAAAAAGATAGTATATAATGTAGCTTAACCCTAAGGTCAAATATTAGAAAACAATATTCAGTCATTTCATGAATATAGTATGAAAGAAGGACTTCGAATTTGTAACAAAGAATAATGATAATACACTAAGATATTATGTTGTTAATTTTTTTTTATCTTCACCCCTTCCTCAACTCAAATTCAAATTAAGGAAGAAAAGTCTATGTTTCAAACTTGAAACATAGATAGATGATAAAAAGAAGAGTGAAATCTAGCAAAGTTTATGACCTTGACTCTTTGAATCTCAAGTCATTTATTATTTTAAAAAATATAATTCAAGTCGTAACATAAGAATTCTTTAAACGGATAGTGCCTACGATTTTACCCAAAAAAAATTTTGCTCGAGTTTTTGCATAAGAAACTCTAAAAATCTCCTTTTAAAACTAATTTTAGTTTATTTAACAACAGTAGACTTGAAAATAAGTATGATTTTAACGTATTAATAGACATCGTTGAATTCTTGTCTGGAAGACAAAATAACAAAACATACCCCGCCCATATTCATATGACCTTTGTTAACCTGTATTCGTTCGGCAGCATTAACTGCGCATGCGTTTTCGCTAAGTGATGGAAAGTGGAATATGGCGGATGATTGTAAACGCGGTCGCAAACGAACGCTGACTTATTCTGCCAGGAAATAGAATCGGAAAAGAATTACAACAAAACCAGAATAAACATTGGAAGCGAGTTCGACCGTTGGAATGCGTTGAAAAGTGAATTGGACCTGAGCAGCCACGAAGAAGTGGCGAAAGTCTTGTTCGACAGGTTGGTGATTTTAATTTACGTTTTAATAAGCTTTTTATTCAAATTCAAAGTAAAATTAATGTAAAATGTGTAACAAGACCGCCAATTTCCTTAAAACAGTCATCTGAATTCATGCTTTTGTTAAAATAATGAATACGATCGGTGAAAACAATAGCTGTATAAAGTTTTGTAATCTAACGTTAGGCCTCGTTAAGATGATGTTGAGGCCCCGGAAGGGGGTATTTTTTTAAACCATACGTAACTATGTACATAGATGTTTGGCGAAGAGTGAGGGACACAGTCCACCCAGAAAGCAAGCTTTGATAGTTACACCACAACATGATACTATCTTGACCTCTACACCTGGCCCGTCACGGTCTTCTCTTCAAACCAAACCAATTTTGGATATCACCAGAATTTCCTCCACAGAGACTGACAATGCAGGGTAAATATCAAATGTAGTCGGTGTCATGCTTGATACTTGTAGAAGTAAGCGAAATCAGTTGTACAGTTCTAACAGAATATTTGAAGGTTAAGCACAAAAAGAATTGTATCCAAAATCATGAAAATAGGAAGAATATACACTCAACATAACTTCTAAGTGTTCACCCTAATAAATAAAATAATTTGAAATTATGAAATAAAATGATGTGAAATTTTCAGCATTTCGTAACTGATGTGTCTTCTCATCAATTAAAGAGATAAAATAAAACAACACCGATTGAAATCATTTACCTGTGATAGTTTATAAAGAAAACCACTTAAAATGGCCAAAATGATCACTGCAAACACAGCCAGAGCCGTTGGTATATTGGTGTCTGCATTGTTTTCACAACAGATCGTATTCACTTTAAAGGGACTTGGACACGATTTGAGCTCAATTTTTTCAAAATTTATTTTTTCATTTTTAATTTCTAGAATGGTCAATATGAATGTTTTTAATGCTCTGCCAAATTTTAAAGTCAAATATCGAGTTACAAGCGAGTTACAGAGGTTAAAATTCTTTGTTTTGTAAACAAAGCTCGAGTCCTGTTATTGTTTACATATATCTTGAATTGGTAAAAGTTTCAATCTAATGTTGTATTTTGTTGTTGATAAACTTATTTATGAACACATTTAATAAGTTTATCTTGTTTCCACAAGTTATTTTGTCAAAGAAATGGTAGTTTCTTTACTTTACATTATTTGTAAACAAATATAAGACTCGAGCTTTGTTTACATAACAACGACTTATTTTCTCTGTATTTCGCTTGTAACACGACTTCTAACATTTAAATTTTGGTAAATCATTCAAAATACACAAGTAAACTATTTAATACATAAAAATCAAAAATAAAATTTTCATCTGAAAACGTGTCCAGGTCCCTTTAAATTTGCTGTTTGTTTTGACCTCGACATTGTTTCAAATATCAAGTAATCCGAAGGAAACGTTATTTTGATATAATTTTATTATTTCGTAAGCGTAATATCATTTTCACCGGCATCTTAAAACAATTCAAAAGCAGTAAGCAAAATTGAACCAAACCGGAAGTGTTAGTGATATTGAGCAAAGGTCAACATCTCGGGTCGCAACCTTAGGTCAAGGTTAATGCATAGTTCTTAACAATTTTAAAGTTTAGTGGAAATCAGTCACCATGACGGCAAGACAAATAAATGTGCCTATTTTGTATAGGAAATACATTATACTGGGAAAAATTGACCAGGGTCAAATATTTTTGGTAGAGTTCAGCTATGCTTAATGTCGTCTTATATGTGGCACAAGTCCAAATCTTAAAGTGATAGTCTACGGTTGTGGTATTATTTTTTAAAGAGTTAAAATGCAAGAAAAACCCATAAGCATGTATAAAAACATGAAAAAACAATTCAAAATGTGTTCAAAACACACTCTAAATACATATTTCGTCCGTAAACTTGCCGTTCAGAATATCCATCGATCTCATTAATTATGCATCGTGAGCATTTCCGATGATTGCCGAGCGCTATTCTGGAGTCCCGGATTGCAACGCAATGGACGACGACGTAATAGCACATGACAGTTGTAAAACATTTCTTATCAGTTTGTCATACTATTTTATATGCATTTTATATAATAAAGATACACCTTTGACTATAAAATTGATATTGTGTAGTTTTTAGACAAACACACAGTCACAAACGTGAGCTTTCCATGATTTGAACAAAATATATCGGAAAGGGGTTCCCAAGGGTTTTTCGTGAATTGGGGAAACAAACAAAAACTTCGATTTTAACTCATTATCTATATTTTTTTTCTTTTTTTGCCTTTTCATCTTGTTATTTCTTTAATGGTTTACATAATTATAAGAATGTTCATTAAATTACCAATATAACGTTAATACTACATAAATCCCTGTACGTGTATATAACATGCGCGAGTACTGTATAACGTTGAATGTGATAATTTACTGCAGGATCATTCTTATGCGAGAATTTGAAATGATTTGACTGCGTTAGAAAAGCACAACATTTTGATATTTTCATAAATCATAAAAAATAGACACTGTACTTACCATCATATGTTATGTTTTTCATGCATATATTTTTTTTTAACTTTGACTTTACATATATACGTATTTATCATTTTCGGTAGATATCTAGCTACTCTAGCAGTAGATCAAGATCGCCACTTGCTGAGGCGTCCAATAGATCTTCAAGTCCCGAGATTACGGGCAAGGGGAGAGGCAGGGGAAGATCTAGAGGAAAGGGAAGATCTAGAGGCAGGGCAAGGGGGAATCAATCCCGTAGAAGGAGTAGGGGAAGAAACAGGGGTAGAGGTCCATCCAGTTCAACCAGGCATTACCTTATCCGACAGCGGAGGCACGAGAGGTTAACCCAGCTAAAGGTATATATTCTTACATGTATATAATACATGTATATTTCAATGGGGTAATACATCAATGACATAAGTTTATCTATGAGATCACTTTTATTTCCAGTATCAGGTCGAACAGATGTCGGCGGAGGGTGATGCAGGTCTGTGAGAGAGACCCATCACTAATTCTTGACGTTGTTCACCACACGTCACAAGAGGAGCGGGGTCGTGGTGGCTACCACCCATTGCCAAACAGTGACTCTCCAGACTGGTGCGTTTGTGGTCGATGTCACGAGAGCTCCTCAGAAGTAGAGAGAGAATGCTGTAGACAAACTCCTGTGAACTGCATCTCCTCACAACCGGTAATTTTTTTTTTCAAATTATGAAGTCCATAAAAAAAATATGATTAAGAATGTACTCAGATGCAGTTCAAATCTACCAAATATGCTATCATTTCAGAATTTTGACTTCATAGTGCTTGATCTTTTGGTTTTATTGGTGGCTCGTAGGTACAGGCAAGTATTAATTCGCTGCTACACTGCCTGGGCTTCAAAAATGTGGGCCTGTCATGATAATGTTAATACAGCAAAACTTTTTAAGTACTTATATATTTTATATAGTATTGTGACCAGTACTTTGTTTTTTATTATAGACAGGATATCCTAGCTGCTGGGGAGGACCAGGATCTTAACAAAAGCAATAGACATGCTGCCTACAGACAGTTTGTTCTTTGGCGGCATGGGCATCTAGGGGCTGAAAATCGCCGTGTTATTCCTAGTTGTTGTGTTTGGAAAATCAGAGATAAATATCCAGACAGTTTCGGCCAATACAGAGGTTTTGTTGGTGGACGTTTGGGTTGATACCTGATTTTCCAAACACAACAACTAACAACATGTCATAAATATGGAATGTTGTAATTTTTTGTTTGTTGAACATTATCATCCATAAACATCACTATTCAGTATCTTATGTTGATTATCTTATTAAGTTGAATTTTATTGTGGCAAAGTTACCAATTTACAGAAATTACGTGTAAAACAAAGAACTTTTATTGATCAGCCACAATTTTTACCTCAGATAATTCAAAATCAAATAATATAAAAGTTTTTAATCCTTTACATGTTTAAATTATAATGTGTTAAATGAGAACACCCAAGATGCATTAAATACAAATTGCATTGATAGATTGTACAACTTGTTCATGAAAACAGATACTTGCACCCCATTTTTAAACAGCTTTCGGTAGTAAAGGTAAATTGACCCAATTTTAGACCAAAAAAGGGTGTCCAAGTTTTATATTCAATTATCAATCCCCCTTTGAGAGCATCTCAATGAGAATGAAGTGACAAAACATATACACGTATCCCATAACTAAAAGCGTCAACCAACAGTGAACATTGTTAAAACATTTCACTCCATCCAATAATCAATAGTTTTATCCAAATCTTCTTTGGGTTTGAACCTTGACTTTTGTTCATTTACAATTTGGCGAGTTGGTGGAGGTGGAATTGGAGCAAGATGTGCAGATACTCTCCTTGGATCGTCCACTTCAAGGGCTACAATTTGGTTCATACCAATGTTGTTATCTAACCATTTCTGCAAAATTCTCTGCATAACCCGTGGAATATACTTGTATTCCTTATGAATCTTGCAGGGGGTGACTGACCAACGGCTACTTTTCTTTTGGAAAACTCTTTGATATCTAAAAATATTATATATATACTTCTTCCTTTAAAAAGTTCACAACTATTTTAGTATACTATTATGGAAAAATTCTTATTTCAACAATCCATAAATTTTCAATCTGACAGAAAAAAGGAAAGCTTGACTTTACCATTTAAAGAGTTAGGTGTAATACATTTAATATCAATGAAGAGCTCTAACATGATTAACTAATTAAAAAAGTAATTAAATAAGTAATTAAATATATTTTATGTATTTCTTATTTGTTGAAAATTTACCTGACAGAGCCGTCTTTATTTGTCATCACCGTTCTGTCAAGGTGACCATTATGGTCCAAAGCTGCCAGGATATTTCTACATTGGTACACGGGAGGAGTGTACTAATGTCGTTTGGATGCATACATCAATATCAGATTCTGGAAATTTTCCAGTTCTGCTGTGCTTCTGTAATGTGGAGCGAAAATAATGCAAAATAATTTATGGAAATGTTGAACATAAGACAAATGTTCATCTGTGAACAAACACATAGTTTGATCCAACATATATTTTGTTTTACATGTGAAATGTCTTCACTTGAACATATTTCAATTGATCCTTTAATGATCGAGTCTGGATGGCCATGGCCATTTTTAAGCTACATTAATCTCTTTCAGATAAAAAGAGCTTTCTATAGAGATCTAGCAGAGTATTCAAATTTCAAGCCTTTTAACCTATTTGAAATTTTTCTTTATTAATCATTAGTTTATGGTCAAACATACCATATTTTATAGTTTTAGTGCATATCTGATGGGTAATTTGTCGATCACCCATCTTCCTTAACTTATTAATAATTCATCAATTTCTAAGAATATTACATAGGTCAATTTATAAAAACTAAAATATGTACCAGTACCTGAAATTTAGATAGTACGGAATATTATTCAAAAGCCATTTGTCCAACACAATGTGTCTGAGGGCCACGTGTGCTGGACTGTCTCTTTCCAACCACCCCTTCTCCCTTTCAGATGTAAGAGGTCCATGTTCACATCTGTTGGTGGAGCTGTATGGCAAAACCCACTCGTGAACATTTACAACATGATGTAAAACACCAATCCATGTCCCCTGTAAGTTCAAACACAATGTAAAATAGAACATTTGTATTTAATTCACAATACATGTATTTTAGCAAAATGCAAGCATGCTTCAATTCAATCAAATTAGTATTTCATTTTCCACCTTATTTACTCTTAAGGTACATTTTACTTTCATTGAAACAAAACAGATTTTTTACATATATACTGGTATTAAAAGTCAAACTTATCTTCACAACAAAATTGACCATAATAAACTGCAGCTTAAATGAAATTTAACTTGAACAAAAATGGTAAGCGTATTACCTTAAAGTCCTCTACTGATGAGGAAATTTGTGCTGTGTACCAATAGTGGTTTACTACATCCTTCGTCCAAGCCCAAAATCTTTGTTTTTCTTTTCTTGTCCAGCCTTCAAAAACATGTCTAATAATAACCAGAAGCAAAGAGAATAAAAATCTCAGCAATCACTCTCACAAGTAATATGTCTACTAACAAGTTAATAATTTCACCTATCATATTGCTATTTTTTTCTTGTAAGCGAACACAAGCAGATACTTAACCTACCTTTATGATTTTCCCCCCAAGTTCTTCGTCCCATGCCACACATCGTACGAATGCTTGATATAAGAATATTTTTTCTCTGTAACATGTAATTAAAAAGATATATAAGTAAAATACGATAAAAGTATATACATTTCAGAACCAATTCCATGCATTTGATGATCTTCCAGTGCAATACAAACAATGCATAAGTCTTGTGTTTATGTAAGCTTTAATATGAACCAAAAAATGCTACCAAGAATAAATTGTTGTTTTAAGGGATTTTTTTATTTTAAAAAAGGTTGGGGTGTTAAAGACAGACTGCACTTGTAAGACAGCAGGTATTTCACTTACTCATCAATGAGGAAATCTGTAAGTGTGCGTCTGTCACAACTTCCACTATTTTCATGTCTTTACTCAGCAAAAACTCTAAGCCTTTCACAAAACAGGCCTTTTCTGTTTGTACTTTTCTTCTCTGTCATCCTTTTATCCAGGGTAATAATAAATAGTATTCTTTTGGTGGTGTATTCCATAAATGTATAGGAACAATATTGGGCGCAGTGGCCTTAACTTAATTACTTAATTATTAGTATACAGGTGCCTCATTATACTGCAATACCAGATAGTTGCATTCCATTGCAATAGATAATTTATTTCAAATCTTTTTACTACACTTTGACACTTCATTAAATACATTTACATGCATTATATAATGATGCTTACACTGATATATCTTAAAATATATCTTTTGCTTTATTTGCAATCCAGTTTAAAACAAGAAGTATCAATAATCTTCAAGCATAGATTACCTGTAGTTCAATTTATTGACTTAATGTAGCACAGTAAATTATTTTTATAATATGGCAGTCTTCTATAGTTATATTTATTGTGACCGGGTGACCTACTTGTATGTTAAATCTATTCATATATATAAACATTCTAATAAATCATAGTTGCCATTAGAAATATAATATAATATAATATGTACACTCAACAAAACTTCTAGTTGTTCACCCAGTATAAATTGCATAATTTTGGTAAAGGGCTTCATGGACATCATAACCATGTATTTAGTTTTAAACAAATATCTATGGGAGTAGAGAAGAAGATTTTCTAAGATTTAATACATTTTTACTATATGGCCATATTGGCCCCACCCTAGAGTCTGAACCCCTGACCCAGGGGCTATGATTTTCACAATTTTGGTAGAGGGCTTCATGGACATGATAACCATGCAATCAGGTTTTTCCTCACATGTGTGGGAGTAGAGAAGATTTTTGAAAATTTGGCTGTTTTTTGCATATTTGGCCCCACCTGTGGCACCCTGGGGGTGGTAGAGCCACCAATTTCACATTTTACATTCCTCTTACCATAGAGATGCTTCACACCAAAAATGGAAACAATTGGCCATGTCGTTTTTAAGAAGAAGTTAAAAATGTAAATTGTTACTACACGAGGCACGACGACGGACGAAAACAAAGCATTCCTTCAATATAAGGACATGGGAACCATTATTAAGAAACGCCGATAGAGATGGATAGGGCATGTCCTGCGAAAAGATCCTCAATCAACAACACGAACATCTCTGCACTAGACCCCAGAAGACAAGAGAAAGAGGGGGAGACCAAGAACATCATGAAGAATGACAGTGGAGAGCGAGCTTAAAGCTATGCAGCAGACCTGAGAATCAGTAACGAGGTTGGCCCAGGATAGGCAGGGGTGGAGGAAATTTGTTGCTGCCCTACACACCACAGGGTGTAAAGGACAATGATGTTGATGATGATGATGATATAAGCTATTGAACCAGAAGTAATGCTGCCCTACACACCACCGGGTGTAAATGACAATGATGATAATATAAGCTATTGAACCAGAGGTTATGTGAAATTTAGATTGGATATCAAAAAATTAACACGAACTTGTTAACATTATTGTGCTGTTTTTAAACTCTGTAGACAATGGAAATCGGGGATGTTACTTGTAAGAGGTTTATGAAGCGAATGAATTCAGGAGTTTGAACAGTAGTCACATCAGGCTCGGTGGTATTCGAGACGAAATCTTGGTTATATGTTATGTGTATTAACTGAAAATTTGAATCAAATAGTAAAATTATAAAAACTACATCTTTATTTTACTTCTATTTATTGATGGACGTTACCTCTTTAAAATAAAAATAATGTATATTTCTATGCAGAATTATTAGATAGACTGCTTGTTAGGTCACCTGAGTCTCATAAGAGACCTATTGCAATTGGTCGTCGTCGTGAGTCGTGCGTTAACAATTTTACATTTTTAACTTCCTTTTGAAAGCTACAAGGCCAATTGTTACCATATTTGGTGGGAAGCATCTCTATGGCAAGAGGAATCTAAATGGTGAAATTCATGGCTCTACCAACACCGGGGCGCCACAGACGGGGCCAAATAGCTCTACCAACACCGGGGCGCCACAGACGGGGCCAAATATGCAAAAAGGGCCAATATTCAATATTCTTCTTCTCTACTCCCACACATGTGAGGAAAAACTGAATGCATGGTTATGATGTCCATGAAGCCCTCTACCAAAATTGTAAAATTAATAGCCCTTGGGTTAGGGGTTCAGGCTCTAGGATGGGGCCAATATTGCCATATTGTGGTGCTGTGTTAACAGGGTGTGGTGTGGGTCCAATTGCACCACGAAGCCGCGGGGACAAAAGCACGTCCGAGACTTTCAAATCTTTATTTAGAACCAACAGATTAACAGTACGCCGAATCCGATGTTCGAGCCCGACACAAATTATAATACATGCACTACACTACTCCCCCTTTTCTAAGGAAACGTTACACAACAAAAGTGTTCTGAAATGAAAATCAATCAAATGTTCAAAGATAATCATACATCACCATGAGCAAAACTAAACATCATTTATATGTTCAAATAGTAATGTCATTTTAAGTCGCATATCTGGATGGAGGTTTAATCTTCCTTCCGCACCTAGTTGTAGTATTGTTTGTCGTCAAGTCATCCTCTACATTAGTGTCTTGACGCTCCCGAGTAGAAATGTCTTTCAAATTCATGTCCTCGCCAACATCGGGTAGTCTTGGTATGACCTTGACCTTAGTGTTTTCACTTTGGGTATTTTCCTCGCTGTGATTCTCAAGGTCCTTTAGTTGGGTTGCCTGCTCCCTCCTTTCATCAAAATCCATGCAGTACTGAAGCTGTCTTCGAGCTTTTGAAATCCACCTAGGCACAGTTTCTAGAAGGAAGGGCTTGAGACGATCATGATGTAGTATTGTAGTGCCCTTCTTTGTCATTACTTCGTATAATACTGGGCCAAGCTTATTGGCAACTGGCAACAACTGCTGGACCCTTCCACAATGGCTGTAACTTTGGGCTCTTTCCAACCTTCTTAGCATCATCTTTAATGTATACTAGATCACTAGGATTGTATGACTTCTCGTGTGTACGCAAGTGATGTAAGCGTTTTTGACCTCTCGCTGCACTCTTCAAGTTTTCCCGAGCTATATTTTCACACTTTTTCATAGACGACTGCAGTTTATTTATGAAGGGAAATTCCTCTTCCTCTACTGGGTTTAAACCAAACATTACCTCTTGTGGAAGATGAACCTCGCGACCCAACTTTAATCTGTTAGGTGTAAGGCCAGTGCTGGTGTGGGAAGTACTTCTGTATGCTCCAGCAAGCAGAGGGATGTGTTCGTCCCAATCGTCTTGATTCTGGCTGACAAAGCACCGCATCATTTGGAGGAGAGTCCTATTAAATCTTTCCACCAACCCATTTGAGGAGGGATGGTATGGAGTTGTTCTCGTCTTTGCCCAACCCATTAGCTCTGCTAGTCGTTTCATCAACTCACCATCAAAATTCCGCCTTTGGTCTGTATGGAGTTCTAGGGGTACTCCAAAATGAGTGATGAAGTCCTTCACTATAACACTGGCAATGGACTCTGCAGTTTGGTCAGGTAGTGGATAACAATCTATCCATTTAGAAAACTGATCATCTTGTACAAGAATGTATTCATTTCCTTGTTTGGATATGGGGAATGGTCCTTGTATATCCAGCTGTATTTTGTCCATCGGTGATCCTGCACAATACTGTTGCATCGAATACTTGTTTACTTTGTTGGCCTTTTTGCTTAGTGCACACTTTTCACATGCACCTACAAAAATTGTCATATAATCTGTCATGTTATACCAGTAGAAGGATTGTCGAAGGCGCTGTATGGTTCTTTTAATTCCAGGGTGTCCTGATAATGGTGAGCAGTGAGCAATTTCCATTACTTCGCCCTTCATTGCATCTGGCACTATAAATAGTTTTCGGGTTTTTCAGGAAATTCACATTGGTAGAATAGGCAATTATTGCTCAACAACAAGTTTTCTCTCATCAGCCAAAAGTGCCTCAGACCTGGTGACTCAGCAAACATTTCCTCTCGATTTTTTGGAAAGCCTTGCTCTATCCACTTAAAAATCTTACAAAGTTCTGGATCATTTCTTTGTTTCTGTCCTAATTCTTCACTAGTGTAAGCGTTGAGGGATATGTGGGGACCAACCTCCTCCTTCTCATCATCATCATTGGATTCCTCCATCCGTGTTATCTGGCAAACAGTTTCTGTCTCTTTATCCTGCTTGGGGACACTGTGTCCTCCAGAGCAAGTATCTGGGTCGGAGGTATCACAAGATGGATTCCTATGATTTGTTTTGTTTAGTACTAGACTGCTATTACTCTTGACTGCAAGGGGGATGACACCATCTACATCAGAATGAAATCGAGACCACTCCTGGTGAATTTTCATGCAGTGTTTACAACCACCACAAGGTAAGTCAGATAAGCTTGATCCAACAGTGTAACAGTCACACTTTGATTGCTCTGAAGGGTATCTAGAAAAGGGATCTGCGTTGCCATGGTTTATGCCTTTTCTGTGCTGGAAAACAATGTTGAATTGGCTTAGGTGTTCTAACCACCGCGCAAGCTGCCCTTGAGGAGTCTTAAAACGATACAACCACGCAAGGGAGCAGTGGTCAGTACGGACAATGAACTATCTGCCCAAGAGATAGTGTTTGAACTTCTGAGTGAATGTGACAAAGGCAAGAAGTTACTTGCGTGTAACAAAGTACATGTACTTTGATTGTGCTGGGCCAAGACCCTTACTAGCATAGCTAATTACCTTCTCTGAGTCACCCTGCAATTGTGAAAGAACTGCTCCAATTGAGTAGTTAGAGGCGTCTGTATCTAGAATGAAAGTATTCTTAGATAGCGGGTAAGCCAAAACAGGGGAAGAACCAAGCTTCTCTTTTAGAACATCAAATGTTTTCTGTTGCTCTGTTCCCCGTTTGAATGTCACGCCCTTCTTTGTCAATTGGTACAGTGGTTCGATCAGCAATCTCCGAGTACTTATCAATAAACCTGCGATAATAGTTGGTGAGTCCTAGAAAGGATTGTACGTCCTTGGCAGTCTGAGGCTGAGGCCAATCTTGTACTACCCGAGTCAGTTCAGGGTTGGCCTCTATTCCATCTGCGCTGATCCGGTGCCCCAAAAACAATACACTTCTCTGAAAAAAGGGCATTTAGATGGCTTTAGCTTTAAGTTGCTCTCCCTAAATCTTTGAAGCACTTCCTTGAGATGCATGATGTGCTCCTGTATGTTGCGGCTGGTGACTATAACATCATCTAAATAAATGAATACCATATTCCATTGCAGACCTTTAAGAACACACTCCATTGCTCTCTGAAATGTTCCAGGGGCTCCACACAGCCCAAAAGGCATTCAGGTGTACTCGAAGAGCCCATAGCGGGTTATAAAAGCTGTTTTTCTCCTATCTGCTTGATCCACTTCAATTTGGTGATATCCTTGCTGGAGGTCTATAGTTGAAAAGATTGTAGAGCCAGCAAGGGTGTCCAAATATTCTTCAATATTAGGGAGTCTTTCCTGGTGACATCATTCAATTTTCTATAATCGATACACCATCTGACTTCGCCATCTTTCTTTCTGACTAGTACCACAGGTGATGTCCAGTCTGAAGTTAACGGTATTACAATTCCACTATCAAGAAGACTCTGCAAGTGTTCTTCCTCTTCTTGAAATCCTAAGGGTGTTCGCCGCACTGGTTGGCGCACTGGTGACTCATCCCCTGTAACAATCTGATGGGAAATCTTTGAGAAGCATCCAACATCACTGGTATCTTTGGCAAAAACATCCTGATAATTCAGTTACAAAGTTTTTATTTCCTTGGTCTCTGCCTCTGAACATCCCTTTGTTGTATTTTCCATTAATTTCTCTAAATGTAATGGGACAAGCCCGATACTTCCTTGATCCTGTTTACTACATTCCACATCACTGGGTGGCTCATAAGAGTTCTTTTGCTCCGTCTCAGGCTCCACTAATTTACCTAAATGTGTACCTCAGGCAACTTTAGTTCTTGGGGGGTTGGGTTTAGGATTCGAACAGGTATTCGCTCGTTCATTTTTACTAGTACGGATCCAGTGTAAGCACCATTTTTCAAAGATGCTGGATCAAGTACTCCCACTAATTGTCGATCGGGTTTATCAACACATCAACACATCCACTTAATACTGTCTCACTCATTGGGGGCATAGTGGTATCTTTTTCCATGCTAACTCTTGCTACATGCATTTTATTTGGTGAATCCATATTTCCAATTACAAGTTCACCCCTGACCCAATAAATCACCTAGTCTTGTCAAAACAACAGCATCAAGGGCCATCAACAAATCTACCCCGATAAACACCTCAGCACGTATGGGTGCAATGCAGACCTTCCAATCAATGGATGACCTTCCCAGATCAACTCTTACTCCAACATCAGTAACTGCGGACATCTTGTTGCCACCTTCTGCATTTAACAGTGTTGTTGTTTTGTTACCACCAGAATACTTTAAGCGTTTCTCACAAAGTCTTCTGATAAGACGGTTACTTCAGCTCTAGTATCAATCACTGTGAGAGTCTGCTCCCCATTTATTTGCACTGGTACTCTAATTGTTTTCCCATTTCCACTTCCAATCTTGAATAGTTTCTTTGGAGTGTCCTTCTCAATTAAATTTTCGCTTTTTCTAGGAGATAGTAATGGAGATGTTGGACAGTCTCTTTGAAAATGGCTATATTCTCCACACTTAAAACAACCTCTTCTGGGGAATGAAGACCTTTGAGATGATCTCTTTGAGATGTGCTCTATCAAGGCCTTTAATTCCTGAATTGCCTAGTTTAATGTTTTCTCCTTTGCTTCAGTTGATGCCACTGATCGCACATTCTCACAAGAACCACCTTCCTCACTGTCAATGTTACAGAAATCATCTTGCCAGGATACTCTTCTAGAATGACGCCGGAATTGAACATTTTCACGACCTATTGTAGCTCTGAAGTTGTGTTGTAACTGTATAACAACATCTAAGGCTTCAGATATAGTTTTCGGCATTTTGTTTAATGCTTCATATTCAATCTTAGCATTTTTATAACCCTTTTAGAAGGATCCAAACGCCGCACAGTCTCAGCAAACTCATCATCAGATTCTCCCTTTTGTCTTACTTCCTCTAGTCGTTTTAGCTCACCTGAGCTGAAAGTTCTGAGACACATTTTGTCCGTCTGTCCGTCCGTCCGTCCGTCTGTAAACTTTTACATTTTGAACTTCTCTAAAACCACCTGGCCAATTTCAACCAAATTTGGCACAAAACATCCTTATGGTAAGACGAATATAAATTGCAGAAATGAAAGACCGATCTTTATTCAAAACGGAGAAAACCTCGAAACTGTAAAAAAAGGGAGTGCATTTTTAAAAATCTTCTTCTCAAGAACTACTGAGTCAAATTCAACGTAATTTAGCCTACATAATCCTCATGGAAAGGAAAATATAAATTGCAAAACTCATGGGCTAATTCTGTTTCAAATTTGAGTAATTTACGAAAATAATAACAAAGAAATTGGGGGTCGATCAGTTTATAACTTCGGGTTCGGTATTTCGTATATCGAAAACGAGGTTTTGTTTTAGGGCAGCCATGTTTCACACACTAAAACTGGTCAAACTGACAAAGATGAATTTGCTTGTTGTGCAACAGTTTACGTGCGAAGGGAATATTTGAAACTTGCAAAATATATTTGTGCCGATTTTTTGAAGTAAATTGAGGTTTAATGTTTCAATGCGTTGACATGTTCACTTGTCACGATGGTTTTAGCTTGTTTTGATTTTAGTTTCATTTTCGTTAATTATGCCTTTTAACTTGAGGGGAACTATCGCCTGTATTTTGGAATATTTACGTATCAAATCAAACATAGACTTCGGTAAATCAGACAGCTGATTGTTTACCTGCGCAAAATGAGCAAACTATGATGCATTAACAACATATCGTAAAATAAAATTCATTTGTACTATTCATTTTATTCGTATTTCGGTACGATCTCTACGTAATGGTTGAATAATGCAACGTGATTTGTTAAGATGCTCAGCATTTTCAGTCTAAACGGAGATTATTTTCGCTGATAGAAATATATACTGGTAGGTATTTTTATGATGAAAAATAAATTGTGCTCCTTCTTTGTTTACAGTGCATTTTTTTCTTGTTTTCATTGTTTACAATTTTCTATAATTTACTGACCTATCTAAGAGACAAGTTTAGAGTTATAAGCAAGATACAGAGCTTTGTGCACAATGCTATGTTTGTACAAAGAGCTGAGGTGATGCTTTAATTTCTTTATATTTTAAATGCTGAATAGGAAATGCCAAGTTTAAAAATCTTAAGTTGAATGTAATACATTCATGCATGTAAACAAAAACATGACTCAAAACAAGGTCTGTATCTTCCTAATAATTCTATGATTCACGTTGAAATTTTGGTTAATCATTAGAAATGTCTTGCTAAAAGGATGATATGCAGTAACCACTTTCTGGTGCCCCTTCTTATAGGATTAATTATATATATATATATATATATATATATATATATATATATATATATATATATATATATATATATATATATATATATATCTTCACTAATTTTGATATTTTTTTTAAACATAAGTAAATAAAAACAAAGTCTTTTAAACAGTTGCCATAGTTCTGACACATTATTATGAGGATAAAAGCATCGTTAATACATTGATTAGAATTATCATGTTGCAACATAATTCAGTTTTATAGTTTATTCATCAGTCAAGTTAGGTTATGAAACGTCATACGAGATGAATTCACGCTAGGTAAATGACAATCATTTATAATGGAGAAGACCAATTCAATTTTTTTATGTTTTTGATTCGAGAATGAGCGCATTGAGGTACAATTTTCTTCTTTCACGTATAGGAAAGGGGGGGGGGGGCTAAAATAAAGGGAACTGGAGGTTAATCGTGAACCCCTACCAAAAATTTAGTTAAATATCTTGCATAGGATCTTATTTTCGGTAAAATTTTGATACTTTATGAGGTTTTTTTTTGGTTATTCTACCGAAGGGCCATATGGCACAATATTCTTTGAATGCCCATATAAAGTCATTTTTGCTCAGGTGAGCGATGTGGCCCCATGGGCCTCTTGTCTTGCAGTAGCTGGTGGATCCTTTCGGTTGAATCTATCTGACATAAGTTTTAATAACTTTGGGTAGTCATTTTGAACAGATTTTGGTAGGCTGCATAGATATTTTGATGCTTGGCCTCTCAAGCATTCGATGAACCGGTCAAGACGTTCTTCCTCTGCCCATTCATATCTCTGTGCTGCTCTATTGAAAGGAAGAAGGAATCCTTACCAGTCTCCACTCCCATCAAATATTGGTAACTTTTGCCTCGGCATATACTCATTTCTTGTGCTCATAGATCCTAGACTTCGGCCAGACTCAAACTGGTTAATTGTGTCTAGCAATGGCTGGAATGGTTTGTTGCCTGTTCCAGGTATTGGAGTTGAGGTAGGTTGTCTGAAGCTATTACTTGTCTGGTGGTTTCTCTGCAATGCTTGACTGAATATGATGAGCTATGACAATTGGCGTTTGTATTTCTATAGGGTGTTGAAACCCCAAGCCATTCTGCATCATTGTGTTGTCGCTTTCCTCCCTCATCATGTTGGTACAGTCTGGGGCTGTCCCCTTGACTGTTCAACATTTCTGTCCTGTGGTCCTGGTATGCGTGTACTTGTCTGGGGCTGTCCCCTCGACTAAGTGAACGCTCTAAGACCTGTGTGAGTCATTCAGTCATGTCTGAAAAAGTTTTTCTTATCTCCTAACCATCTCTTTCTGACTCTCTATAGATTCAAACAAAAGTCGCTCTTGATTCTTTATTATGTTTGTTTGTCTATCGTATCAGATAAAAGCCTCTCATTGTTCATCACCAATTGCAATTGTCTATCTAAAGCTGAATCCTGCTTACTTAACATCAATTTTGTTGCTTCCTCTATGTTTAAGGTGAGGTTACCTAAGCTCCTGTCAACTTTTTCTAAAACCATGACAGTACTTTGTTCCACTGATGGAATAACTAAACAAGGATTATTGAAGTCATCCTTATCTGTTGTACCAGTAGTTGTGTTGTTAAGTATGTTGTCACTTTCTGACATAATTGTTGGTATTGATTTTATAAAGTCAGTAGTTCCTGTGGGTCAACATTCAATGTTAGCACATCTGGTGTTGCATAAGACCAGCACTCGTTTACTATGTCTGATTTTAATCGCCTTAACTACTTTTCAGATAATTGGCTATCAGGATGAATTCCGTCTTTCAAGAGGTTATAATTAAAAGACTGTCTTCCACGACCTCTGACCTTTACAATATCAAGGTGAAACTGAAGAGTGTTACGACCTAATGACTGATTAAGATCATAAATTTGCTGGTTGAGGCCAGTTCCTAAATAGGAATTGTACAGTTTTGCAGAGTACACCGAAATTGCAATGAATTTTAGAAAACCTTTTTTTGAAAATTTAAAATTTTTAAACCAATATATTGGTAGTTGCTACACCTAAAGAATTATACCTCAATTCAATTTGCCTTTGTCTGTGACCAGAGCCCCTGTGTATTGTCTTTGTAATATCACAAACACCTAACCAAACATACACTACTAAAGGCTTCCTACCCCTTGATAGTTTTTCAAGTTCAGGCATTGCTCTATCGATAGCTACTGCAGATGTAGCCCCTGAATATGTGAAGAAATGAAGGGGAATTCTACTGTTGTGATGTACTCTAAGACAAATTCCTAAGCTATTAGACATCAGTACAGGCAGCTTGGTAATGGGACTGGGGGAAACTTGGAGTGAGTTTTTGTCCAGATATTTTGTGATACATGAATGAAAAAATCCCCCTTGATCTATCTTATCTTCTACTATTTTCCTAAAATCACAAAATCGAAAAATGACCCAAAACAATAAAACAATATTGTAAAGTTGTTGGTGGTTGGGGGAGAGGGGGGGGGTATGTGCAAGATCTAAAATAATGATTTAAAGAAATAAAAAAGCAGCAAAAATAAAAAATACAGATGCGGATTCTCACAATCTGATAACAAGTTTGATATACAAGAAAGCACGCTAAGAACATAGGAGCGGATTCACATTACCCTGGATGCATGCACGTGGTCAGAACTATAACGCCAATCAATTTCTACAATTGAAGTGACCTATCTCGCACACATAACAAGAGTTATGGCTGGGGAAGGGAGGGGGTATATTTGTCTTATTATTTTATTCTGCTCAGGAATTTCAGTGAAAGAAATTAGTTAATTCACATATTAAAAAAAGAAAGAAAAATGAAGCTGTCTATCAAAGTTAAGATATTGTGAAAGTATTTGGAAAGCGTTCGGGGGAGGGATGTAACAGTTAATGGAGTTATCTTCTCTTGCTTCTTCATAATGGAGTTATCTTCCTTTGCTTCTTATTTGCTTATTTATCATTGAATATAATGTAAGAAGTTGTATGGTCGAAAGATTTATGCAAATATTTTTCATTTGAAACAAAAACAGTTTCTGAACTTTTTAAATAAACAAATAGACTTGTTAATAGTAAAGTAATAATTGGCTATCCAAAACCACTGATAAGCAGTACATGTAAAATGATTTTGGTACAAATACCAGCTGGTGATTAAATGTCAATGAAGATTGAATATTCAAAAGCTGTAACAGAAGTGAACACATTTTAGCTTTTAAAGCTGTTTTTTGTTTTTGTTTAAATGCCCACAGGGAGAGTATCTGTCTGCCCCTGGTGATGGGGGATGGGTGGTTGTTTTTAAATAAAACATATATACAAGCCACCTTGTTTTAGTTTATCAATGAAAACATGTACACATAAAACCTATCTTGAAAGTTAACAAATATGGGAAAATTATTTTCTATGAGAGCCTTGTACCTTTTCAATATCAGGTCATTCATTTTTTTATGATCTTTAAGTTTTTTTTAACTAAAATTATAGGTTTCATAGTCCTTTTTGAAAGATTTCAGGCACGGAGGTGGTCGTCATTACGATAATATAGTTTTTCTACTCCAGAATGAAACTTAATTAAATGCATATGAAACTCCTTGACAAGTTTGTTTAAGGGCTATGGTACGCAGGTGACCGTTAAGGCCTATTGGCTTCTCGTTATTTTTATAAGATAATACCGTCTGATGAAATAGTTACCTTATATCAACTAACGTCGTCATGCTGCACTATTGAATGAATTCTAGTACCAAAGGTTGTGTTTATAACAATTTAATTTTACTTGATAGAGGTTTCAAAATAAAAATATCAATAAATTGTAGTATTTTACTCTTTAAATCTACATCAAAACAAACGATATATTGTGTATAATCAAAATAATGTTTTACAAATATGAAAGAGTTTCCATTCATCGTTTGATTTTTAGTTACATGTATATAGATATAGGGCGTGTAAATTTAAAAAGTACATTAATATTTTGTATTCATATAAATATTCGCCCCACTTTTCTTCACAACAGTAAAAAGATAAATCGACACTTTTTTACACATTAAGATGGAAAAAGTTTTATCGATAGCTGGTAACAAGTTGTTTTAGTGTTGGCCAGAACTGAATGGCCCTGTTGACACCAATTATGTATGTCCTTTTACTGCACCTCTCATTGTATTGTTCTTAAACTAATTCTGTTCAGAATCATTAAATACAGCTTGTATTATTTTTATTATTTGTCACTGAACAATTAAATACACGAAACAGATCTTTTTGTGTACTGTTGATGATTGGTCAAGACCAATATACTTGGTTCCGAACAAGATTTAGCTTACCCAAAATTGTAATAAACGAAAGAAAAAAAAAGAAAAATAACGCATTTAGATCAAACTTAAAACTGTATGCTGTATTTTTGTCTTTATCTTTTTTGAGTAAAGTGGCCGACATTGGAAACTCTTAATATACGACAAAAATTATGATAGCATATCATGTATTTTGTTTGTAAATTCTAACTGCAGTAAGAAAATGAGTATGATTTAAATTGTCTACCATTTAAAGGAAAACATTGTAAACGTAACGATGCATTATCTCAACTTTTACGCTTTATAACATATTTATTGGATTAATTGCATGAGGGCCTTCGTCTTCACATGAAAACATTCAACAAAAAAGGGCAAGTTTTATGATTTTTTTATTTTATTTATTTTTTTTTTTGCAGTTAAACAACACCCCCAATAACACATACACAGTTTCACATTGTCAGACAGATAGTATCTGCCACAAACGCCGACCTTACGTTGAACCTTTCGAGTCTAACAGACCGAGGCGTTTACACAATACATGTACGTATGAAATTACCTCGAGAGTTTAGGATCTGCACTACATGTAAATACTTAAGCGTTTCCTCTCGTATGTTCTGAATGGAACTGGGTAATGTCCTGACTGTTCGAGTGATTGTAATGTTGCAGTTAAATGGTTAGTAGAATATCACATCAACAAAATTTATAGATATGTTAAACTTCGCATGATGTGATAACTACTTGTATACAAAATAAGAACTTTACACCACTGATAAAAAGAGATAACAGTCAAAACACAGTGGTATAAAATGGCGTTAGAAGAAATAAAAGAAAAATTTGTGGGCGTGTGGAAGCTGGACAGAAGTGAAAACTTTCAGGAATTTCTACAAGAAGTGGGTAAGAGTTGAGATTAATACAACAGAACGGCGTTAACATGTTGCGAACGTAATAGGCAATAGTTGCTTCCCTTTGGTCAATGTAGACTACAAGACTTGTCAAATTTGTATTGATATTGTATTGGTATTGATTTCCGAAATAAAAAAGGGAGAAAAGTACATAGAATGCAACATAAGAAATTGACGAGACCATAACATTTCCTGAGCGTGACAGCAAACTGCTAATTCATCTATTTCATCTGTGTACTTTTGTATTGTCTATTGCAATCTACCACACTTCATATAACCCCATCATACTTGTTTTAGGTGTGGGATTACCCCTCAGGAAGATGGCTTCTCTGGCCAAACCGGAAATGACAATAAGCATTGAGAATGACAATAAAATCAAAATAGTTATGAAAACTGGCTTTTTCACCCAAGAGGACTGTTTTCATCTGAACGAGGAGTTCCTCAAAGAAATGCAAGGAACTCTAATGAAGGTAACAAATCCAGAGTGTCACGGAATATGGGTACTCTATTCATTTTCTGAGCAACTAATTCAGTTAATATCCATTTAGTCGGAAAAAGGAATGTATGGTTTCTGTGGTTTTTAGCACAGCCATAAAGTATTAATAAAAAGGAAAAGACATAGATGAGATAGATTAAAATCAATGCAGTTCACGTAATACAGTCATTAGACTGGGACTGTTCCATTTAATTGACAGAAGGAATGGCATCTAATGATATTAAAAAGTAAACAAAGCTTTGATCAAATTTATAAATAAAGATACTAAGGTAAAACAAGTTCATTGGCCCAATCAATTATAACTTCAAAAATAATTAGGAAATGATGAATAGGTATTTAAATTCTAAAAACTAAATATACTGTCTGAACTTTTTGATATACGGCGAATCGAATTTACTCTCTAGAATTTTATTTTGTTTAATACTGATAAATGTGCTTTGCTTTTACATTGGATATATGGAATGAATACTTTTCATAACTGTGCGTTTTAAAATGTGGGTGTTTTTCTATTTTAATTCTTAAGGCAATCGCCTCATACGAAGACGGCATGATAAAAATGACCAACACTCCAGTTGATCCTAATTCCAAAGTCAAACAACAAGTAATTCACAGGGAAAGAGTAGATGATGAAATCATATTGGTAAGAACCTATACGTAACAATTATATGATACACATACCAGTAATTGCATCTGATCCATACTGTCATTGTGTAATTCTTCTTAATGAACCTACTGACAAATCTTCTGCTTGCTTGTACATGTTAATTCATGAATGGCTTTTAACTTGCTTTGCTATCGGTTAATATTACACTTAATATTAAATTTGTATGATATCAATCTAAAAATATGAGAAACTAAATTTATTATAAGTCCAACAGATATATAATTATCCTTGATATTGTTGATTGCCATTTTGCAGACTTTGCACACTGGAAATGTAGTATGCAAGAGGTACATGAAGAAGATAGGATAAAACAACAGTTGACCAAGTTCCTACATTCGTCTTTTTTAAGTATCACATAAATAATGATGACTTTTATTTATAGAATTGTGTGGTCACATTCAAAACACAATGCTCTAGATCGGTAAAGGCAGCGAGAAGGAAGCTATACAAATATAAATGTGCTTTTGTAATTCTCGTATCATTATCTGATATAATCGCAAACTAAATACTGCAGAAACACAATGATTAAAGGAAAACCTGTGGTATGCTTAGCAGCTTTAACGGTGATTACAGTGTTCAATTGCAAAGGATGAATATCAGTATGTTGTGCAATTACTTATTAAATAAAAATAAATTGCGTTTTGTTTGTTTTCTTTTGATGACACGAACTGCCAACCTTATTAACATCCGAATAACAAATTTGGTGTTCAGCAAATCATGGACGAAATCAAAAATAAATTTGTTGGCAAATGGAAACTTGATAGAAGTGAACGATTTGAAGATTTTCTAAGAGAATGCGGTAAGCTCACTTGATTTCGCTTTGAAATACCTTCATCCGCCATATTACACCAGTACAAATGTTGACTGATACTTCCGGTTCAATGTAACATACGTAGATTTGAAATGAAGAGCATTTATCTGGAAAATTGTAAAATAACGACACTAACGACAAGCCCATGTTGTGTACAGTACAACCACAAAAAAGCAACCAGAAATGAGTTTAACAGAATTCCAAATCGTAAATGCATTAATTAAAAATGCATTGGTATAATGATGCAAAGTAGTAAGGTGGAATGTTAGTGTAAAAAAAGGACCATCATAACAAAGTTGTATCTGATTCAATGATTTCATTTATCTTACAATATCAATAACTCAAGTCAATAAAAGGCGGGGTCTATCTCGTTTTGACCGATTATAATGGAGTAACCGTTTTCACGCTTATTTGAAAATACACCCCCCCTTTTTGTTACAATATTGAATTGCTACAGTAACTGCGGATCTAAATTGATTATGTAAGTATGTGTGTCCATGAAATGAAGTAAACAAAAATACAAATGTGCTCAAAAAGCACATGTAATACAATGATAGATTATGAAACAATGTAATATTAAAATAAAAATTAAGTGGTGTTAATTTACAAAATAAAAATTCAACGATTCTTTGCTTATTATAAAAAAATTCACTTTTTCCGAACAGGAAATTTGATTATTTGCAGGTGTTAATTTCTTTGCCCGTAAGATGGCGGGCATGGCCTCACCCGTGTCGGAAATCTCCGTCAAGGAGGACGATAAAGTACATATTTCCATGGTAACCTCTTTTATGACACAGGAGGATTGCTTTAAGCTTGGCGAGGAGTTTGAGAAGGACATGCGTGGGAATAAGATGGTGGTAATTTTTTTGTATAAATAATACTATCAAATAACATGACTGCTCGAACTACAATGCTTGATTGTGTGCGTATTTAATTAAGGTGGTTAAAATGGTCAATAATCGGTTTCTTGTGGTGAAGGTATCAGGTTGTAAATTCTACTGATTTTCCTAGTCGTATCATAAATGTTCCTGCGAGAAATAGAAACATAAGAGGATGGTTTATATCTTTTCCATCCAATATGCGTCATTTAATGTTAACTGTGACATTTTCGCCACAGTTTGCGTACCAACACTCTATAATAATTGTTTATGAACATCAAAATTTATTCAATATTTTATTTCCTAAAGGGAACATCTTTTATTAGACCCGACATTAACTAACTTTCCATGATAAAATAATAGTTCAAATGTCAGCATGGAAATGTTTGTCTAGCATAGAACGGTATCGAACAGTTGCCGTCATAACTGTTTAATTTGTTCGCATGTGTCTGCTTGTATTCTTTGCAGATAACTGAAAATAGAACATATCGCGATGCCATAGACAATTCAGTAAGCAGACAAATATAAAATCGGCCATTATTAATTGAAATCATATAGGCTTTCAAAGAATAGGAGTATTAAAAGATGTTTAAAAATGTTAAAGGGACTTGGACACGATTTGAGCTCCATTTTTTTTTTAAATTTGAAAGTAAAATATCGAGTTTCTAGCGAGTTACAGGGGTTAAAATTCTTTGTTTTGTAAACAAAGCTCGAGTCCTGTTATTGTTTACATATGTCTTGAATTGGTAAAAGTTTCAATCTAATGTTGAATTTTGTTCTTGATAAACTTATTTATGAACACATTTAATAAGTTTATATTCTTTCCACAAGTTATTTTGTCAAAGAAATTGTAATTTCTTTACTTTACATTATTTGTAAACAAATATAAGACTCGAGCTTTGTTTACATAACAACGACTTCTTTCCTCTGTATCTCGCTTGTAACAAGACTTCTAACATTCAAATTTTGGTAAATCATTCAAAATACACAAGTAAACTATTTAATACATAAAAATCAAAAATAAAATTTTCATCTGAAATCGTGTCCAGGTCCCTTTCAATACTTTTACGGAAGCCCACTTTCAATACTTTTACGGAAGCCCACTTTCAATACTTTTACGGAAGCATAACAAAGATTAGCAACTTGAACATCCCCGAATAAAACAAAAAGGGAGACTTATCATCGAGCAATGCCTAATGTTGTTATAGATTTAGTTCATTGTATTGCACAATTTATTATACCTGTACATGTATGTGTTCAAAGCAATCATTTACATCTTATGTTATTAATAACATTTGGTGTTATCATTTCACAATGATAATTTTCGACCGAAGTGGAGAAAAACTTCTTTTTTTTTTTTTATTTCTGGGACCATAAATCTGCTTTATCTTTTGGTCAGTGTGATAGTTTTGGCTCAAAGTTCTCATACCATATCGGGCAATACAATTGTTGATAAACCGATGTCAGATATTTTAAATTCCTGGTCACGTTGTCATGGCAAAATCGTCGCCATACCGTTTATAGCTGTCACCACTCGTATGCGGGGTATGCTACATGTTTGCCCTTGTTTTTCACACGACGGTTTGACCAAAAGTGTATACATAGTCTTTGTTAAAGTTTTTTCTTTGTGCAATAAAACACTAGTACAATATTACTTTTGACACAATCTTGACGTAACCTACTTCTTCTCGCATCATTACGGATGCGAGTATGTCCCTTGTCTCCGCTTTCTGTGACAAAGGCGTATGTATAAGATACCGGTATCACATCTAAATTTATCCGCAAAAACAAGTCTTGTGTCCAGTATCGCACGGCGAACTCGTATATCCGAGTCTGTTAATTAATAAATCATATTATAATAATTAAATGGCCACTTTTTTCTATCAAAACTGAATACCATCAAGTTATATCTTGTCTTCACGTGTTGTCTTCTGGGTCTGTAATATGATTCATTTGAGAAGCAAAGACAAATGTCATGATGGTTTCATAAATGTGGCGTATCGTCACCCCCATCAGTCTTTCGTGACTGTTTCTAATAATTGTAGTAAAAAAATGTTTTCGTAAATGATTTTGTTTCATGCTCGGAAGTCAGCTCGCATACCTTTTTTTCATTAGTTTAATTAAAGAAAATTGGACACGATTTGAGATGAAAATTTTATTTTTTATTTTTATGTATAAAATGGAATACTTGTGTATTTTGGAATGATTAAAAAAAATTGAGAGTTAGAAGTCAAGTTACATGTGAGATACAGAGAGAAGAAATCGTTATGTAAACAAAGCTCAAGTTGTATATTTGTTTACAAATTGTGTAAAGTAAATAAACTACTATTTCTTTGACAAAATAACTTGTGACAAACAAGATAAACTGCTTTAATTAGTATGTTCATAAATAACGTTTTAATACCAACAACAAAAAGCAACATTAGATTGAACTTAATACCAATACAACACATATGTAAACAACAACAGGACTAATGCTTTGTTTACAAAACAAAGAATTCTAACCTCTGTAACTCGATATTTGACTTCAAAATTTTACCAAAGCATTAAAAACATCCATATTGACAATTCTATACATTAAAAATGAAAAAAAATTGAGATCAAATCGTGTCCAAGTCCCTTTGACGATATCCGACCGGCTTCAGCGAAATGCTTTATATATATTTCACAGATTCAGCTTTTATGTCGGAGAATATATACATACAGTAATGATCGAGCTATTTTTTCGTTATCAACGACTTTGGTTCATGGTTGAGATAGATTAGTTCGACCATTCATTTCACCGTTTAATCTCTGTTTATATACAAATTCCAACACTTCAACTATATTTTATCACAACTCAGCTTGGCAAAAATGATAATAGTTCATAGAAAGCATAGGTACCATGATGGTTATATATCTTTCGATTTCAAAATTTACAATATGCATGCAAGTATAAATTAATTAAAACTTTAACACTCTTAAGTCTTATTTGACTGACAATTTTTTTTTTAGGATTTCTGATAATGAAAATTTATTAAGCAATTGAACAGTTAAACTCAGTTTACGTTACAACATTTTTGTTTATTTAAAACATTTTCAACATTTGAATGACAAAAATTAGTGCAATCTTCCGATATGTATTTTTGCAATATTATTGGGATGCATCTTCTTTTCATGTATTTCCTGTTCCTATTTGTAATAATATTCAGCTGCAGTGTTTAAAATATAGGCACTACGACTCGCAACCGGATCACATTATAGCAGGGATTAATTATATTACTTATAAAATTGTTATGATACTTTAAATACATGTATTGTATTCCTTGCCATTGTATTTTTGTGAGGCAGTAGTGGGTGCTATTTTATAAATGCCATTGAATAGCTCTATTTTAAGAGAATATCAATATATACATTGAGGTTAAATGGAACTTCACACCCATGAAATGTATAAGCATTATTGGGAAACTGAACATGCACCTAGATGGAGTGTTGTTGCAAAATTGCTTTTGAAGTCGGCAAAAATCAAAATGTCATTTTGATAACCTTTGGCGGATACGTGGGAGAGTATTGTTCTTATTTTCTAAATTACTATGCTTCGCACATGTTTTATATACTGTGGAATGCAATCAGACTAGACTAAGTATATTGTAGGGTAAGCCATCCGTTGTAGATGGAAAGATTATCATTGAGTACACCCCCACAGACCCAAGCATAAAACCACAGAAAGTGACGAGGGAGGTCGTCAATGGAGAATTAGTGCAGGTAAATTAGAGCTAGTGCAAGTATATTAGAGTTAGTATAGATAAATTAGAATTAGTTCAAGTACATGAGAATTGATTCTAGTATGGTAGTTTTACAGCGATTGCCAATACTCTGTTATATGTCTAAGTTATTTTTGACAATTTAATAAGTATCTCAATTGACCTCCCTAGATATCTCGTGTTTCATTTTCTGGTTCATCAATATTCAAGAATGTGTGTTACTGTCTCAGTATGTTAAGCCAATAATATGATCGTTGTTATCTCTCGAATTCCATAAATTGCAGAAAGGCAGATCAAGTGTAATCCTACAGCTTTATGTAAGCTTTTGAACCAGGAATAATGTTTTAAGAACACGAAATAAAAAGTAAATGGGTTAATATGACACGAACTTAATCTGAACTTGACTGTTTTTATTTTTTACTTCACAGACTATGGAAATCGGAGATGTAACTTGTAAGCGGTTTATGAAGCGAATGGATTCAGAAGTTTGAGCAGTAGCCACAACGGGTCCTCTGGTGGTATTCGAACTGTGTTCTTGTTCATGTGCAATGACTTTGAAAAGGGGATCAATGTTGTATCGCAATAATAACTTATTAAATAAGCATAATTTATCTTTTTTAATTGCAATGGTTGTGTTGTTTATAGTAGCATAATGATTTGAAATAATATCAAGCAATGGATTTTTTAGCGTTTGCTCAAATACTTTGAAACTTACACGAGCTAGCCCCTTAAAGACTTTTAAATGAAGAAGGAAAAATATATTTTCAGAAATCCGTATTGGTATTTTTTACAAGTTTATTGTAACATATGGGACATATTCTTTCATTATGGGACATTTCATGACTCAAACAAGAAATGCCATCGAACGTGACCAAATTGTGATTGAACAACAATACCTGAACTTGGTTGTTTCACGAACCCGAAAATTAATGTAGAATCCCCATCGGGTAGTGTTTTAAGTAATTATATACATACCTGTATTAATAAAAAAACGAAGAAGCAAAAAAAAAATCTTTGATCTATGAACATTTGTTAGAACACTGATAGTTCAACATACTTATCAAATATTAAGAGTCAACCTGCTATAATTAAACATATGGATTGGAAAAACACATACTATTGAAAGAAGCAGAGACATGTCGACGTAAACATTTTGTCTACCGATCATTGGGGGGTATAATAATAATGTAGTTATTATAATAGTTAATACCACGTGCAACAAACGAAATTATTAATTTCATTTAAATCGAAATATTTTTGATCCTATGATATAACAGCATCCTTCATTAGAGGTTCTGTATTTTAAAAGTGCTTCATTTCTATACTGATTTAGAATTAAATATCTCAAAATCAAGATATTATTCGCTTTACTTTTCGTTATAACAAAAAATTGGATATTTTTCTACTGCGTGTACTAGCATTTAAGTAAAAAAAAATCAGGTTACTAAGGTTATTTTAGACGCGAGTGATAACTACAATTAGTGTCGTCCGGTGCCCGGTGCCACGGTTGACAGCTATTATGTGTGTACTGTTACTTTATCTCTCAGTCTATTGTTCTTTGACATTACATGGGTCAAGGTCACTTAAAATGTTAATTTCTTAAATAAATTTATATATAAATCAGTAGTCTTCGAGTCGGTTAATTATATATATAAGCGTAATAAGTTGCATTTGGTTTTCTAACAATATTTTGATTTATGAAACTAATGATGCCAATGCGGCATCATTCGTGAATGTATAGAATATATAACACTTGTTTTATTAAAGTTGAAATATCCATTAACTTTTATGTTTTCCAACCATTTTTTAAATTTTTTATTTGCTTTTATCTGATCTTTATTTTTCGTTTCCCGAATAGTTTCAGTGACATTTTCAACGCCATTTCGTTTAATGACAGGACATTAAGTTTTTGAGAAAAAAAAAATCTTCACTTCAGTATACAAAAATCAAAATTGATGAAAAAAATTCGTTTTTCCGACTAAACCTCATATGTGTGGGTTGTTGATTTTAAACAAATTACCGGCATTGAACTTTAATATGCATATCAAAAATATGATAACATGTATACCTTTTGTAATAGCGATAAGGAAGTTGAGATGCCCTCATAACGTTTAAGCCTAGAAAGATATCAGTATTGGTTAATTCGAAAATTGCTCTGTGTTATGTAACGGATTGATGTCCTGAAGACAAACTGGTTACCAATACATATACCATTTACGGTTTGGTATTATTTGTCCTCTATCAATAAAACCGTAGGAGACTATAAACATGATTTATCAATCTTAATTTCAGACCATCTGTCTGTCAGACTGTACTTCTCCACTTTTTTTTTTTAAAAATCACTTACTAAAACTTTTATTAAAATTTGTTGGTTAGCTTCCTTGTGGTCAAGTGAATGGAATAAATACATGTTAATCGTACCTTTTCTCATTATATGGCTCGGTCAGCACTGAAGAGACAAGAACATCAAACATGATATGTATTGTTTAAGTCACAGTCTTGTTGCAGCGTTTTAAGCAATATGAGATATATATGCAACCAAAACCTGGTGTAATTTAAATGTATACAGTAGGACTGACTCCAGGGTCATAAAATTTAAACAGGCTCACTTGATTTTTTTCCCATTTTTACTAAAGGAAAATATATGAGACAAGAGCTACGTTTAGGTTCTATTGGTCCGACCAAAACAGACTCAATGGTCTGTAAACCTCGCCAAGTGCAGTGTCTGGTTGGATCCGGAAAAATAGTAGCCTCTTGCTTAGAATCTTGCATTTAGATAATAACTGTACTCAATTGTTTGCAAAACTATTGTACAACTTCACCACTTATATTAGCACTAACTCATCCGATCTGTTTAAAGTTTGGATGAGCAATGTCATTTTATTTTTATTTTTTTAGATATGAAGTAATAAACTTATGAATTTTGAAAAATATCAAACTTTGGAAAGTGAAAAAAAAAATCAATAAAAACATGCACACTTCGTAAGATATCTTAATTTTTTTTTTCGTTCTCTTAGCTTAATCAGAGTGCTCCGTTTGATACTTACTAACGGTACTCGTGTAGATTTGTGGTAATTGGCGCTTGCTGTGTTTAATTCCGTGTAATAAGTGAACAAGTCTGGCAGGTGAATATCGACCATTTACTGGGAATTATTGCGCTAACGTTTGCCTTGGCACGGGATGTCGCGGTGAAATAAAACTTCCTCTCCGTTCTATTTATATGCTCTCATGAAAAGAGTCTGTGTTCTGGTTAATTATACACAATTATACACAAAAACACAATTTTGAGGAATCAGTAATGTAAGGATTACACAATTACGTTATGATGGTCTTATATAAAACTAATTGCCAGTCAATTTTCCTAAGAACCAGCAAAATTAAGAGACATTATTTAATACATCAGCGTTTTTTTTTAACTTAAATCCTCAATCGTTCATTTTAATGTAGTGTACATGTACCTTAAACTAAGTTGCTTTCAACTTATTGATAGAGACTCCTTAATTTCATTTTCAATACATGTAACTTGTTTATCTATCAACTATTTTACATAAGCATAAAATTTGAAAACGCAATCTTTTTGAAACATATTTTTAAATCAATATTCGTTTATTGAACACATTAGTTTGGTTAGTGGAAATCAAGATACATTTTCAAAGTTATTGGCATATATATCGGTATACACCATCATTGTTAAAGGTTTAACTTATTTATTTTTTTTCAATTTGATATTTATTGGCGGGAGATGGATGACATTTTTTTACTGTTTTCATATGTCATTAGATCAATGCGAATCGTCTACACTGTCATTGTAGTATAGATCTTTTTAGCCTTAGCTCAGAAATAAAACTGCGGGGCGATATCTTGTCACCCATCAGACCCGGGCCCTGAGTGGGAAGTTTCGCTAATGATTTAGATAATAAAGAGTAAGATAAAAGTGTATGCGATGTATGAAGTACAAATTAATGTCAACCAAAAAGGGTTACAAACGAAAAAACAAGCAGCTCATTCAAGATGCATTGAGAAAATCTGATACAGGGAGACAGTCGTCCATTTAATGATTCGCTGTCGTAGCCGTCACGGTAAATATTCATTGGTTTTTTTGTTCCGTATACAGTGAGATTTCTACCCGTCTTCCGATACTTTTATCAATGAGTTCCTGTTTCATTCAGCATCACACTCCCGGCAGAACCAATCGATGCCTAACGGAGGAATTTACGGAGGCATTGATTGGCTGCAAGACTTCCATATAACGAGCAGTCGACATAACGTTGAATCTATAAAATACGCTCACACGGTAAATGTTTCTATTCATAATCCATCTACCCGCTACAATAATCAATAATAAAATCAACTTGACCATATTTTAATGAATGGACTTTATTATTAATCCGGGTACTGGATAGATGTTTTTTTTAAATTTTGAAAATATTGATAGTGCAAGCCGTTGAAATATAAAATTTGGCATTCAATATAAGGGCGTTCAATAAGTCAAAGGTTGTCCATAGAATGTGAAATGGCTCTCGAAGAAATTCAGTCACAACTTGGAGGAAAATGGAAACTCGATCGGAGTGAAAATTTTGACGAATTCTTAAAAGAGTTAGGTAAGTCTCTCTCTCTCTCTCTCTCTCTCTCTCTCTCTCTCTCTCTCTCTCTCTCTCCTCGAATACTTGATTTGTTTAATATACACTTTATGATGAAATCTATCAAACAAGTGCAATCATCTTAGTATAACTTGGAATTGAAGCTGAGTCTATTTTATTTCTATAGTTTGTTAAATTTATGTTTTTTAAATGTCAATCATTTTAATTTCTTGTTATTGTTCAAATAATTTCTTTTTAAAAGAAACCCCAGCCCCAGACACAAAAAGGAAAAACATTGTATATAAAACAATACATTAACTACCAGTTTTAAAAGCTATTGAACATTTTTCTTGACTAAATGTCGAAAGTAGTATGAGGCTAATTGCAAAACGGAAATTATTTTTGTTATCACTTGCCAAAATCGAATGAAAACAATAGAATTGTTTTAACTACCATGTGTTCTTTCAAGAATCTGCCAGTGTATAGCATAATCAAATAGTTATTTCTCGACATGTGAAGGAGGTTTCCATCTTCCTATTCAAAGGAAGTTTATTTGCATGTAATGCTGAAGTCATGTTTCTGTCACGTTCAATTGTTTCCCCATGTGTTTATTTTGATCTGCCGTCTCTTAAAGAATTCCAAAAAGAAGTTAACTTATGTCTATGCTTTAATTTGGTCACGTAATAAACATTTGTTACATGATAAATGCAATAAGTTATGATAAAAATCTATTATATTTAATACATGTATTCCCTTTTTCAACATGAAGGTAGTATGAGGTGTAGTGTAATAAAGAAGAAAACTATGACACTTGATCTGTATCTGCATGGGTAAATAAAGAAGTATGTAACGCTGGTGTTGATTATTGGAAGAACCATCTTGCAAGATGTCCACATAACGTTGTTCTGAACACTATAATAACATGCATCCCTTTCAAATAGTTTCTCTGCCAATAAAACGCTCTCCACTGTGTCTTAACACTTAAAAAGCATGCGCCTGTCTGCCTATGTTCAATTGAACACATCTTGCTTTAACAAACACATTCTTGAACGCAATTCTTAGATTCTGTTATAAAGGGAGACCAATTACATGAACAGAACGTGTTCGTTGATGATTGGAAACGTTTGATTCTGTTTAGATACCAGACATTAAAGAGGTGGCAGGTTGATAACATACCAGAACAACGGGGAGACTTGTTTATTGTATAATTGAGACGAACCATACTTCAAATCGTCTGGGATAAGCCTAAAGGGTTACGAGAGTCATAATATAGGTGCTCAAAAGATGATAATTATTACAACTTCTAAAGATATCTTAACGTCAGATAATAGATGGTTTCTAACATCAACCCTGTTTAAGTAACTAAGAATTAAAATATTTTTGTGGCAAATAAAATACAAACACAAATACTATGTATTGTTATAAGAAGAATATTGCAGTCGTAATTAACCATAACTCACCTTTATTCCATTCAATGAGAGCAAAACAGTAATATTACAAATCTTTTTAAGAGCTTTAATCGTATAATTGTTATTATTAGGGTCTTCCGTCCTTAGCGGAATATAAATTTTTCTAATTTCTTATTCATTCATTCATTATTGTACAGAAGAGACTTTTCAGTCATGCAATAAAGCGTTAAAAGCTACTAATCAAAGTTGATGATAAAATACATACATTTTTATTTCATGTAGAGTATTGGAAAAACTGATGCAATATTTTTAAAAGAAGTTTCTTAGATCAAATTGGTGTCTTTGTAAATTGTGACAGTAATCCATTCCAGACTTACTAAAAGCATTATTTGGGACGTCCCCCAATTCAATAAGATGTTTGGATTAAGATGGAATTGATTTCAATATTAGCGTGTTTACAGCATATTGTGCTCAAGGGTCTCGGCGCTCAGGGATTCCAAGGGTAATGGTCGCATATCGCAGACGGGGGAAACGATTAATATAATTGTTCATGTTAATTCTAACTGACTTCACTTATTGGTTTCATCTGTCTTCTGTACGGTTCACCTGACTAATTGGAGCATTGTTATATAATGACAAAGATTTGAGCAATCATAAAGCATCTCCACAAATCCTTAGGTTAATGTATACATTAGCGCTCATTTTTGTCCAAAGAGAGATTGCCAATTGCCTTTTCGTTCATTCTTGTGATCGATTTGTTTAATAAATCAAACCATTACCAACAAAACTCGCCCGGAAGTCTCTGAGGTATATTTGTTTAAACACAGTGGCATTTTCCGTGAACCCAGAAGTTTTGAGAGCGAGTTAAAAATACGTTAGTACTAACTTAATGAAACGCCAACATCAAATTATTATATAATATTTTAAAGACAGAGTCAATATTGCTATAAGGGAAGTTTTCCCTATTCTCATGTCGATCAATACATGTCATTTATCCAAATACAGAAAACAAAATATGTACAAGAATCCTGGCTATTTGATTTGTTATCTAGATAAACATTGACATTGCGTGGGTGCGATTTATGACTATCAATTTAACACTCTGATTACATTTTTTGATTAGAACTAACACTGAATCTCGTGATACATGTACACTGAACTTTTTGGATGAAGAAGTACATCACATACTAAAATTTGTATTGTTTTTTTTTTTGTTGTTGACAGGTCTCAATGTGGTTTTCCGTAAAATGGCGGGGGCTGCGAAACCCGTGATTGAAATCAAGATAGAAAACGACACGGTTAATATAGTTTCAAAGGTCAGTTTCTTCAATCAAGTCATCTCCTTCAAGCTGGACGAACCCTACCAACAGAATTACGAAGGACTAGAAATGAACGTAAGAAAACAAATTTTGAGAACTTCCACTTGTGTTATAAATTTTATGTTAACATGAAAGAAATACTCACTGTTGAAATTCGAATGATTTTAGATTTCAAAGAGATATTTTCATTGATTTGTATTACCCGGTATATGCCGCTGTCGGCTATAGTTCACCCATCCTTAGGAGTCGGCAATCGTTAGTAGATTGTTTAGAATGGTAAAACACGTGCAGATTCTTTAATATCAATAGTATACGAAATATGGTACCTGAAACTTCTTCGTTTGGAAAAAAAAACTATGTTCTTAAATTTTAATTAATTAAGGTTGGCTCTATGATGACAGGTAATTATGTAAATAGAAAATTGCCACTACTGATGATTTTTTTTACAGATAAGATTAAGGAAATTTTCGGGTTTTGTTTTTTTTTTTTTGGTTTTTTTTTTTGTTACAGTGTATGTCTAGATGGGAGAACGGCAAAATAATAACTGAAGCAAATCCGGTTGCGGAGGGAAAAGGAAAGGCTCAGAAATTCGTGAGAGAAATAAGTAACGACGAACTAATTCAGGTTATATATCTATTTTTATTAATTATTCTCATTTCTCACGATTAAAGTAAATAATTAAAAAATGGCAGTTGTAAATGTATAAAGTGTTTTCTTAAAAAATGAATCACAAATTATTCAATACCAAAAATAACAAATAACTATTTTTTTTCGAAAATGTTGACTTTGAACGAAACAAAATAAATAGCGAATTCAAACTCGCTACATCAGTTTGATATTTTATTATCTGATTTCAGACTATGTATGTTGGAGATGTAAAATGTACTAGAGTCTTCAAGAGAACCTCAGAGTGACAAGAAGTGGGTCCAATCAGACAATTCTGTATTGAATCACAGCATTTGCTTTATGCTATTGTCTTCGAGCATGGTACAGGGTAGAACAAAAATACGTCAATAAACATTTTCAAATTGAAAGTAAAACGCCTTTAACAAGAATAAAACTTGTCTCTTTTAAAAACATATTTTATTACTATGTTTAATTCTTTGAACTGCTTGTCTTGTGCACAAAGATTTTTTTAGGAAAGACCAATTGGGAGAAGTGTTCAATTTTAGCTGATATATTTAACGCCCACATGTGAAAAATGTGTATTTTGTTGATATTAGTTCATTTTCACAATTTCAAATGTACAAGATTTTAGTTGAACCCATTACAAGAGAAGTTGTTTCTGTTTTCACATTCCAAAATATATTGTTCTGTATCAGACATTGATGCCAAAATCGTTTAACCCAGCTTGTGTACATGTCTGTGTAAACTGTTAATATGGCGGCGTTTTGCTGTTTCTTGCATTAAATATCGCATCGATGTGTTGCTTTATTTTCCAGTTGTTATTTTACGACAATAAAGTTACACCACTAAATGTCATTTCTTATTACTTTATGAAATACACCAGCAAAGCGAAATATTGCTTCACATTCACAAAACAGCTTTAAACATACATCGCCCTTAGGATATGACCTGAAAAATTAGTTAAAAATTTAGAGCCATAGTAATGTTGTGACCTTGATTAATGATCTCATTTAAGGTCATGACCCACCCTGAGGTCATTGGTAAACTAAACGAAGTACATTTGTATGATCTTCTAAAAAAAAATGTAATGAAACTGAGATAAAAATTGAACTGATATATGGACAGAGTCCGAAAGACGGATACACATTTTACCCCATTCTAAACATATATGCAAAATTATGTAAACAAATGAACATATCCATAAATTGGAAAACACTTAAACGATAAAAAAGGAAGTCCAATTAATATTATTAAAACTTTATGCATATCCTAAATAAAGATAAATCACAAACTGATGATTCAAATAAACACCTAGAATTATTTTGCAGGAGTATAAAACGAATATACCTTTGAGGTCGAGCTTTGGTATATAAAGTTTCTGTATATAAAGTGTCAGAATACATACTGGTGATGTTATACTACTAGTATACTATACTTGTGTATAACGGACCAGGTTCATGTGTATCTGAATTCCTGTTTTCACTTCTATTGATTTTAACACTATACCTTCATGGCTATTAACTACTCAGCCATCAAAAGTCTGTTAATTGCCAGTAACAACAATTCCTGATATGCCATCAGCAATTTCAGTTTTCGTAATTCTGTTGGTTTCTTATGAATTATTCACATATTAACTACATATTGATACCATATATACGTGTTATCAAATTGTAGGCACTTTCTTACTACATGTTCATAAAAAGTGTTTTAAAAAATTGTTTCCATCATTTCCCATTACTAAAAGCTATTCATCCGTATTTAACATTGAATAACCAATGACATTTATCTAACCTCTCCACACTCACATGGTAAGTAATATAAGAATCTATCATTTCTGTCGTATTACATGTATCACATTAATGATATTATTGAGGTGTGCTTGGGGAATTAAATGGTGCCTGACGTGTATAAATTCTACCTCCAACGTCATACGGTTCTTGTCGGTCGTTCTGACCAATTATTTTCGGTCAAGTTGACCACTAGTTAGTTGTAAGCATAAGATCCAACATCTTTGTTGTTTGAAGCAAATCAATACTGATCTTTTAATCTTAAGCTTCCTAACTGAAAAAAAAAAAACTTATGAAGAATTCGCAATGACGTCTTTATAGTTGCTCAGAAAAAAATGGTGTACGGTTGTTCTTTAAGGATCTCATCAAAATATATTTAATTGTGATCAAATGTACAGCTGAACACCTCTATTTATAACGATTAATTATATATATATATATATATATATATATATATATATATATATATATATATATATATATATATATATATATATATATATATATATATACACAGTGGCCTCCGGGTATAACGAGATCGAATATTACGTGGTACCGCTTACAACGAGATGATTTTTTGGTCCCAAATTATTTCTTTATTATTTCCTTTTAAAAAAATTCCGGATACAACGAGATCGCTTATAACGAGACTCCGTATATTACGAGGTAAAAATTTGTGCCCGGTAGTTGTAAGCGCTATCGGATATAACGAGGTACTCGCGGCACGCTTGATTGCACACGCTAGTTCCAGGTAACTAACGGTATGAGCTTGTAATTTTCACAGGTATGTATACACATGACAATAGATTAAAAGTATTCAGAAATAATGATGAGTTGTTTTTAATGCAATGTTCACAGTCATGGCTTCGAATTCAATGAAGAGGAAAGTAATTTCGCTAGAAACAAAAGTACTTATTTAGAAATAATTAACGAAGTTTAAAATGAATTATAAACAAAAAGTGAAACTGCAAAGGACTATGAATAAGCTTCAAGTACATATATACATGCATGTATATAGCTTACACCTTGCTATGAAAAGAAATAACCAGATATAGATAAAGCTTTACAAACAACAATGTTACCTTGGCTGCTTGAAAAATTCATCAGTGGGTTTTGATTTGGTTCCAAATTTAACGCACTTTGAAAATGTTGTTTTGAGTGTGTAATTTTTAAAAGCGCGTTGCCATAAAGCATCAAATAAGTCTAGAAAATTATTATAAATGGAAAAATAACTGTTTTCCTTTTTGTCGTAACCTTTTTATTGTATGCAAAAAATTATTTTAAATAATATCTAAAGCAGTGGAGTTCGAGTCTGCTGGATTGATATTATTTTCAGTTTGTTTTGCTATTGAAGAGACGTGATCCTTGGCAAACGCATAGAAGAAACAGTTTTTTTAAAAAAACATCCTCTGGTCTTTTATCTTAAAAATCTAGCAATGTTAAAACAAGTATATATTCTATCAAATGTCATGAAGTCATAAAGAATAAAACAAACACAGTTTTGATAGTTCTTTGCGTGCTCGATGCAGGAAAACATCAATTAACATACATAGGTTGATAATAGGTTAAAACTAGACATCAATGATATGGTGATCATCTCAAAGGGCTTCGCTTCTATTAAGAACATTAGGATAAAAGAACTAAGAAGACACTGCTTTGATTTAACATTTAAATTACAAATTAAGTTCAAGATCCTGGAAAAATCATCCTTTTTAGAACAAGCATTGTTTGAGAGATTGAGTAAGGGGAAAACGATCAGAAAAAGGTATTTACAAAAAGGTCTGCTATGAACATGACATTCAACAGAGAAGTATGATTCAAGGTCAAAGCAAATTCTACACCTACAGGCAGTCTATTTGATAGGTCTGAGCCAGATTTGACCAAGGAGATAAAAATTATGGTCCACAACTTGGTTTAAATAGATCTGCCATGACCTTTATGTTTCACATAGAAAAATGGTTCGATGTCACTGCACACTCTTTCCCCACAAGCACTATTCATGTGAAGTATAAGCAAGATAGCGCAAAGAAAAGAAAATATATGGTCCGAACAAAGAACTCGTTTACATAAGTCTGATATGACCCTGATCTTTGATATAGAAACTTGGTTCAATGTCATTGCAACCCTATTCCGAATGACACTCTTTGGGTGAAGTATAAGCCAGACTGGAGAAAGGAGAGATCACATACGGTCCGGATCAGAATTTTACATAGTTTGTTATAACCTTAACCTTAGACCTAGAAACTTGGTTCAAGATTCAGTTTGATTTTTAATCTTGAATTTATTTTTTGATTTTGTTTTATTTACTTCTACATACTTTCATTTAGTCTGCAAGAAATGTTTAGACAGTCTTGTACACACAGTACAACGGGCGACATTATTTCGGATACAGAGGCAAAATTATTGCTTCATATTGCACATGCATGAGAAAACAATACTGGTATATATAACGTAGATGCCATGGAATTAAAGATATGTGCAGATATTTATTATTAATAATCATCATATTAGTTATTGTGTACTGTACATCAGTAACCAATTATGAGGTTTGGCGCTCTTGAAATTGGCGTTCTTTGAATTTGACGTTATCTCAATCAGGATAAGATGAGACGCTGAAATTTTTAGTAAGAAACCTATAACCTGGATTTTTTTTATGGAAGTACAGTGTACGTTGATATCTGCTATCTGAAATGTAATTACATTGAGCGTATGAAATATAACCTTCACACACGGAATTTGATGTCTCTGTGCATGCTATGCGATCTTAGTATTCATGATAGAAAAATAGTTTTAAAAGTAGTGCTGCCCATTAATGTATGAAAAAGTTTTAATTATGAAACAACGAGGTTCGCTTTATTACATTTTCTTTGTTGTAAATAGTTTTTAAGACAATTATTTTATTTTATACACGTGTAGTTGGAAGGTCATCGTTTTTCTATCAACAATATTACATTTGGTACACTGCGAAGCTATCTGCGTACTTAGGGGACTAATACAGAGACCACTTTCTGACATTAATGGTAATCGTTATAAGAGCTCGTTCGATAACATGCATATGTTAATAGTAATTGTTTAATTCACTTGATAGATTTGACCCAACAGAATAAATTCCTCAGCAATATGGTGCCTTTATTCTCCCACAAACGAGTTATTTTCAGATGACCGACTTATGGCTTGAGCAAAGAGAACCAGTTTGACAGTTATATATAAAAAGCCGACAAGTCGGTATATATTTATTATCAAGTGGCTTATTGCACGCCTGTACATAAAATACCTAATATAGGCTTCAGCTGCTAGTCTGGGAAAACGAACGACAACACTTTGCAAAATCGACACAGAGGGTAGCCAAACAAATTATTAGTCCACTGATGTTTCATCAAGCCCATCCCGATTCAATATCATGCAGGGTCCTGACATTGTTTCAATTTCGTAGAAGAAAAGTCCGAAGATGTATGATTTATGAGATACTTAGATTTTCATTACCGGGAGATGCAATAAATTGCTTGATTTGGTATTGATCATCTACATGTTACTGTTTCTAAAATAGTAACTAGCTAATAAGAGACAAATATATGGTTAAATTAGATGTGTGAAAGGGCTGTAGGTTGGTCGAAGGTAGTTAAAATTATTTATAGACTTTTTAAAAGTGTTTTTTTAAAATTTGTTTTAACTTGTATTTTGTAAAACACACAAGAATTAATAAAATCCTTTAAATATCGATTTTATGAAAACAATTTACATCATGTATATATTTGTATTATGGGAAAAACAATACAACATCCAATATAATTGATATCCTGTTGCCCAAAATTATATTTTCCCCACCAACGCCGAATTTACCATACGCTGTTAATTACAGGCGTGATAATTTCAAATATATGCAATTCTTTTTAAATTTTGTTCAAGCATTTCTTATAAATCATTCTTTCGATTTGAAGAGGTTCTATAGTTCGGAATATTTACAATATGAACTTTGAATTCCGCAACTTTGTGTGTTTTAGATCTGCATATCTATGTAATAATTGCATCCGATTTGGCTTTAATATATTTTTACCTTCAGTAATTAATAAGTATGTCACCAATATAAGCAACATTGAAATCTTTTGTAAGATATGTTTCAATCCATTGTAATTTTCAAACAATAAACATTCTTATGTGTAATATCTTGTATTTACCTGTTCCTTTAGTAGTCTACGACGCAATATTTAATACCAAGTGGGCTTAAAATGCGTGTGGGTTAATTTCTCGGATATGAGCAAAACAGAGATATTGTCATATCTGAACACAATATTAGAAAAAAATAATATTTTAAAAATGAAGATCTGTCGTTCCTTATATTTATATTGAGGGACTTGTGTGGATGTCTTCATCATTTTGAATTAGAATAAAATTATCCAAATTTAAAATGAATAACTGAAGAGAGAGAGAGAGAGAGAGAGAGAGAGAGAGAGAGAGAGAGAGTTGTAAAAATTGACACATTTCGTTAGTCATCCAAACAACTCATAGCTGCAATAGGATTTTTTAAATATAATTAGATATCATATTACTTCTTGCTTTAAAAGGTATGTCAAATATATGTTCCTATAGTCTGACACCTTGACCGTAATTATTACGAGCTGCATGCGGACATAAATTTCTTACAACAGATGAAGATTTTCTGTCCAATTGACTATTTATACTGTGTAAAGAAGAATCTAGAAAAAATATTTTATTTTTGTCGTTTTCATGTTGCTCTTCTTACTATTCATGTTCCCCTACGTCATAAGATGATGGACCTATTCATTTCTTCAATAGGGATTTTCTTGAAAATTATAAGAGTTCGAGTAATTAAGATTCTCCGACCTTCAGCCTCAAAGTATTTTAATTTCATCATAAAAATGCTATTAATATGTCCTTCAAACTTTAGAGATGAAATGAAATAAAAAGAAATTTATTGATGGTATCCATGCATCTTTCAAAGTATTGCCTACGACGGATATAATGGAATTAAAATACAAGTTGGGATCAAATTTTAAAAATTTTAAAATTTAAAAAAAAAAAAGGTTGTACCTGTGCATCCATGGCTCGTACAACCTCCCTTTACCTGTATATAGTATCATTCTCTCCTTCCTGAATTCAAATCAGCATGGTCATAATTTAAAGGTCATGTCACCCAGCTTGTCATACACGTACAATAAGCATTATCATTTCCATGGCCATTTAATATAGTAAATACTTAATCCTTTTTCAAAACAAAACAGTAAAACCATATTGAAAATGATTTAGTGAAACATTGTCTTGGAGGAACAATTTATCATCCGGCATATTTGAATGATCCATGCATTTTCCTCAATGGGTGTTAATCTTAACTATCAAAAAGTACTTTTCTTGTTTTAATTGTGAATCAAGGAAGAAATAAAACGTGGGTATTATAAACTATGTCGGCCATTGGATGGTATATGGCTCCATATCCACCAGGATATTAGTCTCAAGAACTAATCTATATCTAGTTCTTGGGATTTACTATGAGAAACGTTTGGGGAAAACAAGTTTTATACCCTATATAATAACGGTTATTACATGTATTATTAAAAACAAGTTTTATACCCTATATAATAACGGTTATTACATGTATTATTAATATAAGAGATATATATTAACGCATTGTAGTATAGCATAACATAATCATCGCTATGTTTGTTGGCATGCATGCTTATGTTTGAGCAGAGGAAATACATGCAAGTCAGCTTCCCCTTTATTTTGGTTTGTAGTACCGTTATCAATAATTCACGCAAATACTACGTTTACTTGTTAACGTGTTACAGTAATTTTGTGCACAAACCAATATTTTTCTTTTTACTATTTTCTTAATAATAAAAATCATTTTTTTTAAATTGTCTCTAGTGTTTAGTCATTGCAGTTGCAAGGGTAGTGACTTCATTTAAACAATAAAATGCTTTCTTTGGTGATTCATTCGGGATATAAAGGTAGCGACATTGCAGAAAAAATACATAAACGCGGGTTATGTAAATTTTTTCTGCAATGATCGCTACCTTCATAACCCGAATGAATCAACAAAGAAAGCATTTTCTTGTTTATATTAGCATCTTTCTTTTAACTAATTAATAAATTGAGCGTAAAAAGTAAGTAAAATTCACTAAATTACTGTTAATGTACATAAGTACGTTAGCTAAAAGAAACAGCTAAATTGTCTCCTGTGAGACTTTGAGTCTGACATCATCATGGTTATTTCGTGCAGTCCGTGATTTTTCTTAGGTAGTTGTAGGTCTCGACCAATCAATAAACTGGGCGTGTCAATTTCAGTCCTGTCAATTTCTTGTCAGTTTCAGCCGCTGTAGATTTCGACCAATCGATAAACGGGACGTGTAGATTTCAGTCTGGCTGTTTCTATAGAGCTATGAATTAACTATGAGTCTCCGTAAGAAATAGAGGGAATAATACTTGGTAGATGTAAATATATATGAATACTTTCAATTTTAATTTTTAGAGTTTCCGACATTTATTGACATTATTATATAATATATTGGATGACCTAACCTGATTTGTCATGATGAAGTACCTTACTTACAGCTTTCATGCAATTCTTTTGGCTGTGTTCTTTGGAATTTAAATATTTTTTGTCTTGCAGTACACTCAATTTGCAGATGTACTCATAGCCATTAAGGAATACATGTATATCCTATTACACCTAAGCCGAGGTTTATTTCGAAATACTGCTAACAGATGACTGTACATAATGGACTTTAACAGTAAAATTTAAACATATCTTTCTTAATTAATGCAAACTGCAACAAAAGCAGGCGTCTTTCAAAAATAAAGATAGTCATTAGAATAATTTTTCGAAGAAGATTCCTTTAGGCACTATCCCATAGGTAAGATAAATTAGTAAATTAGCATGTTTATGTAAACAAACACGCGTCCTGTGTACTACTGCAAGTTTACCCGAGAGGATTAAAGACTCATTCAAACATATTTCGACGACATGAGTATACGATAAAAATGTACTCGATTTCTCTTAGATGGAAATCGTTGTATCAAAATAACATTATTAACTTTTTGTTCTAAATACCCCGAGCGATTTATTTTTTCACGTTATATTCGTAGAAAATTTTAAAATAATATCTGACTTCATGCAGTTTTTGTTTTTATTCCTCTACGTCGAGTTCATCACTATTTAAACATAATTGCACGTCATTTCAATCACTCATTTGTCTTTATAAACTACCTTTCAAATGTGTAACAAGTAGGCTAGCATAATACAATTTATTAGTTAAGTTTTTTTTTACCTATGCTTGAGTTTATCTTTTTTGCGCATCCACTTTTCAGCGTTTCAATTTTCCTTTAACGAATTGGAATTCCGTTTTTCTTTCATGAAATTGCTATGTATACATGTAATCATCTACGTTTTGATCGCGTAAATTAGTCGCCGCGAACCAGTGTATTTCCGAAATTCGCGACATAAAGTCGCCGCGAATAAAAGTTGGTTTACAGTCTGTGCAGTATCGATGCGTACTTGTCCAATATCCCAATAGCAAAACTCAGAGAAGGTTCTGAAATGTTGACTGTTGTCTACGCTAATGATTGAATTCCCAGAAGCAATTTGTTATGATGGGGTATTATAACGACATCTGTTAAGCTCTCAGACTATTGACTAGTAGAGAATCACAGGACATACATTCCATTGATAGTTTGTTCCTTGCTTGGAACATTTCTAACATCAAATAAAAATCGAGTTCACCTGATGTACACATTTGATTCGCACGAGCATGAACGAAAATTAGTTGTGTAATAATAAAATATTGCCTTATAGATAGTATCTATGCCCGTGATGGTTACATGTAATTTTGACCAACAAAAATACATACAGGTAACTTCTGACAGAATTTTAAAGTCGTATAACAGGCGTATTTACTTGCAAGTATCTGAGTTGAATTAAAGCAAATGGTCTCACGGAGGTAAATTGAAAATACGTGCGTAATACGTATGTATTTCCTTAGTTATGTGAATTAAATCATCTATGGAAGCATACGTTGTTCAATAACATAAACATTATCCTACTTTTTATTGCAATAAAACAATTGAAATACAAACAAGCTTATCTTTTAAAAAGATTGGTGAGCGAGCGCTGTAGCCATCATAAAACATAGAAGCATCGGGAATGTTTTCAAGAACCATTGGTACCGTTTTGTAGCAATCGTATCTTCTCGGGCCTTTCCGTCAAGCTCGGAAAACATATCCGAGGTTGTTTTCCGAGCTTGAAGGTAGTTAAAATAAAGCTAGCTATTTATTATAATATTTAAAATAACTTTGCATAATAAGACCTAAGCGACTGTTACTATTTTGACATTTACAATATAACACAAAACTTCGTGTGAAGATGATAAAACGAAATTCACATGGTACATTTATCTACAGTAGTACAGTATTCCCAGAATCCCCTACTATGGAGTCGAGCATGCGTATTCAAGTGAAAAAGACTAACGTAGTTGCTAGCGCTCGAGAGCGCTAGCAATAAGTGCTTTAAATACTGAAAATCATCTAGATACAATACAAAGGATGTGTAAAATCAGAAATCACAATGCGTTGTACGTTGACGAGACAATAGAAATAAGTCAGGGCATTGTGTATAGAACGAGAGTAGGCCCATAAATATTTCCGTATATATCAATTTCTTATCCGTGTTGGCCGATAACCTTTAAAGTTACCTCAAAAATCAGTCGGTAAAAAAAAATATTTAAATCCATTTAAACGCGGCATTCTCTGAGGCCTTCTTTATATAGAACACAAAGATATGCGTGATGTGTTTTACTCTCTGTCCTTAGGATTCCTCAGCTAACCCTGTGCGCAATCTGAACAATATACTCTCTGTCCTACAGGTAGCAATGTCTCATATTGCTCAGCTAACCCTGTGCGCAATCTGTGTGTGTAAACAATATATTCTAGATCAGTATACAGTTAATTTTTTTTTTTAAAGTCGCACACTATTTTTATCTTCAAGTTTTTTTAGAATATGACAAATAAATATCTACAACGACACTTACATTTTAGCTAGAAATGGTTGTGTGTTATTGATAAAAAATTATAATGTTTAATCTACTTTCAGTTTCGGATTTCGGATTTTCCATTGAATGTCATGCATTTAAAATGGAGGTAGATATTGTCGCCTCGTGTGTTTTGATTTTGTCATTTACCTGTCTATGTCCATACGTTCGTGGAAACCTTTTTAAAGAAGTGTCTTCATGTCCATCAAATGAAGAAGAATGGAGAGATCGAGCTCAGAAGAAACAATGCAAAGATCCTATATCTGATTTTATGTGTGCAGCCATTGAAAACCAGCCTGGGAGGTTTGGAGAAATATGTACCGTTGTTAGTCTCTCGAGTCGAGGTAAACACGTGATGCTGTTGTATGATTTTATGGGATCAAATAATTTTTGAAACCTTTTAAAGTCAATGAAACAGGTTTGTATATTCATGTAGATATTCAATGAAGGGAATTATCGGGCTACGACATGAGATCACCGTTTTTACCAGTAGATGTAGTTTGATAGCACATTTCAACAAACATGCATCGACAGTACCTCTCGGCTGGCAGAAATGTTTGTTTTAAGTAATTTTGTGCAATGAATGTATACATTAGATTCTATATATGTCATAAAAGAATAATTTTAAAAAAAATTTAGTAAAGCCAGGGGTCTAGCTATGGGGGATGGAGGGGGGGGGTCGGTCCTGTCCTCAAGCTCCTGTGAACGATATCGCTAAAATATCACTTACTGTACATGGCTAGAACACATATTAACGAACCTACCCCGGGTGTACGGCTCTTAATTTGAGCACGCTAATATTCTAAAGAACCCGTATAACGGGAGCTTACTCAATTGAAAATTATACTTTGCATCAAATAAAACATGCAAGAACGTCTTTTTTTCATAATCGAAGTACTAGTTATCCTCACTAAATTAATAAACTGCACCTTTCATTTTATGTGTTTTTCAGGTTATTGTGCGGTTTTGGATGGAGACACCTACAATCTAAATTACATCAAATGTGTCGCAGCTTCCGGTTGTCCGACTACCGAATACAGATCTGATAAAGTCTATAAATGTAAGTCGAAATCATAAAAAAAAATATCAATTCATGATTTACTAACTTGTTTTACCTTTAGTTTGCATTTAGGAAAAAAGCAAATCTTTCTTTATTGTTCTTTCCTCTATGTCAATTTTCAGAAATACATTAGGTGTATAATTTACAAATTTTAAATCATTGATGTGCTCATGTTGGAATTTCTTTGTAAAAAAACTTTTTCAAAACTTAAAGGCTAAACTAATAGTGCGTATGAAAAATTGCGTTGAGGGGAAAAAAATAAGATGCAGGGTGAGTAAAATAACAGAAAGGATGTAAGATGTGTGATAAATTTCTATGTTTGAAAACGTTTGGATGCGGAAATTAATATGTGAACTGCTTTAAAAATTGTTTCATTGTTTGCTGAAGAAAGAGTTGTATCCCCACATACATGCAGTAAGATATTGACGTCGGTATGAAAAGGTATAGTATCCAAGTGCAACATTCTTGCATTGGTATATAGGGGGCATTTGTAGTGTTCGTTAGTTGCGGGATTACCGCATGTGCAGAGTGGGTTATTTACTATATTGCGACAGAAAAAGTGATGTTTAAAAGTGCTGCATTTAAGTCTAAGTCTGGTATGAAGAATCTGATCTCTACGATGACCGAAGTAATAGTAATAAGGAATAATATTTTTGCTCTGCAAAATGCGCTTTAATTAAGTTTGATAGGGAAGGATTTTATTTCGTGGCAGAAGAGAGATTAGTCAAGAGTTTGGTTGTTGATAAAAGAAATGAGTTTTGGTAGTACGTTGTGTTCCATTTGACCTGAGTGAAACCTTCTGCATTTCTAGTATTATGTTCTCTTTCGCTTCGTTCAGCCGATAATAATTTATTTCCTGTTCATAATCATATAAAAAAATGAAACAAACACATAAGGGTGTGACAACATTAGCCTAGCCAAATTCAATTTAATTGTAATAAGTTGATGAAAGAAATGGGTTTTGGTATTACGTTGTGTTCCATTTGACCTTGAGTGATACGTTCTGTATTTCTACTAGCTTAATTGTGAGTATCTCGGGGAAATTAGGCTGGTGAGATAAGGTGGTGCGAGACTGTGAATTATTTTGTGATACTGCAAAATCTTATGGTTGCGACGCCTAGTTTGAAGGGTTTCCCATCCCGTTTCTTTGTAAAGATCTTGGATGCTGCCTAACTTAGTTGCCCCTGTGATGATTCTGGCTGATTCTATATTAATTTGTTCTACCTTTTGTGCGAGTTAAGCTATAGTATTATCCCAGATAACGTCGGCATATTCAAGAATTGGTCGAATGTACGAAAAATAAAAGAGTTTCTAATGGTTTGCGATTAAGCTCATACTTGTGTTTCCTTACGATTTGTAGACGTCAGGAGGCTTTCCTACCTATACCATCTATGTGCAATGCCCAATGTCTGTTGTTTAAATTGTTTAAGAAGTTTAACCCAACATGTTACTGCGTAGACACTTCCTAGCTGTATTTGATTTCCATTAGAGTATAAATTTGGATGTTGATTCCTGTGTTTTTTGTAAGTAATGAGGAGAAACTCGGTTTTGGTTGGATTAAAGGTAACAAGCCATTGTTTAGCTCATGTGTTGATTTTTTCTAAGTCGCTGTTAAGAACATGTCCAGCTGATTTAAAGTGATCAACAATTACGTATAGCGTTGTGTCATCTACAGTCAAATAGGTGATTGGATATAAGAAACAATGCCGTTAATATAAAATAAAAAGACATTTGAATGTAAAGATGACATGGTCATTTCATATTCTAAAAATTAACATTATTTTTATTGACTTCATTGTAGACGAAGCATGCTACAGAAGGTACTTATACATTAAATCCTTTTTTTAAAAGAACATTGTGAAGTAATTTATGATTCACGTCATCTGGTAGTATTGTGTTTGGAGAATAGATTACTTTTCTCAACTCAGATTTAAAAATTAAAGAATCTTACGTACGTTGGAATTCAGAAATAACATAATGCTTGGTAAAGTATTTTGATAAATGTCAAGAGATTATATGTTAATTTTAGCATCGAAAATCTATAATAACTGTATTTTATCAATATTTATGAGACATGAGCCATAGAATATTTTTTACAAGGGAAATAAATAAAAAATGAATCTTCAATATTGACACCATCCAACTTTTACTGATTTTTTGGTTTCAAGGTACATGTAGTCAAGCTTACTTTATCCTAACTTTATATATGCTATATATCAATGCTTATCTGTGTTTTTTATTACTATTCGTGTGCATTACTTTTCATTACAGTAAATTTCACAACTCTCAGGGTTTGTAAATATTTGGCAAACGATCCTATAAATACTAAAGATAATCAGATACCGCACTCTTTGGTTTAACCGCTTATACATGTATATCCGTTAAATACCTATTTTTATGAAATTTGGTGTTTAGTAAATACGACATTATAGCGTTGTCGTGTGCTTTTTTTCGTTTGCCTTAGCATTGATATCGTGAATTATCTTAAGGACACGGTTACGATTGAAACTCAAATCGTGTAGATGTCCCTTAAATAGCAATTACATGTAATTGATTCACTTTATTTTTTTCAGTGAAACGTCCACACCTTCAACGTCTACTGTCATACAAAACAAGCTTAACACGTAAGTGCATACCCGGCGTAAAAGCGAGGAAGGAACTTCAGTACATGTACAATGTAAACTGTTTGACGTTGTTTGTTTTTGAGCTTTTAGATTTAAATGATCAATTCAATTAAGAATTGTTATAATTTTAAATTCACTCGTGGGGAGGGATCAATTCTTGTCTTGTAAGAGAGAAAAAAAGATATTTACTTCTGTCTTCCTTAGTGGTATCTCGAATTCCGATTCAGGTAATCACAGCCAACTCATACATGTTTAACCATAACTTATCCCTCTCTTACTCTCCTTTTTTAGGTCACCTGAGTAAACTCAGGTGACCTATTGCTATCTGTTTTCGTCCGTCGTCATGCGTCGTGCGTCGTGCGTTTACAATTTACATTTTTAACTTCTTCTTAAAAACTACAAAGCCAATTGTTCCCATTTTTAGTGTGAAGCATCTTTATGGTAAGAGGAATGTAAATTGTGAAATTGGTGGCTCTACCACCACCAGGGTGCCACAGGTGGGGCCAAATATGCAAAAAACAGCCAAATTTTCAAAAATCTTCTTCTCTACTCCCACACATGTGAGGAAAAAACTGATTGCATGGTTATGATGTCCATGAAGCCCTCTACCAAAATTGTGAAATTCATGGCCCCTGGGTCAGGGGTTCAGGCTCTAGGGTGGGGCCAATATGGCCATATAGTAAAAATGTATTAAATCTTAGAAAATCTTCTTCTCTACTCCCATAGATATTTGCTAAAAACTAAATACATGGTTATGATGTCCATGAAGCTCTCTACCAAAATTGTGAAATTCATGGCCCCCGGGTCAGGGGTTCAGGCTCTAGGGTGGGGCCAATATGGCCATATAGTAAAAATGTATTAAATCTTAGAAAATCTTCTTCTCTACTCCCATAGATATTTGTTTAAAACTAAATGCATGGATATGATGTCCATGAAGCCCTCTACCAAAATTGTGAAATTCATGGCCCCTGGGTCAGGGGTTCAGGCTCTAGGGTGGGGCCAATATGGTCATATAGTAAAAATGTATTAAATCTTAGAAAATCTTCTTCTCTACTCCCATATATATTTGTTAAAAACTAAATGCATGGTTATGATGTCCATGAAGCCCTCTACCAAAATTGTGAAATTTATGGTCTCTGGGTCAGGGGTTCAGGCTCTAGGGTGGGGCCAATATGGCCATATAGGAAAAATGTATTAAATCTTAGAAAATCTTCTTCTCTACTCCCATAGATATTTGTTTAAAACTAAATGCATGGATATGATGTCCATTAAGCCCTCTTCTACCTAAATTGTGAAATTTATGATCGCTGGGACAGGTGTTCAGGCACTAGGGTGGGGCCAATATGGCACAGGAAGGGCCCAAATATCTTGAAAACGGTTAAAATCCCCACCCCTAAACCATATATATTCTTGTTCCTTGTTTTAAGGGCCATCAAATGGTATGTAGGTCATGGGCCTCAGGGGTGGTTCCTGACCCCCTTCAAACAGGAAGAGCCCAAATATCTTGAAAACGGTTAAGAACCCCACCCCTAAACCATATATATTCTTGTTCCTTGTGTCAAGGGGCATCATATGGTATGTAGGTCATGGGCCCTGGGGATGGTCCTGACCCCCCTCAAACAGGAAGTGCACAAATAACTTGAAAATGGTTGAGATCCCCACCCCTAAACCATATATATTCTTGTTCCTTGTGTCAAGGGGCATCATATGGTATGTAGGTCATGGAACTTGGGGTGGTCCTGACCCCCTCAAACAGGTAGTGCTCGAATATCTTGAAAACGGTTGAGATCCCCACCCCTAAACCATATATATTCTTGTTCCTTGTGTCAAGGGGCTTCAAATGGTATGTAGGTCATGGGCCCCAGGGATGGTCCTGACCCTTATATTCTTGTTCCTTGTTTATGTTAGTTCACCTGATATATAGTTAAGGACCCCTGGGAACCACATGAAACTTTGTGGGTCATCCCTACTCTATATGATAGCCTCGTTCGTTTGGGAGACTTTATAATCGCCCCGATTATAATTACATCTTGTTTTCCCTTGCTTCTTCCTAATGGAGTTATCTTCCTTTGCTTGTTCATATGTAGTAATTAATCGTTGAATATAATGTAATTATAAAGAAGTTGTATGATCAAAAGAGTTATGCAAGGCTTTTTATCATTTGAAACAAAAACAGTTTTTGAACTTTCAAAATAAACAAATAGACTTGTTAATAGTAAAGTAATAATTGGCTAACTAAAATCACTGATATATAAAGGTAAAATGATTTTGGTATATATGCCAGATGGTGATTCTCAACGAATGTTGAATATTCAAAAACTGGAACAGGAGAAGTGAGTAACTCATGATGGCTTTTATCGATAAAGCTGGGTTTTTTTTCGTTTGTTTAAATGCCCATAGGGAGAGTTTCTGTCTGCCCCGGGGGGATGGGAGGTTGTTTTAGATAAAACATGAATAATAGCCACCTTGTTATTATTATTAAATTATTTTCTATCAGAGTCTCGCACCTTTTCAATATCAGGTCATGCATTCTTTTATGATCTTTTAAGTTTTTCGCTAAAATTATAGGTTTAATAGTCGTTTTTGAAAAATTTCAGGCAGGGAGGTGGTCGTCATTACAAATTAAAAAATTTTCTATTCCAGAATAAAACTTAACTAAATGCATATATGAGACTCCTTGACAAGTTTGTGTATGGGTTATGCTACTCAGGTGACCGTTAAGGCCATTTGGCCTCTTGTTTCCTTTGCATTTGGGCAAACAAAAGTCTGAAACAAATAGTTTAATCTTAATTCCTTATTCATAACTAACCCGTCTTAACAAATGAAAGATTCACGAGTAGCTCCCTCGTTCGAATGAATTAATAATTCCATTGTATTTATGACGCACTAAATCGTTTGGAGAAATTGTTTATATCTTTAGGCCGAATCGTATCTTGTCCGTACATATATACTAGCCAAACCAACATTTTTATCTCGGCTTTCTGCACCAGTACAAAAAGTCAAATGAGTTAAACACGTACACGATAAAAAAAAAGTATTACATGTAATACAGTTGTTGATTAACATGCTTTATCTAATTTTTTTTTCAGGTCAAGAAGCCAGTTTGCAGAACACGTTGGATCATCCAATGCAGTCCTTTATTCTACATTTATCATATACATATTTGTATTGGTGTTTCTTGTTATATTTATCTTTTGGGAAAAAAGAAAACTATTCAAACAAAGACAAAAATCAGGTAGTATAAAGGTCATCGTGTACTTATTTTTTTATTAAAATAATGTTGGCTGTGATATTTGAATTTCTTGAGAAGATTGAAAGTGCTTTATATATATACTATTTATTTTTATAACAAGTTTAAATCATAAAAATATCATGAACTCTAATGCAAACTAAGTGCAAACTTATATTTAAAGACTAGTAAATGTAGCAGATGTATTAATGATATTAAATGGTTGACTTTATGACCATTGGGTAAGACATCTGCAATAACTCTATCGTTAAAAAATCATTTCTGAAATGTAATTCACTACATCAAATCTGTTTTAAACAATCTAAGACTATCTCATAAAGTTAAGAACTAGAAAGACCCGTTTTTAGTAAGGCTTAAACATTATTGTAGAGTCTTATTAAGTGTAAAAAAAATATTAAAATTTATTTTTATAAGTTTATTATCTGCATATCAAACATTTTAAGGTTTACATTATGAATATGATTATATTTACTTAAACCGTACACGTACGCCCCAACGAAACAGTATTGACAGCATTTCCAGAAAGCCTTTCATGATCACTTTTATAGATCTAAGTAACACACTTTGTCTAAATGTTAGCTAAAAATAATGTTGTTTCTACCTTTAATACCAATACAAAGTGTTTTTTTTTGGGGGGTGGATATTGCGTCAATGTCAAACTGTAAAATCATCCTAATGTAACCACTATCAAACATTGGGTTTAACAGCTTGTTTTATGATAATTTAAAGATGATGAGCGCCAGGGTCACATTTCTTTTTTCAAATTTTACTTTTCAAAATAGCAATGCCTTAGCAAAGTACTTTCAATGGTTAGTCAAAATTTTAGCGTCAGTTGATAAGTTAAAAGCGAGATGCAGAGCTCACAATTCTGTGTTATGTAAACAAAGTTCGCGTCATTTGCTAGGTTGCTGAATAGAAAATAACGATGTTAAAAAAAAAGAAGTTACAACACTAGTAACTGTTAAATCACGTTTATTAACTTGCAGATAAAGAGAATCATCAGAAAAAAGAATCTTTAACCAGGAGATACACCCTATGTAAAAAAAACAAACAAATCCAAAACATAGCACAAGCCTTGTTTGCATAACAAAGAATTGTAATTAAGCTTTGTATCACGCTGATAATATGACAACTGATGCTAAAATTTTGATTGATCATTGGATCTATACAAGTTAAGGAATGTAACTTTAAAATTGGAAAACTAAATTTGAAAAAAAATGTAAACCATTAAAATTTACTAATATTTTTACAATGCATAAGTTTATTGTTTATTAATATAAACATTGTGCTTGTCATAGTGGTGTGTGTTGCTTTGTTTACAAAATTTATACGTCTTCCTTCAGGAAACAGGATTTCACTGTTAGAAAATTATATGAAATCTCGACTTGTTGCTTCGTGTCACAAAGATCTAGACAGCCTTAGGTATTTAATGGTCACGCATTCTGAATCTTTGAAACACTACTTCAAGGACACTAAATGTGACCCGATGGTTTATAACGAAGATGATTTGAAGAAAATCGATTTAGATGTCGTATACATACTGCTGACAAATTTTTGTAACATACCATGTCCGGATAATGGCTGGGGAAACATGCCAAGAGACGAAGACTTTTCTTTAGGGGCGGACATAGAAAGAGTACGGATCTTGGTCAACGAGTATTTAAATGATAAAACATTAAATGTGGAAGAGGCTGATCAGATACTTGGAAGATGGGGAAATCTTTCCGGAGAGAACAATCATGATGATTACATAGAGCTTTGTCCCAAGAAAAAAATCATTTGTAAGTAAACAGTTTTAATGTGTTCAATTAAAATGGAGGAAAACATTTATATTATTTTTAAATAGAATATTTCTTTCATTTACTTTTATTTTAAGAGACTTAATTAATAGCTGCATAGTGGGCTTTTTAATTGATTTTTAAAAAATCAATGTAATTTTTGAAATTTGTATCCTTCTTCGGAAATTCTTGATCATGTGAAAAAAGTTACAAATATACTTTTGTGTAAGTATTGCATTTCGTAGTAACACTTATTTGATTTTGTCATTAACAGATGTTAAAGTAAAGCCAAACAATGTCTTAGAGGATGGAGTTGTTGTCACACGGGACATTGCAAATATTCTGGAGAAAATGAAATCAAAAAGAGTTGTTATCTGTCGTGGTGTCATAGGATGTGGCAAAACAACGGCGTTGGATTTCGTAACGAAAAAGTACAGGAAAGATGGATGGACTGTAGAATGGATGGAGGAATCAATTGACGAATCTTGCACCCAAAGACTTCACAATTACGACTTGGATAAAACAGTTATTTGTGTTGACAATTTGTTTGGCGCGTTTGGATGTCAAGTGTTTCATGATGAAATGTTCAACAAATTTAAACTGTTCATGCGCGAAATTGTCCAAAGGAATAAAACACCTATCGTTTTACTTGGTATTCATCAACATGTGTTTGACGAAATACCCTCTGAACACTACCCTTTTCCCAAAGATGATAGTTTATTTATAGAGCTGAAAATAATTTCGCAATCTGAAGCATTACAGATATATAAATTACAAGAAATGAATAAAAGCAAACAGGACAATATTTCAGTCGAAGAATTTTTAAAGCTAATTGAACACAGATCAAGTGAGGTTGGAACACCATTCCAGACCCTGATGATTTCAGCTGCCCCTGATGTCTTTGCAACTAAACGGTTTTGCAACCAACCGTTCCAGACATTGACTGAGCATTTCAGCTATTTATACAATACTGAGAGAGAAATGTTTTGTTCGCTATTTTACATCATGTGCGTGACAATTTTCAATCCGAGCGAGAACAATCTGGACGTGGACGTGGCTAATGCAATAAGTACCTCTTTGGAAAAAAATATCATAGGTTACTACCAATCACAATTAGTCCCTTATACGCATGGTGATGGCAACGCTATAGAAATTAAACACGATCTTATTGCGATTGCATTGTTTCATGCATTTATGAGAAAATCGGAGAACCTTCAGATAGTTTTAAAAGTTTATGACACAAGAACTTTGGAACTTGTGCGTCCTGATGACCGATATGCCAGACCTCATCAATTTGCTGTTCCTTTGAGAAAAGAAATGTTTACAAAAGCACTCTCCGTTTTAAAGGAAAAAACAAAAATTTTCAGCACTGAAAAGCAATTTTAAAACAGTTTATTTATGTCATCGTTGTATAATATTCAAACATATTTAAGTACGATTAATTCAAAAATATATTTTTTATTATGCTTTTGACTTTTATCCGTTTTGAAGAAAAACCACTATCCGTTTTAAAAAAAAAACTATTAATCAAAATTAAACACTTGCTGTATACTGAAAATATATACCAGTTATGATATTAGCAATGCTATATTATTTTTTTATAAGCCTGGTTAGTTATTAGGAAATATTATTTTCGACCTGCTAATCTAGAAATACATGTAACTTATCATCATCTTTTATTTTTAAAAATGAAATACATGTACAGTGTTTCGCTGTACCAATTTTCATAAGAGTGTGTCATTGAAATTCATCCATTTATCTATGACATCGTTGTAAAAAATTCAAACATATTAAAGTGCGATTAATTCAAAAATATATTTTTGAATATGCTTTTGACTTAAAAAATTGATATGTTAATTTATATCATATACATGGAAAACAATTTTATAACATCAGACTTCTCAAAAGTAAAAAATGAAATAAATTATGGAGTTTCACTTTTTTTACTACATGGGTTAAAATACAGAAACCAGTCAAATTAATTAAACTAAATGTAAATATGATATACACATAATACCCGGTATTACTATACCGTGGGAAATTAACTTCACTGTGTCACGCTAATAATCGTTTCCACTAGATTTGTTCACTATAAAGCACTCTAGAGGAAGAATATTTATAAATAAAATGTTGGGATTTTTCTATACAAAAATCACAGACCAAATTTTATTTGGTACCTACAGTGTATCTCATCAGCATACACCAACAAAAAGGGCACAATATAAGGCATTCTAAAATAAAGATCTATCCTCAAAACCACGTGTTTTACATTAGTATGTAAGACCCGTACAATCATCAAGAAGATGATGCATGTGCCTTGAAAGAAGTAGTTCCTATGAAAATGATATATGAAACAGTCTTCTCTCAGTTGTGCAAATTTTTTTTTATTAAAACTGAAATTAGGAAAATGTAAAAAAAAAATTTAAAAAAAAAGAAAAAAAATAGTCATGAGGATAATTATTCTGAAGTATATATTGAACTACAATTCATATTGATTGGAAAATTACGATAATGAGTAGGCATTAACTTAAGTTAATGAGTAGAAAACTATAAACGTATAGAACAATATATTAAGGTAAATTATTGTGACTTTGTTACTTTGTTTTTATACCTGTTTTAATGAAACATTAATGTAACATTTTTCTTTATGAAAACGTGCGATAATAAGTAGTAGTAAACAAATTATTATGGATTAACATTAATTTGATATAAGAAATATGATATGATATAAGTAAATTGTACAGCAATCATTACAATTAATAAGGTTTATCATATTCTGTGTAAATAATTGAGATATAGGAAATGGATACAAAATTATTTTATATATACTTCTTACAACTACAACTGACAGCGACATATCAAATACGGGCGCGTGAAGGATCTCATTTTAATAGATTGGTAAGAAGTGCCAATAATTTAAAGTATTGCGACATTGACTTGTGATATGTTCGGTATATATTTTATTGTTACTGTTTGACTTGAAAATTAAAAATACAGTTGAAGACATTTAGCTTTCAGCAATCCAATTATTAAGCAAATATCTAAAATATATTTCAACGATATTTATTAAGAACTTTGATACCTTCTCTCAAACAAATTACTATCACTTTCCACCATGTTTTAGAATGTTGTTTGTAATTCTATTGACATATTTATCCAAAAACATTCTATACAAAAAGCTTGGATTGAAAATCTAATATTTATTAAAATTTGCTATTTAAAAGTATCAAAAATATCAGTGAAGCTTTTTCAGAGGTTTTGCTTTGTTCCTTTTTTAGTCTTTTTATCGAAATAATAAAACACAATATTGAATTCTGATGAAAAGTCTCTTAATTTCATTTTACAACCTGTTGTAATATTAAATATCAAAAGAAGTTAATCTTTACTCGTTTTTTCAACCATTTATTAAATTTGGTTACTGATAACCATTTTTAGACAAGAATGTTACAATACCAATGCTGGTTTTAGTTCACACAATAAAACCAATATATGCATGAGGTAAAATGGTTGTTGACATATTTACAGTGTGCAATAGATAATTTAAAAAAAACTGGTTTTCAAAGTCTACTTTCGGTTTCTTATTAATAACTTCTTAAATGGAGGGATACAGTTTCGATTCTTTTGTTATGGTTCGACTAATAATTTCTTTCATATTATGCCCTTTCGTTTGTGGTAACCTTTTAAAAGAAGTGTCATCATGTCCATCAGGTGAGGAAGAGTGAATACATCGATCTGAAAAGAAACAATGTAAAGAACCCATACCCGATTTCATGTGTGCCGCCATTGAAAATCAGCCAGGACGGTTTGGAGAAATATGTACAGTTGTTGGTCATACAGTCAAAGGTAACAAATATACATAGATAACAGCACCTTGGTATTTTTTAATAAAAGCACATACATATATGAATTCAGTTTAACTAGATCTACAGTATCTTTAACTCGAATTAAAACTCATAGCATTTAAATACCTCTAAGACTTTATATATTTTCTCTAAAAAGATACCTAGACACGTTTTGGGCCCAAAATTTTCAAATTTTAATTTAAGGACACTTGAGTGGCCCCTGGATAGGGTATAGATAATCCGAGACTCCTTCGACCCATCCCCTCTTCCCATTTGATTTTTGTTAATGAAAGAAGGGTAACAGCCAGCGGAGTCTGGGATTAGAGTTTAGACAAAAATGAAGCTTAAAATGCAAACATGAGACTCCCTGACAGGTCTATTTACGATCTCTGGTACCATTGTGACTGTCAATGCCTGTGTGTCCTTATTAATATCAAAAATGATTAATACTGGTATTTTTAATGTTTCATCAGAGTGTGAATGCCAAATACCGAGTTACAAGCTAGGTACAAAGTTTAGAATACTTTGTTTTGTAAACAAAGCTCGGATTCTTTTATTGTTTACGTATTTGATGCATTGGTATAAGTTTCAAATGTTGTTTTCTTTTGTTGGTGATATTATTTATGAACACATTTAATTAGTTTATCTTGTTTGAGAATGTACAAACATTGATTTTAACTCTAACTGGGTTTCCATTAATGATTTTTATCAAATCTGAACCAAAAAAACGTGAGCGAAAAACCTTACTATAGGAGAGAAACGACTATATAGTAGCTTTCCCTCCGGGGGAAATGTTACAATATAGCAGGTTTTCCCGGGGGGTGGGGGTAAGCTACTTTTGGGAAAAATTGCTCTACAACACCGGTAATCACTTAACAGTACATTATTTGTAAACACAAAGTTTTGTTTACAAACCACCTAATAATGACGTCTGTATCTCGCTTGCAACGTAACTTCTACTGTTAAAATTGTGGTCACACATTCAAACTGCCCTCAGTAGTAAACCATTTAATATATAAAATCGTGTCTATCTCCCTTTAAGACAATCTCAAACCAAAACTATAATGATTAACTTAAACATTACCAAACAATTTTTAAACCTCACAATACCTTTTTATATACATGTAAGATACTTTAATAGATGTAATGTCAAATCAGTTAATGATAAAACCACTGTTTATTCTCATATCATCATATAACATTAAGGTAGAATAACACACCTGGAAAAGACCATTCAAATTAACAGCAAATTTATAATTGAAAGATATAATGATAAATAAACTGAACATATGTTAAATAAGCGAAAATTTTGCAGTTTCGGGATAAAAATATCGAAAAAATTCAAATCAGTGGGTAACAACAAAATCCACTACAGTATGCAACTCTTGATGTACGGATCATTAGCCCGAGACTATATCCACTCGTCTATGTAGTATGTTACACGTTACCGTGGATAAATTAAAAACCTTTGATTAAAAAGAAAAGTCGTTTCGATCATAGGTAAGCTGTCCTCAAGCACCTGTGAACGATATCGCTAAAATATCACTTACTGTACATGGCTAGAACACATATAAATGTTCCTACCTCGGGTGTACCGCTCTTAATTTGAGCACGCTAATATTCTAAAAAGAACCGTATGACGGGAGCTTACTCAATTGAAAATTATACTTTGCATTGCATCAAATAAAATATGCAAGAACGTCTTTTTTTCATAATCGGAGTACTAGTTATCCTCACTAAATTAATAAACTGCACCTTTCATTTTATGTGTTTTTCAGGTTATTGTGCGGTTTTGGATGAAGACACCTACAATCTAAATTACACCAAATGTGTCGCAGCTTCCGGTTGTCCGACTACCGAATACAGATCTAATAGATGTAAGTCGAAATAAAAAAACCCATCAATTCTTGATTAAATAACTTGTATTACCTTTAGTTTGCATTTTGGAAAAAAGCAAATCTTTCTTTATTGTTCTTTCCTCTTTGTCAATTGTCAAAAGCAAATCTTTCTTTATTGTTCTTTCCTCTTTGTCAATTTTCAAAAAATACATTAGGTGTATGATTTACACATTTTAAGTCATTGATGTGCTCATGTTGGAATTTCTTTGTAAAAACTTTTTCAAAACTTAAAGGCTAAACTAATAGTGCGTATGAAAAAATGCATTGAGGAAACAAATAAAATGCAGGGTGAGTAAAATAACAGAAAGGATGTAAGATGTGTGATATATTTCTATGTTTGAAAAAGTTTTGATGCGGAAATAAATTTGTGAACTGCTTTAAAAATTGTTTCATTGTTTGCTGAAGAAAGATTTGTATCACCATTTACATGTAGTAAGATATTGACGTCGGTATAAAAAGGTATAGTATCCAAGTGCAACATTCTTGCATTGGTATATAGGGGGCATTCGTAGTGTTCGTTAGTTGCGGGATTATCGCATGTGCAGAGTGGGTTATTTACTATATTGCGACAGAAAAGGTGATGTTTAAAAGTGCTGCATTTAAGTCTAAGTCTGGTATGAAGAATCTGATCTCTACGATGACCGAAGTAATAGTAATTAGGAATAATATTTTTGCTCTGCAAAAAGCGCTTTAAGTTTGATAGGGAAGGATTTTGTTTCGTGGCAGAAGAGAGATTAGTCAAGAGTTTGGTTGTTGATAAAGAAATGAGTTTTGGTAGTACGTTGTGTTCCATTTGACCTGAGTGATACGATCTGCATTTCTAGTATTATGTTCTCTTTCGCTTCGTTCAGCTGATAATAATTTATTTCCTGTTCATAATCATATAAAAAAATGAAACAAACACATAAGGAGGTGACAACATTAGCCTAGCCAAATTCAATTTAATTGTAATAAGTTGATGAAAGAAATGGGTTTTGGTATTACGTTGTGTTCCATTTAAGCTGAGTGATACGTTCTGTATTTCTAGTAGGTTAATTGTGAGTATCGCTACCTCTCGGGGAAATAAGGCTGGTAAGATAAGGTGGTGTGATACTGTGAATTATTTTGTGATACTGCAAAATCTTATGGTTGCGACGCCTAGTTTGAAGGGGTTTCCCATCCCGTTTCTTTGTAAAGATCTTGGATGCTGCTTAACTTAGTTGCCCCTGTGATGATTCTGGCTGATTCTATATTAATTTGTTCTACCTTTTGTGCGAGTTCAGCTGTAGTATTATCCCAGATAACGTCGGCATATTCAAGAATTGGTCGAATGTACGAAAAATAAAGAGTTTCTAATGATTTGCGATTAAGCTCATACTTGTGTTTTCTTACGATTTGTAGACGTCAGGAAGCTTTACTAACTATCCCATCTATGTGCAATGCCCAATGTCTGTTGTTTAAGTTGTTTAAGAAGTTTAACCCAAGATGTTTATGCGTAGACACTTCCTACCTGTATTTGATTTCCATTACATTAGAGTATAAATTGGATGTTGATTCCTGTGTTTTTGTTAGTAATGAGGAGAAACTCGTTTTGGTTGGATTAAAGGTAACAAGCCATTGTTTAGCTCATATGTTGATTTTTTTCTAAGTCGCTGTTAAGAACACGTCCAGCTGATTTAGGGTCATCAACAATTACGTATAGCGTTGTGTCATCTACAGTCTAATAGATGATTGGATATAAGAAACAATGCCGTTAATATAAACTAAAAAGACATTTGAGTGTAAAGATGACATGGTCATTTCATATTCTCAAAATTAATATTATTTTTATCGACTTCATTGTAGACGAAGCATGCTACAGAAGGTACTTATACATTAAATCCCTTTTTAAGAACATTGTGAAGTAATTTATGATTCACGTCGTCTGATAGTAATGTGTTTGGAAAAAGATTACTTTTCTCAACTCAAATTAAAGAATTAAAAAATCTTACGTACGTTGGAATTCACAAATAGCATTGGTAAAGTATTTTGATAAATGTCAAGAGATTATATGTTAATTTTAGCATCGAAAATCTATAATAACTGTATATTATCAATGTTTATGAGACATACAATATTTTTTACAAGGAAAATAAATAAAAAACTAGACACGATCTCGTTGCGAGCAACGAGTGGGTCTTTCGTTTGATTATCAATTAATGATTAATTTAAGGGTTAAATTAAGATGCTGACATTTGGTACGAGTTACTATAATAACTTCCTTTTAAACTAATTTTTGGACCTACACTGCAAAGTTAAGATTTCCGGAAAAGGTCATTTTTAAACTTCAATATCTCTGCAAGCCGTTGTCCGATTTCAAAACGGTTTTTAGTTTTGTATTCAGTACAAAAATGTCTACAACACGTATAAAACTAAAATTCCAAAAATCGAAATTTTGGAATCACTTCCGCTGATGGAGAAAACATTGTAAATTTTTTAATTTGAAAAATTTTAAAAACACAATTTCCCAAAAATGCTTTTTGAGCGGACCGGAAGTGACGGACGATCATGCTTTTACCTGATAACACCTACGAATTCAAAAATCTATCATTCCTGAAAATTTCAATTTTCTGTCCTTAAACGTTTTTGAGAAAAAGGGAGGACAAAATCACTTTTTAAAAAAAGGTAAACGAATATATCGGCCGACCGGAAGTGACTTCATCAACAAAAATTTACATGATAAAAGATCTTGATACTCTTTATTACCTACGAAAATTTCATAAAATCCGTGGTACCACGTCTGAGATATTGGAGTTTAAAGAAAAATGTTAAGAAAAAAAAAAGAATAATAATAGTAATAGTTAAAAAAGAAACCTAACGAAAACAATAGGGTCTTCCGTTGGAAACGGAAGACCCTAATGAATCTTCAATATTAAAACCATCCAACTTTTACTGATTTTTTGGTTTCAAGGTACATGTAGTCAAGCTTACTTTATCCTTACTTTATATATGCTATATATCAATGATTATCTGTATTTTTTCATTACTATTCGTGTGCATTAATTTTCATTAGAGTAAATTTCACAACTCTCAGGATTTGTTAATATTTGGCCAACGGTCCTATCAATACAAAAGATAATCAGATACCGCACTCTTTTGTTTAACCGCTTATACATGTATATCCGTTAAATACCTATTTTTATGAAATTTGGTGTTTAGTAAACACGGCATTATAACGTTGTCGTGTGGGTTTTTTTCGTTTGCCTTAGCATAGATATCGTGAATTATCTTAAGGACACGGTCACGATTAAAACTCAAATCGTGTAGATGTCCCTTAAATAGCAATTACATTTAATTTGATTCACTTTTTTTTCAGTGAAACGTCCACACCTTCAACGCCCACTGTCATACAAAACAAGCTAAACATGTAAGTGCATACCCGGTGTAACGACGAAAAGTGACCCCCGTAGAATATTGACCCGGGGGTCAAATCTCTACGGAGAAAACTGACCCATGGTCAGTATTTAATGACAAGTAGGGTCCTTTTCTACAGTAGAAAACCATTCCAGACCTGTAGATATACGACCCCCCACACGTTGAAAACTGACCCCCATAGAATTTTGACCTCACTTATAAACTACATAGAAATTATCGAAATTAAAGGCGAGGGTTCATGTTTGGCGAATGTCCGGAAGGGGTGAAAGGGAGAGGGGATGGCGAAAGCATATGAAAGATTAGACAGAACTAAGTATGCGCCTCCTGTTTTACCCTTTTACATCTATAACATCACTTTGAACAAAGCGATGTCTGTGTTTATCTTTAAGTACTTGTCAGCTTGCCTTGTGGAGCCCCTTCGCTAAGCCTTTTTAGGGTTGTGCCCCCTCCCCCCCAGGTATATGCATTATGATGTGCACGTGCTCGCATGCGCTCCTTTTTTGCATTATGCACGCTTTGCTAAATTTTAGAAGAAAAAACCCAAAAGACAGATGTGAAATTTCGACAACCAAACAAAACACCGTCACACCAACAGACTTATATTACAGGTACACATAAGACAGCGACTCGCATGCAAATTCGGAATTTTGGATTTATCACGATTGCGCTAACGTTACACTAAATTTATGTATGATAAATCTGCATCGCTGCCATTATGTACTCAATAAAATTGTGTAAGTGCAGGCACGTAGCATCGTTTGTTTTAAGGGGATAGGACAGACTAAACCGAAATCAGGACAATCGAAAAGAAAAAAGGAAAACACTTTTTGCCCGTTTCCAAAATCCTAATGCGTGGGGGGGGGGGGGGGGGTAGTTAATTGAAAGGTCTCTCTGAGATTACCCCATATGAGATGTTGTTTGATCATGTATAGCGTAGAGTAGTTTTACAAGTATAATTTTAATTAGATTGATGAACTACCTCCTTATATACTGTTTTACTAAGATTTCTTCATGTTCTTTTTCATTCTAAAAACGCAGCAATCAGATGATGAACTTACTCCAATTTAACTTTACTTGTGTGGATGATTTCGTTAAACTAAGCCTGCAAGACTCGTTGCCTAAAATGATAAATGGTTTCACTACAATGCCGTCCAAAATTAATTAAAAGACTATTGCTTTTGGCAATTCATTGAAGTTCATGCATAAATTATAGGCATTTCTGACTAGATCACTTCCTACCAGAAAGCATCCCTCCAACTTCTTGGCAGTTTTCCTTTGAGCAAAGTTTTTTGAAGCAAAAATTATCTATTGCTGATGCAGTGGTTACATTAGTTAAAATCCTCAGATTAAGTAGGACCAGTGATTTCTGTGATAGTTTCAACATGATTCCCTCTTATATTTTCTGTTCAATCATTATATTTTGATTACTCTGATACACTTTAACTGTCTTAATCTTTTTTTATATATTACTTTTTTTTATCTTTCTAATGACAGGTTATACTATAGAAAGCCAAGAATTGAGTGACAGAGTGAGGAATGAGGACATTGTAGAACAGCAACCATTTTTGACAAATGAGGTGGAAAATACTCCAGAAAGTCAACCGACAATGACACATGAAGGTGAAAATATAACTGGAGCAAGAAGGAATGGTTAGAAATTTAGTAGTAAAGGAGAATACTTTTAATTGATTTTTATAGTCAAAAGTTATTAATCTAATAGAACCTGATTCCTCTGATACACATTAACTGTGATCATCTTTTTTTATCTATTATTTTGTTGTCTCTCCAATGACAGATGAGGGCAATGAAGACAAGCAACCAGTTTTGAAGATTAAGTTGGAAGGTACCATTACTTTAGAAAGTCCACCAACAATGAGGCATAAAGATGGAAATATAACTGAAGCAAGAAGGAGTGGTAAGATTATCATTAGTAGAATACTTTGTAATTGTTTTTACAGTCATGAAGTTATTAACCTAATAGAACCGTATTCCTCTCCAGATCTGTATTTGGGAAAAGAAAAATTCTTTTAATTTCTTCACCTTTTGATTTCTTTCATATCAAGCAAATGAATGTTAAAACATTATTAAAAGTATTAAAAGATATCCTAGTTAAAATATAATGACGACACAAAATTATCATGTCATCTACAATAACATGTACTTTTGTTTTGTTATGAATGTGTAAATTTGATAAATCTATGATTATAGTTATTTAAAAAAAATTTATTTTCATTTGGGTAATTCTGATTCTAATTATCCTGCAGACATGAATGAATCAGATTTATCAGATCACTTTGAAGATGCTCCCACTTCTCCGATTATCATATTACAAAGGAACTCTGAAGTATCAACAGGTAACAAGTAAAATGCAGTTGGTTCATAGTAAAAATGTATTGCTTGTTTCATGGTAATATCATTGTTGTGGTTTCCATTCATCATTTTGTGTGGTCATAGATAAAAATTTCATGAAAAGTTGTATCATTGTATTTAAATACTATATATTGATACAAGTACCGGTATTGGTCCACCACCCCCACCTCCCACACCCCCCCCCCAAAAAAAAAGGTTATGTTTGTATGTTCGGCAATAAAAAATCTGGCATTTTTTCCTGATATTAAGATATGTTGGAATCTTGTATCACTTAAATCCCAAATGAATTGTAATAAAAAAAACTGATAAGGGTGTAAAGGATATCCAATGTCACCAAGAGGAATACCATTTAAAATAACTATGTTGAATTATAATTTAACATATCACAACATGAAGTACGGGTAAGGTTGAATTTGTGGTCACAAAAAGATAAAACATATTGAGAGAGTGGCATTATCAACAGAGAAATTATAGGATTTTGTGTGCAGTCTATCATTCAAGTTATACCAAGTATTCTGCTTTGTTTCATAAAGCTGAATGCCTGAGATTCTATTGCCAGAGGAAAAAGATTACATGTATATTTCTGGTACAAAGCAGGAATTGCATGAAAGGTGTTCTTTACAAACTTTAGTTTGTTAGTATATGTACCCTAACTATTAAATAACAACATACAGTACACATATTTCTAGTAACATTATATTGCTGTACCTCAGTGTTATAAGAAGCTTGTCTAAAGTGGACGCTGAAGTGTGTTGCAATATACCATCACCAATGTCACCCTTAATTTCTTATTGAATAGTTTAAACAGTCTCTTTGATAAACTAAAACTTTTCTCTACTAGGGTCAGAAACTACAATAAATCTAAGCTTTACTTGGTTAAAGGTGACATTTACTAGAAATGTGAAAAATTCCACTGATGATATTATTAAAAATCAGGCATCTATTGTATGTTTATATAGAGTTTTAATTAAAAAATGACATCGAACTTTAAAAATCTGAATTTGCCAACTCAAACCCTGAGTAAACAATACACAATGTGTAACATTTAAGTCTGGATTTGAACCTTGTATCTTTTACAATTATCTAAAATGGATTTGCATAGCATTTTTATAATATCGATCTGTACATTTAGATAAAGATCAAAAAGGCGATAACGATGAATTAAGAAATCAAAGTACTGATATTACTGGAAAGCGCCAAGTCTGGAAGAAAGTATTAAAAATTTATCGATTGATATGAAAATACATGTAAAGTATCATATTTGAGTCGGGATTTATTACATATATTAACGGTAGTATTTCAAGTAACTCGACAGTTATACCTTTCATAAATTATATTCAGATAATTGGTTTTGGGTAATTATCAAATTACAGATCAATGCAAATTGATAGAAAAATATTCCTGAAATATTGCATACAGAAAACGAAGCCTAAAATAAAGTAAATAAAAAGCAGCACAAATTATCGTGGAAAAGGTGTTAATCGAAAAATTTTGTATAAAAAATTCTGCATTTTTATACAAAACATGGTGTTCATTACTGAAACATATTACATATAGCTCGAAATATTATGGATAAACGTGGGTATTGTGCCCTATGCCGATAATGAATTTTAATTAAATCACCATTACCAAATAATAGGTGATTGCATTGTTCGAAAGGGCTTAGGCGACATTTTCTTTTACAATAATTAACACTTTTAATAAAATACGGAAAGCAATTTAGTGTCTATTGACACTTAATTTTTTCCGTGCGGATAGAATAAGCAATAATCATAGTTTATATATTTGAAACGTTTGGTACGGCGGGCGAGAAATTTAAAGACTATACCGTTTAAAAACACTCAAAACCTATTCATATCGTAGAATTATTCCTATTATTACTGAACACCTAAAACACAACTCAATGCATATATCATCCATTTTTTTTCTTCAAAATTCGAAAGAAATTATCATGGTATGTTTTGGAGCACTCGTTTCCGATATATAATAATGATATTAATATGAAACTTATTGCCAATATAATACTGGTAGAATAAATGTATATATAACTTGAAAATATTAATTAAGTTCTCCCTACTGCATAGTTATGAGTTTTCCAGAGTATGACTTCTCCAGCATCCGCCAGTAGGTGGCGGTATTTCGGAAACGCGAAAACGAAAGTGGAAGTAGGTTTAGAAATCTGGCGACAAAAAAGCGCTGCAGCTATGCTTAGCGCTTTAAAAAGGAAGTAGACTCAGATACATGTAAATCAGCAGAAGTTGACATTTCAGAGAATTTAAAAGAGGGAGGATCAACAGCAGGTGAGCACAACTTACACTCTCTGTGATGTCATATGAGTCAAATACAGACATTAAGACTGTCTGTTTAGAAAAAAACATCATATATTGAAGATGGATTTAGCCTCATAAGGGTGCTCTTACCAGTTACTTAATTAAAAGAGTAAAAATCCAAAGTAGTAAAAAAGAAACGATATTAATTTTATCAGGTTGCAGTCAATGATTTAAAAATTATAACTATACATGAATTTTGTTACATTCCTAAAGTAACTTAATTTTATTTTGATGAATCTAAAAGAAATACTTAAAATGCACTCTTTTCCTTCCTTTAGATGTTCAAAGAAAAAACTGGATGAGAAAAAATCAGCAGAAAATGCATCAGTTTATGTATTGTTCCAGACAAATTAGAAAATGAAGAAGGAGACAAAGAAGAACCAACTGATGTGTTTGATGACACTGTGGAAAGTTTACAAAGGATAGCACATCCAACAGGTTTGTATATTTTTGTATATTACAAAACTATTTCTATTTTTTCTAGGTAAATATTATTACCGTACTTATTATGCCCTCCGCAAACACAGTTTAGAAGGGTATATAGGAATCACCTTGTCTGTCTGTCTATATAACAGTGTCATATCTTTTTTAGAAAAGCATTGGAAGTTTCACTTCACAAACAGATTGCTTATGACCTGAGGATGTGTCATGATTTTGACCCAAGGTCATTTGGGCAGGTTTAAGGACACTGAAAGAAAAAGTTCTTAATTATTGTGTGCTCTATAACTTCCTTATGGAGAAACATTGGAAGTTCCTGCTTCCCATAAAGATTACTCATGACATGAGGATGTGTCATTATCTTAACCCAATGTCATTTGTGCAAGTTCAAGGTCATTGAAAAAAAAGGCATAATTTCATCTAGGTTATGTCTTGTAATGGAAAAAGATTAGAAGCTACAACTTGACCCAATACTGATGTGACCACAAAATATGTCCGACCTTGAGCTTTCGTCATTTCTGCTAGTTCAATTTCACTGGAAGAAAAATGATGCATCCATTACTTTCCAATAAAAAAATACTTGAGTTATAGTATTTTCTCTGTGGGGGTATCATTTGTGAGCTTGCTCATAGTACATTTAGTCATATATAACTGACTAAGTACGAAAATATATCGGATTGATCAATTTTACAGGCAAAGTCAAGTTGTCTATGAAAATGATCAACCCAAATTATTTCCATTGTCATTCATTAACAAACCTTACATCTGTTTTGTTTTTCTGAGGGCTATCAAGTGAAACATTTATTCACAAGAGGTGATAACTCAAACCTATGTAAACGTGGCCTTACATCTCACCCACGGGCACCTAACGTTATATATTTTTCTCATAATAAACAATATAATAGTCATATCAGCTGGAATTTTGCTGGAATTTAATCAGTAAAATTATTTTCTGATCCTCTTCATCTGATCGGTCGTTTTTCTTTCATTGCCATTCACATTCTTGTTTTATTTTACAGATGAACAAGATAGAAAACTGTACAGAGCTGTTCAACCAGCTGCATATAGAGGGTCTGAAGCTGACACAGAAAGTTATGACAGGCACTATCACTAGAGAGACAGGGAAATCAGTGAAAAAATTAATAAACAGTTTTACTGATCAAGAAAAAAACAAATTAAAGGAAATGTTGCCAGAAGAATCCCATCGTATTTTTGAATCAGAAACAGAGCATGATTTGTCATTCCACGTATCATACGGTTTACATCGGATTATCCTTGATGAAGAGAAGTCTCCAAAATCAGGTTGGGGTAATCCAGTCGGGGAAAAAGACATTGGTATTGGTGATGATGTGGAGAGATTGAATAGGATTCAAACCATTGTTCAAGGAATATCAAACCCAGTGACTGTGTCTGTAGAAAGTTACATCATACTGTTGGACATTATGATAAAAGCACTCACCAGGCTGGATTCTGATGGCGAATTTAAGGATGGTTATAAAGCAATTGCTTACAAAGTGACAAGTATAGAAAATCCAACGTTGACACAGAAAATGTTAAAAAATATTGGAGAGTTTCTGTGGTAAAAAATAAGAAGTGAATTTCTTTCAATATTTTCGATTTTAAGAGAATAAAAAAAATGGTTTTCCTTTTAACATTATTCTTGGAATATCAAACCCAGGGACTGTGTCTGTAGAAAGCTACATCAGACTGTTGAACATTATAATAGATTCTCTCACCCAGATGAATTCTGGTGCTGAATTTAAGAAGGATTATAAACTACTATCCTACAAATTGGAAAGCATCAAAAACCCAAATTTGACACAAGCAATGTTAAAAAAAATTACAGATATTGTAAAAAAAAAAACCCACCATAACATAGTAATTTTTATAAGAAGTTAAGGTCTTTCAATATTTAAGATTTTAGAAATATCAAAAGAAATGTTTTTTCTGAGTATCAGAATGAATTAATATAATGTATACTGTGCATTGTGTGATTGCTTACCCACTTTGACTTTGAACCTCCAGCTGTGTTCATAATTATATAAATACAATCGCTTCCATTTTATTCAAGTTGGAATACAGCCAATCATTTTTAAAAATATGAGTCAATTTATTGTTTTTTTCTTTAAGTTTTTGAACCTCCAGCTGTGTTTATTATTGTATATTTACATTTCTCAGTGTCTTTTCCTGTAATAACACTACGTATTGATTTTGTACTATACAGTCCAATAACTTCAAATGACGTATAATTGGGTCGCCAGCGGGGTTTGCTTATTTATATTCAATTATTTAATCGTACAATGGCTTAAAATTATATAAGTATAAGTAATAAGGAATCATTCTTTGAATATTATGAGGTGATAATTTCGGTTGGGGCGTGATCAAATCTATCATAAAGCCCTTCGGTCTTTATTGGATTTGTTAACACCCCAACCAAAATTATCATCACATAATACTCAAAGAATGATTCCTTATTCCTTAAATAAATACAATTGCTTCCATTTTATTTAAGTTAGAATACAGCCAATCTTTTTTCAAAAATATGAGTCAATTTATTGTAAAGCTTATTAGCTAACATTATCAAATTATCATACCCTTGGATGTTTTGTTTCTTTTTCATACATTTTGTTTCTGGTATAATGTCCCCATGAATTAAACAATCAAATGTTAACACAGAAAAGCATAATTGAATTTTTATAGAATATCTAACAAGAGCAAATCATGTTATGACATATGAGGGTTTGTTTTAAAGAATTGTTTTTCAGATACTTTTGGTTCTGTATACCTTACATTTTACCTATTTTTAAAAAAAATTCATAAGCAGAAAAGTCTCATGCATGCTATAATTCATTTGAAAAGGAATTGATAAAATTCACTTTTAACTTTAAACACTAGTTATATCTAATTTATAATCGTAACAACTAGTTAAAAACCCAAAAATAATTGATGCTATGTTTTCTTGATTTAATGCTTGAAATGCCTATGGAAGCTTTATTAATACAAGTTTTACACAGATTTTGCTAGGCTTGCTCAAGTCTCTATGTTGATTTAATGTTTCTATATTTCTTGCAAATTTTACTTTGTTTCAGAGATTTTTAATTTCTGCTCCGTTTTCAAACATATCTGTTTGAAATCATTTAAAAGTATTAAATTGAGAACTAATTATGAAACTGAGAGACTAACAACAAGTCTAAGATTTTGCATACTAGTATTTGTGTTTGCTCTAACCCTAGATATAAAAAATACTAAGTAGCTGGTACTTGTTTGATGTAACATTATAAAGTAATGATGACACAATGAACAACAATTGCTATGCTGGCCGTGGCATACTAAATGTTGCCTATTCAATGATGTTTATAAATATGTCAGCAGACCAACTGCATTTAAGATAGCTATGTTCTCAACGAAGCATTGATTGTTGTTTTAGTAAAATATTAGTACTGTTGTATGTATTTTAGAATTCTTGTATCTATTTATTACAAGTAGAATTGATATTTTTTTATTATTTTTTTTTTGGTGGGTTTTTTTTACATCATTGTGGATATCAGAATCGATTATCTGCATTTTTATTTGATGTTGACCGAGTGAGGGGAGTTTGTCATGCAATGTATTTTGTATTTTCAGCTTACCTACACACAGCCAAGATTTAATATTCATTATATCAGTCAGGTTTCAATTCCTGCATTTTCAATCCCTGCTATTTTGTAGATGGTTAGCTAATTTTTTTTTGAGACAGAATAATGTTTTAATCACAATCTCAAACATCTATAGGCCCTTAATGTAACAAACTTTCATTGGATGCATTTTATAGTTATACATATACTAGTCATGCTTCAGACCTACAGATGAGTTATTTTGGATCAGGTCTACTTTTAAGAAATATTGGGCCCTTAATAAAACTTTGCATTGATGATGCATATAAGCTTCATTATACCAGTTGTACTGTAAATATTAATTGGGAAATTTTAGGATGAACGAATGAGTGAAAATTCCATTTTTTTTAGCTCACGTGAGCTGAACGCTAATGTGAGCTTTACTGATCACCCGTTGTCCGTCCGTCTGTCTGTCCGTCCGTCTGTCCGTCTGAAAACTTTTTTACATTTTGAACTTCTTCTCTAAAACCACTTGACCAAATTCAACCAAATTTGGCACAACGCATCTTTATAAGAAGGTGAATATAAATTGCAAAAATAAAAATCTTCTTCTCAAGAACTACTGAGTCAAATTCAACGTAATTTAGCAAACATAATCCTTATGGAAAGGAAAATATAAATTGCAAAAATTATGGGCTAATTCAGTTTCAAATTTGAGTAATTTACGTAAGTAATAATAAAGAAATAATAGCTGTCGATCAGTTTATAACTTCGGGTTCGGTATTCCATACCTCGAAAACGGAAGTAATTTGTTCTAAGCAGCCATGATGAACGCGTGACACAGGGGTTAAACTGACAAAGATGAAACATGCAACATCGATTTGTGCCGATTTTGTGAAGTAAATTGAGGTTGAATATTTGAATGCGTTGACATTTTAACTTGTGACATTGGTATTAGCTTGTTTTGATTCTCGTTTCATTTTCGTTACTTCAGGGGAACTATCGCCTGTATTTTGGAATTTTTACGTATCAAATCAAATATAGACTTCGATAAATTAGACAGCTGATTGTTTATCTGCGCAAAATGAGCAAAATCGGATGCACTTACAACATCATATAAAATACTATTCATTTCATTGGTGATTCGGTACGATCTCTATGTGCAACGTGTTTTGTTAAGATGCTCAGCATTTTCAGATTGTTTTCGCTGCTAGAAATATATAGGTATTTATATGATGAAAAATAAATTGTGATCTTTCTTTGTTGTAGTGCACGTTTCTTCTGTTAATAAAAATAATTGTTTACAATTTTTTATTTACTTACTTTCGAATTATAAGCAAGATACAGAGCTTTGCTCACAATTTTCTGTTTTCACACAGACCTGAGACCATGCTTTTGTTCTTATTTCTTCTTTTGTTATTCTTCATTTTAAATGCTGAATAGGAAATACCAAGTTTAAAAATCTTAAGTTGAATGTAATAAACTCTTGTGAACCAAAAAATTGACTCAAACCTAGCAGAATTACGAGCTCTGTATCTTGCTTATAATTTTACGATTGACGCTGAAATTTTGATTGATCACTAGAAATGTCTCGCTAAACAGAAAATTTGCTGCAACTACTTTCTTGGGCCCCCTCCTAATACGATGAATTATATGAAATATACACCAACTTTGATGGTTTTCAGACACAAATATAAATGATTGCTTTAAAACAGTTTCCATTACTGTTCGGGGGCGTAAATGTATTATCACTCTTAAGAATATATTACAGAAAATCATATCGGTTTGTAGCCATTTGTTGTTTTTTTTTTTATAAAGATGAAAATAATGGGTGGGCCTTAGTAAAATCCTGTCAATACATTGCAGTGGTGTCGGAAGCAAATTGAAAATGGGGGGGGGGGGCGGAGTCTAGACCATATCAGAAATTTAGACAGGCAAAAAAAAGCAGATTTTGAGTATGGCTATGTCTAACTTTGCAAAACAAGTGGGGGGGGGGGGGTTACCCCCCACCCACCCCATCTCGACGCCTATGCATTGATTATAATAGCTCTTTAACATATCACATGACACTATTTTTCATTCGAGTGTATTCATCGATCAAGTGAGTAAGGTTATATAAAACATCCTACGAGTTCACGCCAAGTAAACAGTCGTTTATAATGCAGAAGACCAATTGAATTTTTGAATATTTTTTAATTTGAACGCATTAAGGTACAATTTTCTTCCTTCACATATAGGATTTTTTAAAATAAAATACTATAACTAGTAAGAAGTTGAAGAAGAAAATCTACCTATATGCTCTCATATTTTGATCGCTTTATAAAGTGGGGGGGGGGGGGAGCAGAACTAAAATAAAGGAAATTGGAAGTTAATATCATTTGAACACCCATATAAAGCCATTGTTGCTCAGGTGAGCGATGTGGCCCCATGGGCCTCTTGTTTCTATTTTTTGTGATTCATTAAGTTTTATTTGTTAAGAGTGAATTTACAAAGTTGTCTGTTTACACTTTGATGTATTGGTACTAGTACTTCTCCTAGTGTTAGGATTGGTGATTATGTAACTATATATACAAGGTGGATTGAGTGTTGTATAGTATGCTTCTTTATCATTGATGTTGTTCTTGTGTATAAACCATTTTGATTCATTTATCATATATATGCAATTAGGCTTATGAAATAGGCTAAACAAAGGACTTTCATTGCAATATTCAGGATAATATTTATTACATTATTTTTAATTACAGTATAATTTGTGTAGCGCAAAAACTGTTGCTTAGTCTTAAGCAAAACTCCATGCCGATTTGAATGTGTTCAATAAATCCAATATGGCAGCGATAGGTACTTTGTGTATTTTTAAGTAGGGGTTATTTTTATTATGAGAAAAATATCGTCAGGAGCCTGTAAACAGAACAGGGACCACGCCAAAAGTGGTGCTAATTTTTAAATGAATAACTGACAATAATCTATAAGCTGATCCTGTGTTCAAACTGTGGGGCTACATTTCAGTTTCGACACAACTTAAATTTCTTTTTTTTTTTATCTCACCTGATCTGAAAGCTCAAGTGAGCTTTTCTGATCACATTGTCGTCCGTCCGTCCGTCCGTCCGTCCGTCCGTCTGCCTGTAAACTGTTCCCATTTTATCCAGAACCAGTCGGCCAATTCCAACCAAACTTAACACAAAGCATACTAAAGCAAAGTTGATTCAAAGTTGTGAAGGGGAGATAATTAGGAATTATTGAATTTTTTTTAAAAAATCTTCAAAAATCTTCTTCTCAAAAATCTTTTGGCCAGGAGAGCTGAAACTTATGTGGAGCATCATCAGGTAGTGTAGAATCAAAATTGTGAAAATCATGACCCTCCGGGGTAGGGTGGGACCACAGTGGGGCCAAATTTTTACATAGGAATATAAAGAGTAAATCTTTAAAAATCTTCTTCTCAGAAACCAATCAGCCAGAAAATCTAAAACTTGTCTGGAAGCAATCTCAGGTAGTGTAGATTCAAAGTTGTGAAAATCATGATCCCCGAGTAGGGTGGGGCCACAATGGGGGTCAAAATTTTACATAGGAATATATAAATTACATGTAAATCTTAAAAAATCTTTTTCTTAAAAACCAAACGGTCAGGAAAGCTGAAACTTTTGTGGAAGCATCTTGAGGTAATTTAGATTCAAAGTTGTTAAAATCATGACCCCCGGGGGTAGGGTGGGGTCACAGTTGGGGGGGGTGTTCAAATTTTTACCGGTATACATGTAGAGTAAATATTCTAAGAAACAAATGGGCAAAAAAAGCTGACACTCTTGTGGAAGCAACCTCAGGTAGTGTAGATTCAAAGTCGGGAAAATCATGACCATCGGGGGTAGGTTGGGACCACAATTTTACATAGGAATATATAGAGTAAATCTTTAAAAATCTTCTTCTCAGAAACCAATCAGCCAGGAAAGCTTAATCTTGTGTGGAAGAATCCTGAAGATATATTATATCTTCAAAGAAATGAGTTGGAAAAGGACGCATATATACACTTAACGGGATAAGCAACTGCTTTACCGCCATGTTTACATTGACGATGTCTTTCAGAAAATATCATGTATGTTTTGAAAAAATTCGCAAATTTTGCGTTATCCTTCCACATTAAGGACCACATCACGTTAACTATCCGTACCAACGAGAGAGGTTAAGAACTTGCTTTGTCAATAGTTGTGAAATAAATAAGTTCAGAAAAATATTGTAAAAAACATTGCTTCTGATTAAAGCAAATGAATGTGTACCTCTTGTTGATATCAATCTGTTTCATAAATTTTGAATTATCATGTGCAAAACTAAAAGAGATTTAAGGAAAATAAATACCCGATTTTAACGTCATTTTGGACACGCATATGTGAGAATCATTGTAATTGTGATCCTATACGGAAATGAAGTAAAATAGCATCCCTTATTATTGAAAGGATATTGTGTTAATGTTTTCAATAGAAAAAAACGACCTTTGAAATCGATAGTTGTTAATATGTTACTGGTTGTAAATAAACGCACATTCAGTACAGGAATCGTATTATAGAAAGTAAACTAAAAATAAAGATAATAAAGTAAAAAAAAATCGTCCATAACTCATACCTCTCGGACAACGCCTGTGAAACTTTTTTTTAATCACTATACAGTATGAAATCTAGATCCTAAGTGTTTACTGTGTATGGCCTAAAATCAAGAGGTGGAACGGAAATTGATATGCTTTTAGTAAAGACAGGAACCAAAACCGGCCCTATATGTCAATTCTTTTGTTGTATATATGTATTCCTTTAAACAGATCCCGATTGAAAATAAACTGATCCTGATCAGAATTATTTTAAAACTAAAATTTTACAAAAATTTTGAAGTTTATTCTGAGTAATTGATAATCATTATAAGATCAGTAAATGAAGAAATTATTTTAAAACTAACCAATCTTGAATTATACAAACTTGTGACATATTCCAAGTTATTAATATGATTTTGTTCGGGATAAGTTTAATAACAATCGAGATCGGTTCAAATTTGATATTTTTCAATATTTCTTTTATTTCACTATTTTGTTTCAATTTCTTGTTGAAATATGATTGTATTGCAATTAATTATTTAATGTGAGTGACAGTTTGTTATTTTTGTGATGAGAAAATATATATATATAACGTCAGGTGCCTATGTTTGTATGATCCTCATGCGCGGATCCAGAAAATTTTTCCCGGGGGGGGGGCCGAAGAATAATTGTGTTTGCCGGGGGGGGGGGGCCGAGGCATATTTGCAATAATTTTACTATGTAAATATAATAAATTTTTATTTTCCGGGGGAGGGGGGTCAGGATCCCACCTTCTAGATCCGCGCATGATACTTTAAGTTGTTCGCCTTTGTTTTACTGAGTTTCCTAGATAAATATTTAAAAGGATTTTTAATTTGATATGATTGGTACATAAAACTAACAAATAAGTTAACTACAATTGAATTGGATGTCATTAGAGTATTCTTGGTTCTCTGCCTTGGGGTAACTTAGGAATTTTCTGTGGTATCATAAGATTCGTAAGGGTTCCTTGTGGTATCTTATGGTCTCCCTGGGGTATCTTAAAGGTTTCTAAAACTGAACTTTATTTATTTTACAACGATTGATAAACAAGTTCTACAAATTATATTGATATCTTTCGTTGGCACGGATGTTAGCGCGAGGGGATCATTGATGTGGGAGGAAGCCGGAGTGCCCGGAGAAAATCCACGTGTCCAAGCGGGCGACCATATACAACTATACAACCACTGTCGATAACGGGGATCAAACTCGGGTCGCAGCGGTGATAAGCGAGTTGTCTACTGCGCTACTTGGACACCTAGAGTTCCTTGGGGTGTCCATGGAATTTATTGAGTTCCCTGGGGTATCATGGGGTATTAATTTATATCGCTGGGTGTATCCTTTGGTTTTTTATGGGTAATGAATAATGAAAGTTTGGTCAATTCGATGTATCTAAAGAGAACAGTATAGGAAACGATTATCAAATACTTAAAAGTACATGAACATTCTGTTAAATTGATGAACGCAGATATTTTCTTGTGTTACACAAAATGTAAATACTATTTTTGAAGTCTTGAACATCAGTGAGGTTGCATTCACTCTTGCGAAGCTTGCGAAGCACGACTTTTAGTGAGAGAATGAGTTGCATAATAAAGTATCTCACGTCCTCTGAAGAAACCACTTTACTCGCCCGGGTATAATTATTGCATCTGTATCTCAGATTCTATTAGTTTGAAGAATGTGATTGAAATTTCAAATACTAGTATTGCCAAATAATTATATATATATAGTATTTGATAAAATTGAAATCTTTTAAAAAGCGAGCAACCCGTTAAACCGGTAGCGGAGCTGCTGTATATATAAAAAGTATCTTCTGTGTGTAATGCATGCATGTCCTATGATTTCATAATGTTTTCAAGTTAACAAATTTTATAAATTAAAATTTTAAATCATCTTCGCTAGCCAAGGGTTTTCAGTCCACTCTGCTCCCCATAAACCCTTGGCAGATTTCATTACGAAAACTCGGTGATGCGGTGGCGCTATCTAGCGAGCAACTTGAGTTGCGCCCCTTGTTTATTTTAATCGAATTAAACAACGGGTAATATACACGTTACGGCATACATACAACTTGAAAACATGTTGACTAGCAAGAATAGGAACATAATTAATGATACTAATCAATTGGAATGAAATATAACCTAGAGAAAGCAAGGAATGTTTTGTTTGTAGAGTCCTGTACCAGGAGTGAAATGTCGCTATATATAAATGCATTCGAGCCATAAAACCAGGTATCGTTGTCGTAATTATTGTGGACAAAAGAAATTAAATAAAATACAGCTCATTGAATAATTGGAACTCTAACCATAAGCAGGAACGTGTATACTAACGGGATAGGCAACTTCTTCATTCGCCATGTTTACTTGCCATACTACGATCACACGAGCCTTGACAAGTTTGTAAATGTCTGTTAAATCCAGTAAAATATAGCGTTTTTTAAAGTGATCTGGTTAGACCATCCTTGTGGAGATATTGTACTCGAGCACTTGTGCCTCAACTTGTGAAAAGCACCGAATGTTTTACTAAAGATCACACGTGTGTTTCTTTTGAAAATTTATTTATATCAAGCGCTTGTTTATGTGATAGTGGATTGTCCCAAAGATCAACAAGTCCACTTAAGGGTTCTTCATTTATTCAGATATAAGGATTAAAGGATTAAACCCTGTAACAATTAATAGATGTCAGCATAAAAATGATCAATGTATACAATGAGTTTCAGCATAAAAAATACAACCATATTCAAATATATAATCATGAAATACATTACTACTCAGAGTTCACTAATTAAACTAAAGAAGGATAACTCTGGTTATAATGCATCATCCTTTCAGGGTCAATAAGAGTTACTGCCCTTGAACACAATTTACAAAAATATAGAAATATGCTCTATATCATTATCAATATAATATTTAATTAAATAAAAACATAAACTTTCAATGTAGCTCCTTTGTAGATTACATTATTTCAAGATACGTACTATAATAAATAAAAAAAATATAACTTTGTAACGATCACCTGTTTATGGAACAAGGTTTCACACAATCACATGCTTATATAGCTGCTGATGAATATTCTGATTATGGTACTCTCTATCTACAAGTATTAAATAGGGTAACAGTAACTAGCCTTTCACTTAACTTAGAAATAAAATATTATAGCTTATCAAGACTATGAATTACTGAGATACTTTATATAATACATTCTTTCATAAATAAGATAATTATAACCTAAAAAAAAATAGAATTAGCCAAATGTAACAATTAACAGATAATATTATTATTATTCATTAAATCATTTATCAAAGTTCAAGAATACCAAAAATAGAACACTTACTATAAATGACTTCTTCCAAAGTGTTGGTCAAATAAATAAATATGCTAAGGTATGCTATGAAGAAAACAGATCTTTCTCAGATGAAGCCTAGCCTTGGTCTGTTACAAAGGCTACTCAGTTAAAGCGGGAAAAATGATAAAAAACATTCTATTGGCTATAGTAAACCACTTGATCATGTACACATCATACAGGTGAAATGCCTTAAGGCTATAAAAAATATCAGAAGCCACTAGAATAGATAATTAAATAATAATTACTTGATACGTACATAAAAGACAGGGAGTTATAGGGATAATAGTCAGTTTCTAAATATGTACATGTAAAATATAAATGAAATTTAGGATGAAGATGATGATGTTGATGAAATATGAATAACGCATGAATTTATTTATTATCATAAAATGCACCCTATTACACTTACAACGCTGCGATTAGATCAGCTACTCCCAGCTGAAGCCAATCATTAAACGGGGCTTGTCACCGAGTTTTCGTAATGAAATCTGCCAAGGGTTTATGGGGAGCAGAGCGGACCGAAAACCCTTGGCAAGCGAAGATGATTTTAAATCTATTAAAGCTATAAAGTTTTGAAAACTTTTTATCAAAACTGTTATAAATAGTAGAAAAAAATGTCAAATATTAGTAAATGAACATATATGCAGTTATGTTCATCTATATATTAAAAAGTAGGTGTAATTGTGCAATGTAGTACGTATGTAAATTACATGTATAATGAAACATGATACGTAATATATATATATATATATATATATATATATATATATATATATATATATATATATATATATATATATATATATATATCATCTTTTTGAGAACTGAGATGCTTATAATTTGATATGGCTATGAAATCATCCAGTTACAAAAGGGGCTCAATGTTTAACAAAAAAATATCTGGAGAAAAATGTGTAAATCGTTTTATAAAGGATCGTTTCTTCTACATTGCCCAAATATTTTGTATATGACTACATAAAACTGATTTTATTATGGCTATAATTGTACTCTAGTGAGCTATTTGGCCCATGGGAGTCTTGTTTGTGTTCCCATGCTAAATTTATTTTTATTTTCTTCAAGTATTTCTATCGATCTTTGAAAGGAGACCGATTCTGCTGGTGTAAAATAGATGAAAGTCTAAGATAATTGGTTTTTATGGAAAATTAATTGATTCCCTAATGAACATGAAATCGGACCAAGCATTTTATAGTTTAAAGTCGCTGAAATTATAAAGTTCTAGGTAAACAGTGTAGGAAGAAAGTATTAATTTAAAAGAAATGATCGACAAAACATTATTAAATATGTGACTGTATTATACATGAGTAAATAATTATGTGTATGAAAGTTTAAATGCATAAAAATATGATTTAAAATTTACTCGAAGCTGTCACTGCATAATTATCAAAGAAGTGATGCGAGGCGCTATATGTGGACAATTAGTGAAATTCGGCGATTGCCCAATGCATGTAATACTGTAAACGTATTACATTTGGTTACGTACTCTAATTAGCATTTTTAGCGGAATGAAGCTTCCGCTAAATCAAGTATATCGCTAAATGCCATGCACACATGTAAATGAATACTAGTAGTCACATTTAGGAATACGCTAAATCAAATCCACGCCAACTTGTTCAAAAACTAATTTCCGCCAAATATCGTACACGCCAAATATAATTACGTTTATAACAGTATAAACGTAATAGTAATCTTCACTAATATAATTCATAATAATGTTAGAAAGTATAAACCCTTTAAATTCTGAGATAGGTAAGAGCTATTTAGATGTTAAAGGCTATATCAAGGCTTGCTTCTATTATTCATCATACCGCTTTTGCAACTAGAGGTCTCCTTTGCATAGTCACAATAATATATTTACATCTACCGAGTATTTCCCTCTATTTCTTACGGAAACTTTAGTTAATTCATAGCTCTATATTTACATTTGCAAATATGTTTCCTAATATGAACCTATAGAATAGCGAAAACGTTCAATTCTGTATGAACGTTTTCGTGACGTCACAATGATCATAGCACGCCCTTATCGCTTGTCGCTTGGATTATTGTAAACATAAAATCTCAGTTATTTTAACAGTTCTGAACGATTTCTCTTTCTCAAACGTAAATATAAGTAATAAACAGCAATGTTAAACAGTTCACCGGGATATGAAGTTGGTTGGTACATGATCAAATCTACTGAGAAGCCCTTCGGGCTTCACAGAATTTGATCACGTGACCAACCAACTTCATATCCCGGTGAACTTTTTAAATTGCTGTTTATTTCTTAAATAGAGATATCGACACACCCCGCTTATCGATTGGTCAAAACTTACAGCGACTGAAATTGACAGAAATTGACAGAAATTGACAGGACTGAAATCTACACGCCCTGTTTATCGATTGGTCGAAACCTACAGGAACTTAAGAAAAATCACGGAATGCACGAAATGATCATGATGATGTTAGACTCAAAATCCCATAGGAGACGATTTGGCTGTTCTCTTATCTAACGTCCTGATGTACATTAACGAAAATTTAGTTAATTGAACCTACTTTTTATAATCAATTTTTTAATTTGTTAAAAGAAAGATGTAAATATAAACAATAAAATGCTTTCTTTGGTGATTCATGCGGGTTATGAATGTGGCGATTATTGCAATAAAAATTTACATAACCTGCTAACGCTGCAGTGTCGTCACCTTCATATCCCACATGAATCAAGAAAGCATTTTATTGTTTAAATAAAAGCAGGGAATAAGATTAGGTGGAATCTCAAATACCTTAAGGTATTCATATTTCCGTTAGTAACATAATTTATGCATACGGTTTTGAGGTCCTTTTTTAAAGGACAGCAACTTGTAGAATTCAAATTTCTTCCTGGTTATGCAATGTGTAGTTTGTTTACTGACGCGACATCTAAATATAGAATGCTTGATTATGACTAAAGTGATTCTCCATACTTAAAGCTGAACACCTCTCGTAAATAGGCACTGACCGCCATATTTCTCTTTCATCACTGCTGTCCCTACAACCCTTATATAAGGGGCAGACCTCTAAACAGTTCAAAGTACTTCGTTGTAGAGGTCTCACCTGTGTGGACGTACATCTTGCCTCGCCGTGTTACTAGGTCACGATGAAATGATCAAATTTTACGCACTTTTTTCAAGATAAGAGAATACTAACATCAAATAAATTGGTCAATTCATTATTTACAAACAGAATATGCACATAGTTTAAGAAATAAATGCATAAAATCCAAAGACAACGAAAGGAATACTACATGTCGGCCACGAGTTACAGGTGTGCAATTCGGTGTGACGAAATCGAAGGTATTATATACCAGGTACCTGTGTGACGGTGCCTATTTACGAGCGGTGTTCAGCTTTAAGTTTCGATTTCGAAGGAAATGGTTTTTATAGCTGTACGTACATGTACGTGAGTTTTTTTGTTTCTTTCGAATAACATATTATAGATATTAAGTTTTTTTAATCGAATTAGCACTTGCGCATTATTTACCCTATATGTTTTATATGTCAGTTGTGGAGTGGAAGTCATTAGTGATACTTTTGAAAAAATATGTCCCTTTACTACCTACTACTACGTTCTATTTTTTTCGGGTAAAGGGGTGGGGTTGGTTTCGGGCACATAGTTAGATATCTCAAAATAGACGATGTAGTTTTGGTGTCTGTTGCATTGTAATTTTATTTACATTTTCCAGTGTCTTTGTCTGTGATAACACTGTCTTTTACTGATTAACAATTTTTAATTGTCAAGGAGTTGACAACTCTGACAGTAGATTTAACAGGTTGGACACAACCCCTCGTTTGGTGGTTTGAGTCCCATTTGGTGGTTAAATGCCTAAATGGTATACCTATTTTACCTACCAAATGGGACTCATTTAACGTTCATCGCGGATTACGTTTTTCGGAAGAAAAAGCGCATCGTTTTTATCACCGGGACAAGTACTCCGACATGTTTTCTTTATAATAATACATTCTTTTAAAAAATTCTATGTGTCGATTTTTCCGCACGAGTGTTAAGAAAAAGGTCGAAATGATATGCATCCCGGAAGTCGCGTATAAACAAAGTGTTTCTGTCTCCAAAATGATTGATTTTATTTGAAGAACGACATGGTCTCATTCCTCGAACTCTTTACTTTCGATTCCTATTATCCGGGCTAGTGAAAACAATTGCAGCCAACGAAAACAGTGATCTTTACTGATGTACGTCGAAGGCTCAATTTAGGTATGGAGGCCTAAACGTGCTTTTAATTTAGTAAAATGCCGAGATTAAAGTCAGTCAGATCGTAAAAAAAAATACCAGAGGTACAAGGTTTTAAGTCATTACTCAATTTAGAGGTAAAAAATTTCGATATTTGAATTTTTAAGTACTTTTTAGTGAAAAATATCTTATTGCGCGAACAGGCCTCCATATTAAAATTAGATTCTGACGTGCACCTAGAGATCATTCTTTTGATTGGCTGCAATTGTTTTCACTTGCCCGGATAATAGGAATCGAAAATAAAGAGTTCGAGGAATGAGACCATGTCGTTCTTCAAATAAAATCAATCATGTCGTTCTTTAAATAAAACAAGGTTAGCTTTTAAAAAAACTAAGAAAGTCAGCCAGCGGAATTTTAATTTTTAGGTCAAAAGTGAATTCACAATCTATTAAAATACAAGGTAAATAGTTTCCAGAACAATAATAATATGCGGGTGCACATTTAGTCTGCACCTTTCTTTTTATTGCTGTACATGTAGGTGAGGAGATAAGCGTGTAGCGGTGTACAACAATGTATTACTGCACATCTACTTAATACTTAAAGTTGTAACTTTGCAAACATAGCATAGCTCTCTGAATTTCATGGTCTCGCCGCAAACTACTACATGTACCAATATATTTACTTACGTTTCCAATCTCACAAAGAGAGTCGGAAAGATATACGCGGATTCCGGACTGTGGCTGCAGACGATTCCCATTGACAGTCTTCCAATACATCGATGCGTAGTTTGACCTAGAAACTGACCAGTTTCATAACTTCGAATTTCTCTAACACGAACTGTCTAATTCTTTTCCAGAATTCCAATCTACGCAAGCGCAATTGAAGTTTCATCCTAACTTAATTAGTAAGCCCGCGGGCTGACTTATCAATCATTTTGGAGACAGAAACACTTTGTTTATACGCGACTTCCGGGATGCATATCATTTCGACCTTTTTCTAAACACCCGTGCGGAAAAATCGACACATAGAATTTTTTAAACGAATGTATTATTATAAAGAAAACATGTCGGAGTACTTGCCCCGGTGGTAAAAACGATGCGCTTTTTCTTCCGAAAAACGTAATCCGCGATGAACGTTAAATGAGTCCCATTTGGTAGGTAAAATAGGTGTACCATTTAGGCATTTAACCACCAAATGGGACTCAAACCACCAAAGGGGGGGGGGGGGTTGTGTCCAACCTGTTTAATGTTAAAGAACATTAACTCCAAAAAGTAAATTGAGACTTGCCATCGGATTTAAAGATTAAAAGGATTAACAAAAATTCGATAGCTTTTCTATAAGTCAAGATATTCATAAATTTCAGTAATCTAATCTCTTTCTATAAAAATTGTTTTCATAAATATTGACTAACAGTCTAACAACAGTTTTCATTTATTTAGAAACAATGTTTTCCTCACGACAATACTATACTACGAAAGACGAATAGTGCCACATAAAAAATATGTTTATCTCGTAATTACGAGAAAAGATCTCGTAATTACGAGTTAATTATCTCGTTATTACGAGTTAATTATCTCGTTATTACGAGAAAATATTTATGTAGAAATCAATAAATAATGATCGTTGTTATTTAGAAATAATCAAAATTGAATTAACGCTTCTGGAAAAACCAAAATACACTGAAAGGCTGAATCAATCGACTTGAAGTATGGATCTGATGAACGAGGAACGCCTAATTATATTATGTATGTATTTTTCACAAAAAAAAAATCAAAAAACAACTACTATTTTATTATAACAATATATTTTCTCGTAATAACGAGTTAATTATATCGTAAAAACGAGACAATTATCTCGTAATAACGAGATCTCTTCTTATAAATACGAGAAAATTATCTCGTAATTACGAGTTCTTTTCTTGTAATAACGAGATAAGTATCTCGTTATAAAGAGATCTTTTCTCGTAATTACGAGATGATTATCTCGTAATAACGAGATCTTTTCTCGTAATTACGAGATAAAAATATTTTTTTATGTGGCCCTAATCGTCTTTTGTACTATACGAATCAATATTTAACATATAAATGTAGTTCAACATAGTTCATCAATGACGTAAATGGCGCACTGTTGCTTTTTTGTATTTGATTACGCCCGACCGTATTCTTCATGATATTAAAATAATGATTTTTTATTCCTTAAAAAATATGTTTCCATCTTTTAAATTGCCCCAGGTTTGGACTACATTATAGCTGCATGTATAGCATAATTTATGTTCAGGCATAATCATAAATGAACAATCTCTGCTTCTTGGGTTTGATGATATTTACACAATATTGTACATGAATTACGAGATAAAAAAAGTTGTAATAACAAAGTAAAAAGTCGTGATAATAAAAGAAAAAGGTTGTATTAACGAGGTCAAAAGTGACTTTTTACCTCGTTTTTATATTCATTACAAGATAAAAAGTGGTTAATACGAGATAAAAAGTCATGCCTGTATACCTAATTACAATATACATTCATGTTATTCTGAGACAAAAAGATGTTTTACTAACTTAGTCTAATTAGTCAATATTCAAAATAAAAATTATTATTACGATTTTGAACTCACATTATGAGATAAAAAGTCCTAAAACCAATGTAAAAAGTAGTTATTTCACCTTTAATAGGTGTGAAATGTCATCGATACTTAGTAACAGATGATGATTTTTTTTCAACTAAAAAGTTGAAGAAAAAATCATATAAAACTGTTACCAATCTTAATCACTTAGTGGGAAATTAGACCCTGCATAAAAAAAAAGTTTTCCGTGAAAAAACTTTTTATTTTGTATCTATACACACATCATAACTCAAAATCAAAACAAACATTTTGGGTGAATATCCTTCTTCCGGCACTACTATGCATTTAAATTGTTTCTTTTTTCATCTATTGTTTTATAAGGACAATAAACCAGTAATTGTCATAAAATACACGCTTGTTCCGTTTGAAAATAATGTTGTTTTATTTTAAAACAAATTATACAAGGAAAAGGTTCTCTGTATGTTATAGTAATTTATTACATAGTTGATTTTTTTGAACTAATAAAATTCTTTTTCTGTCATAAAATGGGCATGATCACGATTTTAATAATAATTTTTTCTTCTTCAGTTCTTATTGTTGACACTACTATAGTAATGCATTTCGACAAACAATAAAATCATATACCATAGCCTCCTTGTGAAGGTTTTATTTTACAACAGATAAACTTATATACAACAATTTAGAAATAAAAACAATAGCATGAGTCATGTAAAAGGTTTTTTTCTTGCCTTAAATACATTGTTTTCGCTATATATGCCACGATATGTAAAAAAAATTTATTAGAAATTGTTAAAATAACAAACTAAAGATATTCCAATGATCAGATTATGTGAAATTTTAGTTTGCATAGAACATTATACAGCCAAATGCAAACTGAGAGCACTCTTAAAATCATTTATTTTGCAGATTAAAAGCATATAATACAAGAATGAAGATCTCGATGGTCATATTCTTAGTTCTTGCGGTCTCTCAAAGAGTCCAATCACAGACAAGACTTGTGGTTAACACAACTTGTTTGGAGTTGGCTAAACCCTCCAATCAACAGTTACGTCTGTCATGTCGTCAGTATGATTATCATTGTCTCCTGGATGAGAGTTATACCAAGGAGTTTGAGGTCTGTAGGCAGTGGAAGTGGATTCCCGTAGGTAAGAGGAACCGTGTTTCTGATATATTGAAGCTGTAGACTCTGCAATCTTCATAGGCGCTCTACGCAGCTATGTTAAGGATGTCCGAAGCTAAATCTATATCGGAAAACAAAACCATTTTAATTAGCGAAAAAATACTTTGACCGGGCGAATTTCTTTGATTTTTTATGACATAAATTAACAGCGTTATTTAACACTATATTTGATACATTTTTGTGACGTCATATGTTTTTCTAAAGCACGTGACGTGCGTATCCGAACATGGCAAATGGTTTATATAAATCGCATCGGCGCAAATGATTTATGACATTAAATGAAAAATATTTAATGAAAAAACCTATTTTGCAGTTCTTGCTAGGGTTCATATAACTATCTCTTTCACTTGAAATAATAATTGTCAAAACATTTTGCACCATCATCAAAATTAGGTACATTTTTACCTTTTAAGCTCGATTTACACAAAATTTGGTCAATTGGTAGGTTTCCGCCAGCAAGATTCACATAGACACTTTTTTCTCTCCCTTAGTTTATCTTTAAGTTACGTATTTCTCGTAAGATATACTAAGATTGTATTGAGCTTTCACTTGCACCAAACTGTTTTTTACATGCATACAGGCCTAATTATCTCCATAGTCCATTCATTAGTTTACACGTAGCAGGGGTGTCTCCAAACCAGTAGCTTATAAATAGTTATTTACCTAATACGAAGCATTAAAACTTAATTTTTGTAACTCAGTATTTATAATATTAAATTTAGTATCACAAGTATTTAGTATGTAAAGGAATCAAGCGGTTTTATAATGTTAAAAAAAAATTCACTTATATTACGTTACGATACACTCCCTGCAAACGCTCGAATGGAATGTAGATCGTGACGTCAAAGTTAATCATGACGTCATATGTTATGATCGCTGTGAAATCAATCGAGCAGTCTTAAACACAAATAATCAGTCTTTATACTATACATTTACCCTTTATAATGTAAAATCAACGGTTCATTTTATACTATAGAGGATAGACGTATATATAATAACTTATCATTCGTCATTTACAAAATTAAATAGGGAACGCCTATGGTAAGCGCTGGTGTCGGAAATAATTGTAAATAGTTTTTCACTATTTGCATTTTAAGATAACACATTTTGTCGAACTCATAAACAATATTTGTAAATAAATATACCTAAGGCCATTCGGTTGCATTCAACGTTTTATAAACAACCCAACCTGAACGAAACACAACTGGTCAAAATATGTGTATCTTTTTAATTATATTCTTCACAAAAACAAATTAAGGAAGTTATATGATATAACCTTGTCAGATAAGTTGTCTGTCTGTAGGCAATTTATTACCTGGTCTTTTCACCTGGTCTTCAACTTTGAAACTAACAAATGTATATGTTTTCGGAAAATTAGTAGATATGTTGAACACCAATAGAAGATAAAAGGTATTTACAATTTTGATTTAGAAAAACAAGATAAATAATTTTGAAATTTTTTTTTTCTACCACTCTCTGGTAATGATTGAATATAAAATGTCATAAACAGGTTTAAAGATAAAAGAAAAAAAATAATAGGTTAGTATTGGCAAATAACGTATATGTATTATTATTAAGTATTTTTGCAGGAAAATGTGCATATTTCAACACATATGGTAGTGGAAATATTGACCAAACGAACTGCATCCGAAAAACCAATCTGACTTGTTCGAATGGTACTGATGACTTCTCATCTTTAACAAATACCAAATGTGAGTAAGGCAGCTTCCTAAGTCACCGACTGAAATTCTTAAAACACATGTATATGTCAATTAAAAGCCAATAACCCTTAAACTACATGTATATGATCATGCATGTTTGATTGTCTAATGTTGACTTCATTATAATTAGAGTGTACCAACATTAAAATCAGTTATTTATACTGCACAAATTGGAGTACTGTTATCTATTTTTATAAGGCCATTAATCACCAATATACCACCTCGCCTTTTGTTTTGGGATACACAAAGAAGAGAACAATGGACAACTTGATGCTAAAATTATCGCATACATTTATATAATATTTTAATTGTGACCTAATTTTAAGTCATCCGGGTACAGAACAGTGTATAAGAGGCAAAAAAGTTGATGCACAGTTGTTACTGTCATATACTTATATCACAATCAGTTTAGTATATATTTGAAAATAGATATTTTATAATATAAGTGAAGTATATTTGATCATCTTATCTCTTTAAGACACTGCATGTTATGTAAAGAAAGAAATTAGTACATCACTGCCTTCCACAACAAGGTAAGCTTAAAGCCTTTGAATTCACCTGAATCAGCTGACAAATTTGCTCTCTGTGTTTGTAAGTTGCAGCAAACGATCTCTGTTACTTCTCTGAAACTGTTTGACCAAGAACAACTATAAATGTAAATATTTCATGGCTCAATAAATTAGTGTGTTGGTTGTAAGATCGAAGTTTCACTTAGATGCTCTCCATGTATAGTTATGTTGATTACAGAATTTAACCTTGAAAAAATGCATATTACTTAGTTGTCATGTATGCTAATATGCTATCAAAGAAATTAATAACTTTCCCTTTCATTTCAGTCCAACTGGAACTCAATCAGATGGAGGGAATGCAACATCAGATTCAACTACCAGAGACAAACAGTATGAAAGATCAGGGTGAGTGATTTATTTTATAAACATTTACATTTTCAAATATGTTTTCTTTTATTAACCTATAAAATAGCGAAAACGTTCAATTCTGAATTAACTTTTTCATGACGTCACAATGATCAAAGCACGCGCTTATCGGTTGTCGCTTGAATTATTGTAAACATAAATCTCAGTAATTTTAACAATTCTGAACGATTTGCCTATTTCAAATGTAAATATAAGTAATAAAAAGCAATGTTAAAACAGTTCACTGGGATATGTACTTGGTTGGTACGGGATCAAATCTTCCGAGGAGCCATTCGGGCTTCATAGGATTTGATCACATGACCAACCAAGTTCATATCCTGGTGAAATTTTTTAAATTGCTGTTTATTTCTTTATAGCAAATAGATGATAAGTTAAGTCAATCTATTATTGAAACTTTATTTATTATTAAAATTTTACTTTGTATCTGATTTAATTAAAACATATTTTATTGAACAATCAAATGGATTGGGCAACAGGCAAAGCCTATGCAAACCCTCTCCTTTGTATCTTTATAAACGAAATAATATAAGAGGTGATAAAATAATTAAAAAATGTTAGCTCTCTTTAGACTCATCGTTGAAACTTGATAGAAAAATAATTTCAAGCCAATGTTATATAAAGAGCTATGCTGTAAATTCTCAAAGGACACAATTTTAGCTCAAATTTCTCAGAATTTATTTTTACATTTGTAATAAAGTTGATTCAGTTTTGTATATAATAGTATTTATATTTGTTCTTCTATATTTTTGTCATGAATGGGTTACTCTATGTAAGTGACGAGTGTCGGGTGAGTGTGCTATTTTTAGAGCGAGTATTTAAAGTGACCGGTTTGGGTGTAGTTACAGTAGTAGTGAGTAGAGGGCCCGGTGTAACGACGAAAAGTGACCCCCGTAGAATATTGACCCGGGGGTCAAATTTCTACGGAGAAAACTGTCTCAGGGTCAGTATTCTATGACAAGTAGGGTTCTTTTTCTACAGTAGAAAACCATTCCAGACCTGTAGATCTACGACCCCCCACACGTTGAAAACTGACCCTCATACAAAGTAATTGAAGAATGTAATGCTGTCTTTTTTTTCAATTTACTTAACTCAAACTGCTCTCAGGATCGGACAATACCTATATATAATATATATCAAATACTTGTTTGAGAAAACAAATGATTGCAGACCAATTTGTTTATTCCAACCAACATGAAAGGTCGCAAAATGGTTTACTTTGTTCAAATACTGATACATGTATCAAAGTTCCCCCATTGGAGAAAAACTGTTTCCTAAATATACAAACAACACACGCGAGAATCTCTACTCGAATAAAAAGGTTATGATTAACAGCATCGCTTAATCAAGTTATTGGAGGATGCAATGATACGATGATTCACAAATGACATTATATTAGACTAATACATGTAATATTTTACATAAAAAATATTGTTTAAACTATTAAACATTATTAGACCGAATGCTGTTTACCTGACAGATGCATTTTGTCTCAAATAAACTTTAGAATTAATCAAATACAATGCAATACTGTAAAGGACTTCCCTTCCCGACTTTCTGTATGCAGTATGCAACACGTTGATGATGACTTCATTTGTTTTTATCGTCAACAAACATATATCAATAGATAGTATACTTTATTAACACTCGGTTAAGAGATCACATTTTTTAGAATAGTAATAAAAAAAGCCGTTGTTTCTACTTTTAGAAACTGCTAAAGATTAGTATCAATGCCTATGTTAAATCCAAGAAAAGTTTAAAGTTATTTTAAAATATGCCTGTATTAATTGCTAGATTCAAAAGTCGTTTACATGTACAAGTACAATGGTTGTATTCAATTGGAATCAAAGTCAATGCTGCATGTGAAGCCCTTTTTAGTGTCATTTTTTTTAGCGATTTGCTATCTCTGTTACATGTATATACCGAAGTTTTTTTGTTCAATTCAAAATTCGAACTTTTGGAATTTGTGAAGTTTATATTGTTTTTAAATCAAACATGTATTTCTTTATATATATATATATATATATATATATATATATATATATATATATATATATATATATATATATATATATTCATCTTAAACATGTTGTAACAAGAAAATATTTGTTGTTAGAAATATCCAAATGGATGTTGCATGCAAGCGCGGTTTTAAGGAGTGGGGTAATTAAAAAATTTTAAATTCACTTATCAAATTTACTGATAAAAGTCCTAGACCCCCCATTCCTTTGGCAAACATAATTATCTCTCGGATCCCCCTCCTATACCCACGGATAAAATTTTCTGGATTCATGCATGTGATTAGATGTGCCTATTTTAGACCCATGGTGAAAAGAATCTCTCATGGTGATATAGAGCGTGATGGATAATTTTCTCTTCCCCTGTAAATTAACTAGTATCAATTTCTGCATACAATTAATGCGATTTTTTTTATTCATTCAGATTGTTATAATCCTATTCAGTCATAACATACTTTATATTATATATCATTCCCCCCTCACCGCCAACTCCCCCAATCTTATTTTTTTCTAGATTCGCGCCTACATTAATTATCTTTTTATATTTCAGCTGTTATCTAAGGTATGTCTTTTTCCTATGTTGCCAAGATGTAAGGAAGGGGAACATTTTATATTCAGTGTACTTTATTTAATTAACGATACATGACTATATCTTTTATCTTTTTAATTTGAATAATTAAACGACAAACTGAGATAATGATAATAAGCAATAACAGGTGATCAGAAAAGCGTACTCAAGCTGGTTATTCAAACAATCTAGGTAGCAAGCAGGCAACGTACCCCGCTCCTTCCAGCACCACCACCACCCCGGAATATACCCTTAAGAAAATAATAATAATATATAGTCGATATTCTACAAGGTTATTTTTCTACAACCCACACGGTGAAAAATGACCCTTAAACCATAATTTCTACGATGTAATCCAAGTATTCTACAACCGAGTGGGTCATTTTTCTACGTTGAAAAATGACCCCCGGTCAATATTTTACGGGGGTCACTTTTCGTCGATACACCGGCATAAAAGCGAGGGATTTTCTTCAGTACATGTACAATGTAAACTGTTTGACGTTATTCATTTTTGAGCTTTTAGATTTAATTTAAAATGATCAATTCAATTAAGAATTGTTATAATTTAAAATTCATTCTTGGGGAAGGATCAATTCTTGTCTTGTAAGAGAGAAAAAAAGATATTTACTATTGTCTTCCTTAGTGGGTATCTCGAATTCCGATTCAGGTAATCACAGCCAACTCATACATGTGTTACCATAACTTCTCCCAGTCTAACTCCCCTTTTCTTCCTTTTCAAACTCTGAAACAAATAGTTTATTCTTAATTCCTTATTCATAACTAACCCGTCTTAACAAATGAGTCATCTGAAAAAAGTAGTTTCATCGTTTGAATGAATTAATAATTCCATTATATTCATGACGCACTAAATCGTTTGGAGAAATTGCTTTTGAGTCCGAATCGTATCTTTAAACACGTATACGATTAAAAAAACGTATTTGTAATTGTTAATTAAAATGGTTTTATTTTGGGGTTTTTTTTTTCAGGACAACAAGCCAGTTTGCAGAACACGTTGGATCATCCAATGCAGTCCTTTATTCTACATTTATCATATACATATTTGTATTGGTGTTTCTTGTTATATTTATCTTTTGGAAAAAAAGAAAAATATTCAAACAAAGACCAAATTTAGGTAGTATAAAGGTCATGGTATACTAATTTTTTTAATTAAAATAATGTTGTTTGTGATATTTATGAATTTCTTGAGATTATAATTGCTTTATATATATATATATATATATATATATATATATATATATATATATATATATATATATATATATATATATATATATACTAATTTTTTTTAAGACTCGGAAGGAAACTTGAGAGAGAAGACTAAACTCGTAAAAAAGTGTATAATTGTATTTATTTTTATAACAGGTTTAAATCATAAAAATATCATTAACTCTAATGCAAACTGAGTGTAAACTTAATTTTAAAGACTAGTAAATGTAGCAGATGTATTAATGATATTAAATAGTAGACTTTATGACCATTGGGTAAGACATCTACAATAACTCTATCGTTAGAAAAAATCATTTCTGAAATGTAATTCACTCCATCAAATCTGTTTTAAACGATCTAAGACTATCTCATAAAGTTTAGAACTAGAAAGACCCGTTTTAAGTAAGACTTCAACATTATTCTATAGTCTTATTAAGTGTAAAATGTTAAAATTTATTTTTCTAATTTTATTATCTGCATATCAAACATTTTAAGGTTTACATTATGAATATGATCATAATTACTTCAACCGTACGCTTACGCCCCAACGAAATAGTATTGAAAGCATTTCCAGAAAGCCTTTTATTATCACTTTTATGGCTCTAAGTAACACACTTTGTCTAAATGTTAGCTAAAAAATGTTGTTTCTACCTTGAATACCAATACAAAGATATTTTTTTTGGGATATTGCGTTAATGTCACTGTAAAATCATCCTAATGTAACGACTGTCAAACATTGGGTTTAAGAGCTTGTTTTATGATAATTTAAAGATGATGAGGGTCGGGGTCACATTTCTTTTTTCAAATTTTACTTTTCAAGTTTTGTAAATAGCAATACCTTAGCAAAGTATTTTCAATGGCTAGTCAAAATTTTAGCGTCAGTTGATAAGTTAAAAGCGAGATGCAGAGCTCACAATTCTGTGTTATGTAAACAAAGTTCGCGTCATTATCTTACATCTAGGTTGGTGAATAGAAAATACGATAATAAAAAAAGAAGTTACAACACTAGTAACTGTTAAATCACGTTCATTCACGCAGATAAAAGGAATCTTCAGAAAAAAGAATCTTTAACCAGGAGATACACCCTATGTAAAAAAAAAAACCAAAAACATAGCACAAGCCTTGTTTGCAAAACAAAGAATTGTAATTAAGCTTTATATCTCGCTGATAACATGACAACTGATGCTAAAATTTTGGTTGATCAATGGATCTATACAAGTTAAGCAATGTAACTTTAAAATTGGAAAACTAAATTTGAAAAAAAAATTGTAAACCATTAAAATTTAGTAATATATTTACAATGCATAAGTTTATTGTTTATTAATATAAACATTGTGCTTGTCATAATGGTGTGTGTTGTTTTGTTTACATAATTTATACGTTTTCCTTCAGAAAACCAGTATGAGAAAAAAAGAAGGATTTCACTGTTAGGAAATTCTATGAAATCTCGACTTGTTGATTCGTGTCACAAAGATCTAGACGGCTTTAGATATAAAATGGTCACGCATTCTGAATCATTAAAGCACTACTTCAAAGAAACTTTATGTGATTCGATGGTTTATAGTAAAGATGATTTGAAGAAATTCGATTTAGATGTCGTATACACACTGCTGACAAATTTTTGTGACATACCATGTCCGGATAATGGCTGGGGAAACATGCCAAGAGACGGAGACTTTTCTTTTGGGGCAAACATAGAAAGAGTACGGATCTTGGTCAACGAGTATTTAGATAATGAAACATTAAATGTGGAAGAGGCTGATCAGATACTTGGAAGATGGGGACATCTTTCCGAAGAGAACAATCGCGATGATAACATAGAGTTTTGTCCCAAGAAAAAAATCATTTGTAAGTAAACAGTTTTAACGTGTTAAATTAAAATGGAGGAAAATTTATATCATTGTTTATTAGAATATTTCTTTCATTTACTTTCATTTTAAGAGACTTATTGAATTGCTGCATAGTGGGTTTTTTAATTGATTTTCAAAAATGTGTATCCTTTTTCGAAAATTCTTGATCATGTGAAAAAAGTTACAAATATACTTTTGTGTAAGTGTTGCATTTCGTAGTAACAATTATTTTGATTCTGTCATTAACAGATGTGAAAGTAAAGCCAAACAATGTCTTAGAGGACGGAGTTATTGTCACACAGGACATTGCAAATATTCTGGAGAAAATGAAATCAAAAAGAGTTGTTATCTGTCGGGGTGTCATAGGATGCGGCAAAACAACGGCATTGGATTTCGTAATGAAAAAGTACAGGAAAGATGGATGGACTGTAGAATGGATGGAGGAATCAATTGACGAATCTTGCATCGAAAGACTTCACAATTACGACTTGGATAAAACAGTTATTTGTGTTGACAATTTGTTTGGCGTGTTTGGATGTCAAGTGTTTTATGATGAAATGTTCAACAAATTTAAACTGTTCATGCGCGAAATTGTCCATTGGAATAAAACACCTATCGTTTTACTTGGTATTCATCAACATGTGTTTGACGAAATACCCCCTGAACACTACCCTTTTCCCAAAGATGATAGTTTATTTATAGACTTGAAAATAATTTCGCAATCTGAAGCATTACAGATATACAAATTACAACAAGAAATGAATAAAAGCAAACAGGACAATATTTCAGTCGAAGATTTTTTAAAGCTAATTGAACACAGATCAAGTGAGGTTGGAACACCGTTCCAGACCCTGATGATTTCAGCTGCCCCTGATGTCTTTGGAACTACACGGTTTTGCAACCAACCGTTCCAGACATTGACTGAGCATTTCAGCTATTTATACAATACTGAGAGAGAAATGTTTTGTTCGCTATTTTACATCATGTGCGTGACAATTTTCAATCCGAGCGAGAACAATCTGGACGTGGACGTGGCTAATGCAATAAGTACCTCTTTGGAAAAAAATATCATAGGTTACTACCAATCACAATTAGTCCCTTATACGCATGGTGATGGCAACGCTATAGAAATTAAACACGATCTTATTGCGATTGCATTGTTTCATGCATTTATGAGAAAATCGGAGAACCTTCAGATAGTTTTAAAAGTTTATGACACAAGAACTTTGGAACTTGTTCGTCCTGATGACCGATATGCCAGACCTCATCAATTTGCTGTTCCTTTGAGAAAAGAAATGTTTACAAAAGCACTCTCCGTTTTAAAGGAAAAAACAAAAATTTTCAGCACTGAAAAGCAATTTTAAAACAGTTTATTTATGTCATCGTTGTATAATATTCAAACATATTTAAGTACGATTAATTCAAAAATATATTTTTTATTATGCTTTTGACTTTTATCCGTTTTGAAGAAAAACCACTATCCGTTTTAAAAAAAAAACTATTAATCAAAATTAAACACTTGCTGTATACTGAAAATATATACCAGTTATGATATTAGCAATGCTATATTATTTTTTTATAAGCCTGGTTAGTTATTAGGAAATATTATTTTCGACCTGCTAATCTAGAAATACATGTAACTTATCATCATCTTTTATTTTTAAAAATGAAATACATGTACAGTGTTTCGCTGTACCAATTTTCATAAGAGTGTGTCATTGAAATTCATCCATTTATCTATGACATCGTTGTAAAAAATTCAAACATATTAAAGTGCGATTAATTCAAAAATATATTTTTGAATATGCTTTTGACTTAAAAAATTGATATGTTAATTTATATCATATACATGGAAAACAATTTTATAACATCAGACTTCTCAAAAGTAAAAAATGAAATAAATTATGGAGTTTCACTTTTTTTACTACATGGGTTAAAATACAGAAACCAGTCAAATTAATTAAACTAAATGTAAATATGATATACACATAATACCCGGTATTACTATACCGTGGGAAATTAACTTCACTGTGTCACGCTAATAATCGTTTCCACTAGATTTGTTCACTATAAAGCACTCTAGAGGAAGAATATTTATAAATAAAATGTTGGGATTTTTCTATACAAAAATCACAGACCAAATTTTATTTGGTACCTACAGTGTATCTCATCAGCATACACCAACAAAAAGGGCACAATATAAGGCATTCTAAAATAAAGATCTATCCTCAAAACCACGTGTTTTACATTAGTATGTAAGACCCGTACAATCATCAAGAAGATGATGCATGTGCCTTGAAAGAAGTAGTTCCTATGAAAATGATATATGAAACAGTCTTCTCTCAGTTGTGCAAATTTTTTTTTATTAAAACTGAAATTAGGAAAATGTAAAAAAAAAATTTAAAAAAAAAGAAAAAAAATAGTCATGAGGATAATTATTCTGAAGTATATATTGAACTACAATTCATATTGATTGGAAAATTACGATAATGAGTAGGCATTAACTTAAGTTAATGAGTAGAAAACTATAAACGTATAGAACAATATATTAAGGTAAATTATTGTGACTTTGTTACTTTGTTTTTATACCTGTTTTAATGAAACATTAATGTAACATTTTTCTTTATGAAAACGTGCGATAATAAGTAGTAGTAAACAAATTATTATGGATTAACATTAATTTGATATAAGAAATATGATATGATATAAGTAAATTGTACAGCAATCATTACAATTAATAAGGTTTATCATATTCTGTGTAAATAATTGAGATATAGGAAATGGATACAAAATTATTTTATATATACTTCTTACAACTACAACTGACAGCGACATATCAAATACGGGCGCGTGAAGGATCTCATTTTAATAGATTGGTAAGAAGTGCCAATAATTTAAAGTATTGCGACATTGACTTGTGATATGTTCGGTATATATTTTATTGTTACTGTTTGACTTGAAAATTAAAAATACAGTTGAAGACATTTAGCTTTCAGCAATCCAATTATTAAGCAAATATCTAAAATATATTTCAACGATATTTATTAAGAACTTTGATACCTTCTCTCAAACAAATTACTATCACTTTCCACCATGTTTTAGAATGTTGTTTGTAATTCTATTGACATATTTATCCAAAAACATTCTATACAAAAAGCTTGGATTGAAAATCTAATATTTATTAAAATTTGCTATTTAAAAGTATCAAAAATATCAGTGAAGCTTTTTCAGAGGTTTTGCTTTGTTCCTTTTTTAGTCTTTTTATCGAAATAATAAAACACAATATTGAATTCTGATGAAAAGTCTCTTAATTTCATTTTACAACCTGTTGTAATATTAAATATCAAAAGGAGTTAATCTTTACTCGTTTTTTCAACCATTTATTAAATTTGGTTACTGATAACCATTTTTAGACAAGAATGTTACAATACCAATGCTGGTTTTAGTTCACACAATAAAACCAATATATGCATGAGGTAAAATGGTTGTTGACATATTTACAGTGTGCAATAGATAATTTAAAAAAAACTGGTTTTCAAAGTCTACTTTCGGTTTCTTATTAATAACTTCTTAAATGGAGGGATACAGTTTCGATTCTTTTGTTATGGTTCGACTAATAATTTCTTTCATATTATGCCCTTTCGTTTGTGGTAACCTTTTAAAAGAAGTGTCATCATGTCCATCAGGTGAGGAAGAGTGAATACATCGATCTGAAAAGAAACAATGTAAAGAACCCATACCCGATTTCATGTGTGCCGCCATTGAAAATCAGCCAGGACGGTTTGGAGAAATATGTACAGTTGTTGGTCATACAGTCAAAGGTAACAAATATACATAGATAACAGCACCTTGGTATTTTTTAATAAAAGCACATACATATATGAATTCAGTTTAACTAGATCTACAGTATCTTTAACTCGAATTAAAACTCATAGCATTTAAATACCTCTAAGACTTTATATATTTTCTCTAAAAAGATACCTAGACACGTTTTGGGCCCAAAATTTTCAAATTTTAATTTAAGGACACTTGAGTGGCCCCTGGATAGGGTATAGATAATCCGAGACTCCTTCGACCCATCCCCTCTTCCCATTTGATTTTTGTTAATGAAAGAAGGGTAACAGCCAGCGGAGTCTGGGATTAGAGTTTAGACAAAAATGAAGCTTAAAATGCAAACATGAGACTCCCTGACAGGTCTATTTACGATCTCTGGTACCATTGTGACTGTCAATGCCTGTGTGTCCTTATTAATATCAAAAATGATTAATACTGGTATTTTTAATGTTTCATCAGAGTGTGAATGCCAAATACCGAGTTACAAGCTAGGTACAAAGTTTAGAATACTTTGTTTTGTAAACAAAGCTCGGATTCTTTTATTGTTTACGTATTTGATGCATTGGTATAAGTTTCAAATGTTGTTTTCTTTTGTTGGTGATATTATTTATGAACACATTTAATTAGTTTATCTTGTTTGAGAATGTACAAACATTGATTTTAACTCTAACTGGGTTTCCATTAATGATTTTTATCAAATCTGAACCAAAAAAACGTGAGCGAAAAACCTTACTATAGGAGAGAAACGACTATATAGTAGCTTTCCCTCCGGGGGAAATGTTACAATATAGCAGGTTTTCCCGGGGGGTGGGGGTAAGCTACTTTTGGGAAAAATTGCTCTACAACACCGGTAATCACTTAACAGTACATTATTTGTAAACACAAAGTTTTGTTTACAAACCACCTAATAATGACGTCTGTATCTCGCTTGCAACGTAACTTCTACTGTTAAAATTGTGGTCACACATTCAAACTGCCCTCAGTAGTAAACCATTTAATATATAAAATCGTGTCTATCTCCCTTTAAGACAATCTCAAACCAAAACTATAATGATTAACTTAAACATTACCAAACAATTTTTAAACCTCACAATACCTTTTTATATACATGTAAGATACTTTAATAGATGTAATGTCAAATCAGTTAATGATAAAACCACTGTTTATTCTCATATCATCATATAACATTAAGGTAGAATAACACACCTGGAAAAGACCATTCAAATTAACAGCAAATTTATAATTGAAAGATATAATGATAAATAAACTGAACATATGTTAAATAAGCGAAAATTTTGCAGTTTCGGGATAAAAATATCGAAAAAATTCAAATCAGTGGGTAACAACAAAATCCACTACAGTATGCAACTCTTGATGTACGGATCATTAGCCCGAGACTATATCCACTCGTCTATGTAGTATGTTACACGTTACCGTGGATAAATTAAAAACCTTTGATTAAAAAGAAAAGTCGTTTCGATCATAGGTAAGCTGTCCTCAAGCACCTGTGAACGATATCGCTAAAATATCACTTACTGTACATGGCTAGAACACATATAAATGTTCCTACCTCGGGTGTACCGCTCTTAATTTGAGCACGCTAATATTCTAAAAAGAACCGTATGACGGGAGCTTACTCAATTGAAAATTATACTTTGCATTGCATCAAATAAAATATGCAAGAACGTCTTTTTTTCATAATCGGAGTACTAGTTATCCTCACTAAATTAATAAACTGCACCTTTCATTTTATGTGTTTTTCAGGTTATTGTGCGGTTTTGGATGAAGACACCTACAATCTAAATTACACCAAATGTGTCGCAGCTTCCGGTTGTCCGACTACCGAATACAGATCTAATAGATGTAAGTCGAAATAAAAAAACCCATCAATTCTTGATTAAATAACTTGTATTACCTTTAGTTTGCATTTTGGAAAAAAGCAAATCTTTCTTTATTGTTCTTTCCTCTTTGTCAATTGTCAAAAGCAAATCTTTCTTTATTGTTCTTTCCTCTTTGTCAATTTTCAAAAAATACATTAGGTGTATGATTTACACATTTTAAGTCATTGATGTGCTCATGTTGGAATTTCTTTGTAAAAACTTTTTCAAAACTTAAAGGCTAAACTAATAGTGCGTATGAAAAAATGCATTGAGGAAACAAATAAAATGCAGGGTGAGTAAAATAACAGAAAGGATGTAAGATGTGTGATATATTTCTATGTTTGAAAAAGTTTTGATGCGGAAATAAATTTGTGAACTGCTTTAAAAATTGTTTCATTGTTTGCTGAAGAAAGATTTGTATCACCATTTACATGTAGTAAGATATTGACGTCGGTATAAAAAGGTATAGTATCCAAGTGCAACATTCTTGCATTGGTATATAGGGGGCATTCGTAGTGTTCGTTAGTTGCGGGATTATCGCATGTGCAGAGTGGGTTATTTACTATATTGCGACAGAAAAGGTGATGTTTAAAAGTGCTGCATTTAAGTCTAAGTCTGGTATGAAGAATCTGATCTCTACGATGACCGAAGTAATAGTAATTAGGAATAATATTTTTGCTCTGCAAAAAGCGCTTTAAGTTTGATAGGGAAGGATTTTGTTTCGTGGCAGAAGAGAGATTAGTCAAGAGTTTGGTTGTTGATAAAGAAATGAGTTTTGGTAGTACGTTGTGTTCCATTTGACCTGAGTGATACGATCTGCATTTCTAGTATTATGTTCTCTTTCGCTTCGTTCAGCTGATAATAATTTATTTCCTGTTCATAATCATATAAAAAAATGAAACAAACACATAAGGAGGTGACAACATTAGCCTAGCCAAATTCAATTTAATTGTAATAAGTTGATGAAAGAAATGGGTTTTGGTATTACGTTGTGTTCCATTTAAGCTGAGTGATACGTTCTGTATTTCTAGTAGGTTAATTGTGAGTATCGCTACCTCTCGGGGAAATAAGGCTGGTAAGATAAGGTGGTGTGATACTGTGAATTATTTTGTGATACTGCAAAATCTTATGGTTGCGACGCCTAGTTTGAAGGGGTTTCCCATCCCGTTTCTTTGTAAAGATCTTGGATGCTGCTTAACTTAGTTGCCCCTGTGATGATTCTGGCTGATTCTATATTAATTTGTTCTACCTTTTGTGCGAGTTCAGCTGTAGTATTATCCCAGATAACGTCGGCATATTCAAGAATTGGTCGAATGTACGAAAAATAAAGAGTTTCTAATGATTTGCGATTAAGCTCATACTTGTGTTTTCTTACGATTTGTAGACGTCAGGAAGCTTTACTAACTATCCCATCTATGTGCAATGCCCAATGTCTGTTGTTTAAGTTGTTTAAGAAGTTTAACCCAAGATGTTTATGCGTAGACACTTCCTACCTGTATTTGATTTCCATTACATTAGAGTATAAATTGGATGTTGATTCCTGTGTTTTTGTTAGTAATGAGGAGAAACTCGTTTTGGTTGGATTAAAGGTAACAAGCCATTGTTTAGCTCATATGTTGATTTTTTTCTAAGTCGCTGTTAAGAACACGTCCAGCTGATTTAGGGTCATCAACAATTACGTATAGCGTTGTGTCATCTACAGTCTAATAGATGATTGGATATAAGAAACAATGCCGTTAATATAAACTAAAAAGACATTTGAGTGTAAAGATGACATGGTCATTTCATATTCTCAAAATTAATATTATTTTTATCGACTTCATTGTAGACGAAGCATGCTACAGAAGGTACTTATACATTAAATCCCTTTTTAAGAACATTGTGAAGTAATTTATGATTCACGTCGTCTGATAGTAATGTGTTTGGAAAAAGATTACTTTTCTCAACTCAAATTAAAGAATTAAAAAATCTTACGTACGTTGGAATTCACAAATAGCATTGGTAAAGTATTTTGATAAATGTCAAGAGATTATATGTTAATTTTAGCATCGAAAATCTATAATAACTGTATATTATCAATGTTTATGAGACATACAATATTTTTTACAAGGAAAATAAATAAAAAACTAGACACGATCTCGTTGCGAGCAACGAGTGGGTCTTTCGTTTGATTATCAATTAATGATTAATTTAAGGGTTAAATTAAGATGCTGACATTTGGTACGAGTTACTATAATAACTTCCTTTTAAACTAATTTTTGGACCTACACTGCAAAGTTAAGATTTCCGGAAAAGGTCATTTTTAAACTTCAATATCTCTGCAAGCCGTTGTCCGATTTCAAAACGGTTTTTAGTTTTGTATTCAGTACAAAAATGTCTACAACACGTATAAAACTAAAATTCCAAAAATCGAAATTTTGGAATCACTTCCGCTGATGGAGAAAACATTGTAAATTTTTTAATTTGAAAAATTTTAAAAACACAATTTCCCAAAAATGCTTTTTGAGCGGACCGGAAGTGACGGACGATCATGCTTTTACCTGATAACACCTACGAATTCAAAAATCTATCATTCCTGAAAATTTCAATTTTCTGTCCTTAAACGTTTTTGAGAAAAAGGGAGGACAAAATCACTTTTTAAAAAAAGGTAAACGAATATATCGGCCGACCGGAAGTGACTTCATCAACAAAAATTTACATGATAAAAGATCTTGATACTCTTTATTACCTACGAAAATTTCATAAAATCCGTGGTACCACGTCTGAGATATTGGAGTTTAAAGAAAAATGTTAAGAAAAAAAAAAGAATAATAATAGTAATAGTTAAAAAAGAAACCTAACGAAAACAATAGGGTCTTCCGTTGGAAACGGAAGACCCTAATGAATCTTCAATATTAAAACCATCCAACTTTTACTGATTTTTTGGTTTCAAGGTACATGTAGTCAAGCTTACTTTATCCTAACTTTATATATGCTATATATCAATGATTATCTGTATTTTTTCATTACTATTCGTGTGCATTAATTTTCATTAGAGTAAATTTCACAACTCTCAGGATTTGTTAATATTTGGCCAACGGTCCTATCAATACAAAAGATAATCAGATACCGCACTCTTTTGTTTAACCGCTTATACATGTATATCCGTTAAATACCTATTTTTATGAAATTTGGTGTTTAGTAAACACGGCATTATAACGTTGTCGTGTGGGTTTTTTTCGTTTGCCTTAGCATAGATATCGTGAATTATCTTAAGGACACGGTCACGATTAAAACTCAAATCGTGTAGATGTCCCTTAAATAGCAATTACATTTAATTTGATTCACTTTTTTTTCAGTGAAACGTCCACACCTTCAACGCCCACTGTCATACAAAACAAGCTAAACATGTAAGTGCATACCCGGTGTAACGACGAAAAGTGACCCCCGTAGAATATTGACCCGGGGGTCAAATCTCTACGGAGAAAACTGACCCATGGTCAGTATTTAATGACAAGTAGGGTCCTTTTCTACAGTAGAAAACCATTCCAGACCTGTAGATATACGACCCCCCACACGTTGAAAACTGACCCCCATAGAATTTTGACCTCACTTATAAACTACATAGAAATTATCGAAATTAAAGGCGAGGGTTCATGTTTGGCGAATGTCCGGAAGGGGTGAAAGGGAGAGGGGATGGCGAAAGCATATGAAAGATTAGACAGAACTAAGTATGCGCCTCCTGTTTTACCCTTTTACATCTATAACATCACTTTGAACAAAGCGATGTCTGTGTTTATCTTTAAGTACTTGTCAGCTTGCCTTGTGGAGCCCCTTCGCTAAGCCTTTTTAGGGTTGTGCCCCCTCCCCCCCAGGTATATGCATTATGATGTGCACGTGCTCGCATGCGCTCCTTTTTTGCATTATGCACGCTTTGCTAAATTTTAGAAGAAAAAACCCAAAAGACAGATGTGAAATTTCGACAACCAAACAAAACACCGTCACACCAACAGACTTATATTACAGGTACACATAAGACAGCGACTCGCATGCAAATTCGGAATTTTGGATTTATCACGATTGCGCTAACGTTACACTAAATTTATGTATGATAAATCTGCATCGCTGCCATTATGTACTCAATAAAATTGTGTAAGTGCAGGCACGTAGCATCGTTTGTTTTAAGGGGATAGGACAGACTAAACCGAAATCAGGACAATCGAAAAGAAAAAAGGAAAACACTTTTTGCCCGTTTCCAAAATCCTAATGCGTGGGGGGGGGGGGTAGTTAATTGAAAGGTCTCTCTGAGATTACCCCATATGAGATGTTGTTTGATCATGTATAGCGTAGAGTAGTTTTACAAGTATAATTTTAATTAGATTGATGAACTACCTCCTTATATACTGTTTTACTAAGATTTCTTCATGTTCTTTTTCATTCTAAAAACGCAGCAATCAGATGATGAACTTACTCCAATTTAACTTTACTTGTGTGGATGATTTCGTTAAACTAAGCCTGCAAGACTCGTTGCCTAAAATGATAAATGGTTTCACTACAATGCCGTCCAAAATTAATTAAAAGACTATTGCTTTTGGCAATTCATTGAAGTTCATGCATAAATTATAGGCATTTCTGACTAGATCACTTCCTACCAGAAAGCATCCCTCCAACTTCTTGGCAGTTTTCCTTTGAGCAAAGTTTTTTGAAGCAAAAATTATCTATTGCTGATGCAGTGGTTACATTAGTTAAAATCCTCAGATTAAGTAGGACCAGTGATTTCTGTGATAGTTTCAACATGATTCCCTCTTATATTTTCTGTTCAATCATTATATTTTGATTACTCTGATACACTTTAACTGTCTTAATCTTTTTTTATATATTACTTTTTTTTATCTTTCTAATGACAGGTTATACTATAGAAAGCCAAGAATTGAGTGACAGAGTGAGGAATGAGGACATTGTAGAACAGCAACCATTTTTGACAAATGAGGTGGAAAATACTCCAGAAAGTCAACCGACAATGACACATGAAGGTGAAAATATAACTGGAGCAAGAAGGAATGGTTAGAAATTTAGTAGTAAAGGAGAATACTTTTAATTGATTTTTATAGTCAAAAGTTATTAATCTAATAGAACCTGATTCCTCTGATACACATTAACTGTGATCATCTTTTTTTATCTATTATTTTGTTGTCTCTCCAATGACAGATGAGGGCAATGAAGACAAGCAACCAGTTTTGAAGATTAAGTTGGAAGGTACCATTACTTTAGAAAGTCCACCAACAATGAGGCATAAAGATGGAAATATAACTGAAGCAAGAAGGAGTGGTAAGATTATCATTAGTAGAATACTTTGTAATTGTTTTTACAGTCATGAAGTTATTAACCTAATAGAACCGTATTCCTCTCCAGATCTGTATTTGGGAAAAGAAAAATTCTTTTAATTTCTTCACCTTTTGATTTCTTTCATATCAAGCAAATGAATGTTAAAACATTATTAAAAGTATTAAAAGATATCCTAGTTAAAATATAATGACGACACAAAATTATCATGTCATCTACAATAACATGTACTTTTGTTTTGTTATGAATGTGTAAATTTGATAAATCTATGATTATAGTTATTTAAAAAAAATTTATTTTCATTTGGGTAATTCTGATTCTAATTATCCTGCAGACATGAATGAATCAGATTTATCAGATCACTTTGAAGATGCTCCCACTTCTCCGATTATCATATTACAAAGGAACTCTGAAGTATCAACAGGTAACAAGTAAAATGCAGTTGGTTCATAGTAAAAATGTATTGCTTGTTTCATGGTAATATCATTGTTGTGGTTTCCATTCATCATTTTGTGTGGTCATAGATAAAAATTTCATGAAAAGTTGTATCATTGTATTTAAATACTATATATTGATACAAGTACCGGTATTGGTCCACCACCCCCACCTCCCACACCCCCCCCCCCCAAAAAAAAGGTTATGTTTGTATGTTCGGCAATAAAAAATCTGGCATTTTTTCCTGATATTAAGATATGTTGGAATCTTGTATCACTTAAACCCCAAAATGAATTGTAATAAAAAAAAAACTGATAAGGGTGTAAAGGATATCCAATGTCACCAAGAGGAATACCATTTAAAATAACTATGTTGAATTATAATTTAACATATCACAACATGAAGTACGGGTAAGGTTGAATTTGTGGTCACAAAAAGATAAAACATATTGAGAGAGTGGCATTATCAACAGAGAAATTATAGGATTTTGTGTGCAGTCTATCATTCAAGTTATACCAAGTATTCTGCTTTGTTTCATAAAGCTGAATGCCTGAGATTCTATTGCCAGAGGAAAAAGATTACATGTATATTTCTGGTACAAAGCAGGAATTGCATGAAAGGTGTTCTTTACAAACTTTAGTTTGTTAGTATATGTACCCTAACTATTAAATAACAACATACAGTACACATATTTCTAGTAACATTATATTGCTGTACCTCAGTGTTATAAGAAGCTTGTCTAAAGTGGACGCTGAAGTGTGTTGCAATATACCATCACCAATGTCACCCTTAATTTCTTATTGAATAGTTTAAACAGTCTCTTTGATAAACTAAAACTTTTCTCTACTAGGGTCAGAAACTACAATAAATCTAAGCTTTACTTGGTTAAAGGTGACATTTACTAGAAATGTGAAAAATTCCACTGATGATATTATTAAAAATCAGGCATCTATTGTATGTTTATATAGAGTTTTAATTAAAAAATGACATCGAACTTTAAAAATCTGAATTTGCCAACTCAAACCCTGAGTAAACAATACACAATGTGTAACATTTAAGTCTGGATTTGAACCTTGTATCTTTTACAATTATCTAAAATGGATTTGCATAGCATTTTTATAATATCGATCTGTACATTTAGATAAAGATCAAAACGGCGATAACGATGAATTAAGAAATCAAAGTACTGATATTACTGGAAAGCGCCAAGTCTGGAAGAAAGTATTAAAAATTTATCGATTGATATGAAAATACATGTAAAGTATCATATTTGAGTCGGGATTTATTACATATATTAACGGTAGTATTTCAAGTAACTCGACAGTTATACCTTTCATAAATTATATTCAGATAATTGGTTTTGGGTAATTATCAAATTACAGATCAATGCAAATTGATAGAAAAATATTCCTGAAATATTGCATACAGAAAACGAAGCCTAAAATAAAGTAAATAAAAAGCAGCACAAATTATCGTGGAAAAGGTGTTAATCGAAAAATTTTGTATAAAAAAGTCTGCATTTTTATACAAAACATGGTGTTCATTACTGAAACATATTACATATAGCTCGAAATATTATGGATAAACGTGGGTATTGTGCCCTATGCCGATAATGAATTTTAATTAAATCACCATTACCAAATAATAGGTGATTGCATTGTTCGAAAGGGCTTAGGCGACATTTTCTTTTACAATAATTAACACTTTTAATAAAATACGGAAAGCAATTTAGTGTCTATTGACACTTAATTTTTTCCGTGCGGATAGAATAAGCAATAATCATAGTTTATATATTTGAAACGTTTGGTACGGCGGGCGAGAAATTTAAAGACTATACCGTTTAAAAACACTCAAAACCTATTCATATCGTAGAATTATTCCTATTATTACTGAACACCTAAAACACAACTCAATGCATATATCATCCATTTTTTTTCTTCAAAATTCGAAAGAAATTATCATGGTATGTTTTGGAGCACTCGTTTCCGATATATAATAATGATATTAATATGAAACTTATTGCCAATATAATACTGGTAGAATAAATGTATATATAACTTGAAAATATTAATTAAGTTCTCCCTACTGCATAGTTATGAGTTTTCCAGAGTATGACTTCTCCAGCATCCGCCAGTAGGTGGCGGTATTTCGGAAACGCGAAAACGAAAGTGGAAGTAGGTTTAGAAATCTGGCGACAAAAAAGCGCTGCAGCTATGCTTAGCGCTTTAAAAAGGAAGTAGACTCAGATACATGTAAATCAGCAGAAGTTGACATTTCAGAGAATTTAAAAGAGGGAGGATCAACAGCAGGTGAGCACAACTTACACTCTCTGTGATGTCATATGAGTCAAATACAGACATTAAGACTGTCTGTTTAGAAAAAAACATCATATATTGAAGATGGATTTAGCCTCATAAGGGTGCTCTTACCAGTTACTTAATTAAAAGAGTAAAAATCCAAAGTAGTAAAAAAGAAACGATATTAATTTTATCAGGTTGCAGTCAATGATTTAAAAATTATAACTATACATGAATTTTGTTACATTCCTAAAGTAACTTAATTTTATTTTGATGAATCTAAAAGAAATACTTAAAATGCACTCTTTTCCTTCCTTTAGATGTTCAAAGAAAAAACTGGATGAGAAAAAATCAGCAGAAAATGCATCAGGTTTATGTATTGTTCCAGACAAATTAGAAAATGAAGAAGGAGACAAAGAAGAACCAACTGATGTGTTTGATGACACTGTGGAAAGTTTCAAAGGATAACACATCCAACAGGTTTGTATATTTTTGTATATTACAAAACTATTTCTATTTTTTCTCGGTAAATATTATTACCGTACTTATTATGCCCTCCGCAAACACAGTTTAGAGGGGTATATAGGAATCACCTTGTCTGTCTGTCTATATAACAGTGTCATATCTTTTTAAGAAAAGCATTGGAAGTTTCACTTCACAAACAGATTGCTTATGACCTGAGGATGTGTCATGATTTTGACCCAAGGTCATTTGGGCAAGTTTAAGGACACTGAAAGAAAAAGTTCTTAATTGTTGTGTGCTCTATATCTTCCTTATGGAGAAACATTGGAAGTTCCTGCTTCCCATAAAGATTACTCATGACATGAGGATGTGTCATTATCTTAACCCAATGTCATTTGTGCAAGTTCAAGGTCATTGAAAAAAAAAAAGGCATAATTTCATCTGGGTTATGTTTTGTAATGGAAAAAGATTAGAAGCTACAACCTGACCCAATACTGATGTGACCACAAAATATGTCCGACCTTGAGCTTTGGTCATTTCTGCTAGTTCAATTTCACTGGAAGAAAAATGATGCATCCATTACTTTGCAATAAAAAAAAAACTTGAGTTATAGTATTTTCTCTGTGGGGGTATCATTTGTGAGCTTGCTCATAGTTCATTTAGTCATATATAACTGACTAAGTACGAAAATATATCGGATTGATCAATTTTACAGGCAAAGTCAAGTTGTCTATGAAAATGATCAACCCAAATTATTTCCATTGTCATTCATTAACAAACCTTACATCTGTTTTGTTTTTCTGAGGGCTATCAAGTGAAACATTTATTCACAAGAGGTGATAACACAAACCTATGTAAACGTGGCCTTACATCTCACCCACGGGCACCTAACCTTATATATTTTTCTCATAATAAACAATATATATCCTCTACCTTCAATAATACACAACGTACACATCACCGCCATATTGGATTTATTTAAAACTGTCATATCAGCTGGAATTTTGCTGGAATTTCATCAGTAAAATTATTTTCTGATCCTCTCCATCTTCAGATCGGTCGTTTTTCTTTCATTGCCATTCACATTCCTGTTTTATTTTACAGATGAACAAGATAGAAAACTGTACAGAGCTGTTCAACCAGCTGCATATAGAGGGTCTGAAGCTGACACAGAAAGTTATGACAGCCACCATCACTAGAGAGACAGGGAAATCAGTGAAAAAATTAATAAACAGTTTTACTGATCAAGAAAAAAACAAATTAAAGGAAATGTTGCCAGAAGAATCCCATCGTATTTTTGAATCAGAAACAGAGCATGATTTGTCATTCCACGTATCATACGGTTTACATCGGATTATCCTTGATGAAGAGAAGTCTCCAAAATCAGGTTGGGGTTATCCAGTCGGGGAAAAAGACATTGGTATTGGTGATGATGTGGAGAGATTGAATAGGATTTAAACCATTGTTTAAGGAATATCAAACCCAGTGACTGTGTCTGTAGAAAGTTACATCAGACTGTTGGACATTATGATAAAAGCACTCACCAGGCTGGATTCTGATGGCGAATTTAAGGATGGTTATAAAGCAATTGCTTACAAAGTGACAAGTATAAAAATCCAACGTTGACACAGAAAATGTTAACAAATATTGGAGAGTTTCTGTGGTAAAAAATAAGAAGTGAATTTCTTTCAATATTTTCGATTTTAAGAGAATAAAAAAAATGGTTTTCCTTTGAACATTTTTCTTGGAATATCAAACCCAGGGACTGTGTCTGTAGAAAGCTACATCAGACTGTTGAACATTATAATAGATTCTCTCACCCAGATGAATTCTGGTGCTGAATTTAAGAAGGATTATAAACTACTATCCTACAAATTGGAAATCATCAAAAACCCAAATTTGACACAAGCAATGTTAAAAAAAATTACAGATATTGTAAAAAAAAAAACCCACCATAACATAGTAATTTTTATAAGAAGTTAAGGTCTTTCAATATTTAAGATTTTAGAAATATCAAAAGAAATGTTTTTTCTGAGTATCAAAATGAATTAATATAATGTATACTGTGCATTGTGTGATTGCTTACCCACTTTGACTTTGAACCTCCAGCTGTGTTCATAATTGTATAAATACAATCGCTTCCATTTTATTCAAGTTGGAATACAGCCAATCATTTTTAAAAATATGAGTCAATTTATTGTTTTTTTTTTCTTTAAGTTTTTGAACCTCCAGCTGTGTTCATTATTGTATATTTACATTTTTCAGTGTCTTTGCCTGTAATAACACTACGTATTGATTTTGTACTATACAGTCCAATAACTTCAAATGACGTATAATTGGGGCGCCAGCGGGGTTTGCTTATTTATATTCAATTATTTAATCGTACAATGGCTTAACATTATATAAATATAAGTAATAAGGAATCATTCTTTGAATATTATGAGGTGATAATTTCGGTTGGGGCGTGATCAAATCTATCATAAAGCCCTTCGGTCTTTATTGGATTTGTTAACACCCCAACCAAAATTATCATCACATAATACTCAAAGAATGATTCCTTATTCCTTAAATAAATACAATTGCTTCCATTTTATTTAAGTTAGAATACAGCCAATTTTTTTTTCAAAAATATGAGTCAATTTATTGTAAAGCTTATTAGCTAACATTATCAAATTATCATACCCTTGGATGTTTTGTTTCTTTTTCATACATTTTGTTTCTGGTATAATGTCCCCATGAATTAAACAATCAAATGTTAACACAGGAAAACATAGTTCAATTTTTATAGAATATCTAACAAGAGCAAATCATGTTATGACATATGAGGGTTTGTTTTAAAGAATTGTTTTTCAGATACTTTTGGTTCTGTATACCTTACATTTTACCTATTTTTAAAAAAAATTCATAAGCAGAAAAGTCTCATGCATGCTATAATTCATTTAAAAAGGAATTGATAAAATTCACTTTTAACTTTAAACACTAGTTATATCTAATTTATAATCGGAACAACTAGTTAAAAACCCAAAAATAATTGATGCTATGTTTTCTTAATTTAATGCTTGAAATGCCTATGGAAGCTTTATTAATACAAGTTTTACACAGATTTTGCTAGGCTTGCTCAAGTCTCTATGTTGATTTAATGTTTCTATATTTCTTGCAAATTTTACTTTGTTTCAGAGATTTTTAATTTCTGCTCTGTTTTCAAACATATCTGTTTGAAATCATTTAAAAGTATTAAATTGAGAACTAATTATGAAACTGAGAGACTAACAAATCTAAGATTTTGCATAATAGTATTTGTGTTTGCTCTAACCCTAGATGAAAAAAATACTAAGTAGCTGGTACTTGTTTGATGTTACATTATAAAGTAATGATGACACAATGAACAACAATTGCTATGCTGGCCGTGGCATACTAAATGTTGCCTATTTAATGATGTTTATAAATATGTCAGCAGACCAACTGCATTTAAGATAGCTATGTTCTCAACGAAGCATTGATTGTTGTTTTAGTAAAATATTAGTACTATTGTATTTATTTTAGAATTCTTGTATCTATTTATTACAAGTGGAATTGATATTTTTTATATTTTTTTTTGTGTTTTTTTTTTACATCTTTGTGGATATCAGAATCGATTATCTGCATTTTTATTTGATGTTGACCGAGTGAGGGGAGTTTGTAATGCAATGTATTTTGTATTTTCAGCTTACCTACACACAGCCAAGATTTAATATTCATCATATCAGTCAGGTTTCAATTCCTGCATTTTCAACCCCTGCTATTTTGTAGATGGTTAGCTAATTTTTTTTTGAGACAGGATAATGTTTTAATCACAATCTCAAACATCTATAGGCCCTGTATGTAACAAACTTTCATTGGATGCATTTTATAGTTATACATATACTAGTCATGCTTCAGACCTACAGATGAGTTTTTTTGGAACAGGTCTACTTTTAAGGAATATTAGGCCCTTAATAAAACTTTGCATTGATGATGCATATAAGCTTCATTATACCAGTTGTACTGTAAATATTAATTGGGAAATTTTAGGATGAACGAATGAGTGAAAATTCCATTTTTTTTAACTCACCTGAGCTGAACGCTCAAGTGAGCTTTACTGATCACCCGTTGTCCGTCCGTCTGTCTGTTCCTCTGTCTGTCCGTCCGTCTGTCCGTCTGAAAACTTTTTACATTTTGAACTTCTTCTCTAAAACCACTTGACCAAATTCAACCAAATTTGGCACAACGCATCTTTATAAGAAGGTGAATATAAATTGCAAAAATAAAAATCTTCTTCTCAAGAACTACTGAGTCAAATTCAACGTAATTTAGCAAACATAATCCTTATGGAAAGGAAAATATAAATTGCAAAAATTATGGGCTAATTCAGTTTCAAATTTGAGTAATTTACGTAAGTAATAATAAAGAAATAATAGCTGTCAATCAGTTTATAACTTCGGGTTCGGTATTCCATACCTCGAAAACGGAAGTAATTTGTTCGAAGCAGCCATGATGAACGCGTGACACAGGGGTTAAACTGACAAAGATGAATTTGCTGCTTGTGCAAAACTTTACGTGCGAAGAGAATATTTGAAACATGCAACATCGATTTGTGCCGATTTTGTGAAGTAAATTGAGGTTAAATATTTCAATGCGTTGACATTTTAACTTGTGACATTGGTATTAGCTTGTTTTGATTCTCGTTTCATTTTCGTTACTTGAGGGGAACTATCGCCTGTATTTTGGAATTTTTACGTATCAAATCAAATATAGACTTCGATAAATTAGACAGCTGATTGTTTATCTGCGCAAAATGAGCAAAATCTGATGCACTTACAACATCATATAAAATACTATTCATTTCATTGGTGATTCGGTACGATCTCTAAGTGCAACGTGTTTTGTTAAGATGCTCAGCATTTTCAGATTGTTTTCGCTGCTAGAAATATATAGGTATATATATGATGAAAAATAAATTGTGATCTTTCTTTGTTGTAGTGCACGTTTCTTCTGTTAATAAAAATAATTGTTTACAATTTTTTATTTACTTACTTTCGAATTATAAGCAAGATACAGAGCTTTGCTCACAATTTTCTGTTTGCACACAGACCTGAGACCATGCTTTTGTTCTTATTTCTTCTTTTGTTATTCTTCATTTTAAATGCTGAATAGGAAATACCAAGTTTAAAAATCTTAAGTTGAATGTAATAAACTCTTGTGAACAAAAAAATTGACTCAAACCTAGCAGAATTACGAGCTCTGTATCTTTCTTATAATTTTACGATTGACGCTGAAATTTTGATTGATCACTAGAAATGTCTCGCTTAACAGAAAATTTGCTGCAACTACTTTCTTGGGCCCCCTCCTAATACGATGAATTATATGAAATATACACGAACTTTGATGGTTTTCAAACACAAATATAAATGATTGCTTTAAAACAGTTTCCATTACTGTTAGGGGGGGGGGGGGGTAAATGTATTATCACTCTTAAGAAAATATTACAGAAAATCATATCGGTTTGTAGCCATTTGTTTTTTTTTTTATAAAGATGAAAATAATGGGTGAGCCTTAGTAAAATCCTGTCAATACATTGCAGTGGTGTCGGAAGCAAATTGAAAATGGGGGGGGGGAGTCTAGACCATATCAGAAATCTTGACAGGCAAAAAAAAAGAAGATTTTGAGTATGGCTATGTCTAGCTTTGCAAAACAAGTGGGGGGGGGGGGCTTACCCCCCACCCACCCCATTTCGACGCCTATGCATTGATTATAATAGCTCTTTAACATATCACATGACACTATTTTTCATTCGAGTGTATTCATCGATCAAGTGAGTAAGGTTATATAAAACATCCTACGAGTTCACGCCAAGTAAACAATCGTTTATAATGCAGAAGACCAATTGAATTTTTGAATGTTTTTTAATTTGAACGCATTAAGGTACAATTTTCTTCCTTCACATATAGGATTTTTTAAAATAAAATACTATAACTAGTGAGAAGTTGAAGAAGAAAATCTACCTATATGCTCTCATATTTTGATCGCTTTATAAAGTGTGGGTGGGGGAGCAGAACTAAAATAAAGGAAATTGGAAGTTAATATCATTTGAACACCCATATAAAGCCATTGTTGCTCAGGTGAGCGATGTGGCCCCATGGGCCTCTTGTTTCTATTTTTTGTGATTCATTAAGTTTTATTTGTTAAGAGTGAATTTACAAAGTTGTCTGTTTACACTTTGATGTATTGGTACTAGTACTTCTCCTAGTGTTAGGATTGGTGATTATGAAACTATATATACAAGGTGGATTGAGTGTTGTATAGTATGCTTCTTTATCATTGATGTTGTTCTTGTGTATAAACCATTTTGATTCATTTCTCATATATATGCAATTAGGCTTATGAAATAGGCTAATCAAAGGACTTTCATTGCAATATTCAGGATAATATTTATTACATTATTTTTAATTACAGTATAATTTGTGTAGCGCAAAAACTGTTGCTTAGTCTTAAGCAAAACTCCATGCCAATTTGAATGTGTTCAATAAATCCAATATGGCAGCGATAGGTACTTTGTGTATTTTTAAGTAGGGGTTATTTTTATTATGAGAAAAATATCGTCATGAACCTGTAAACAGAACAGGGGCCACGCCAAAAGTGGTGCTAATTTTTAAATGAATAACTGACAATAATCTATAAGCTGATCCTGTGTTCAAACTGTGGGGCTACATTTCAGTTTCGACACAACTTAAATTTCTTTTTTTTTTATCTCACCTGATCTGAAAGCTCAAGTGAGCTTTTCTGATCACATTGTCGTCCGTCCGTCCGTCCGTCTGCCTGTAAACTGTTCACATTTTATCCAGAACCAGTTGGCCAATTCCAACCAAACTTAACACAAAGCATACTAAAGCAAAGGTGATTCAAAGTTGTGAAGGGGAGATAATTAGGAATTATTGAAATTTTTTGGAAAAATCTTCAAAAATCTTCTTCTCAAAAATCTTTTGGCCAGGAGAGCTGAAACTTATGTGGAGCATCATCAGGTAGTGTAGAATCAAAGTTGTGAAAATCATGACCCTCCGGGGTAGGGTGGGACCACAGTGGGGCCAAATTTTTACATAGGAATATAAAGAGTAAATCTTTAAAAATCTTCTTCTCAGAAACCAATCAGCCAGAAAATCTAAAACTTGTCTGGAAGCAATCTCAGGTAGTGTAGATTCAAAGTTGTGAAAATCATGATCCCCGAGTAGGGTGGGGCCACAATGGGGGTCAAAATTTTACATAGGAATATATAAAGTACATGTCAATCTTAAAAAATCTTTTTCTTAAAAAACAAACGGTCAGGAAAGCTGAAACTTTTGTGGAAGCATCTTGAGGTAATTAAGATTCAAAGTTGTTAAAATCATGACCCCCGGAGGTAGGGTGGGGTCACAGTTGGGAGGGGTGTTCAAATTTTTACATAGGAGTATACCGGTATGAATATTCTAAGAAACAAATTGGCAAAAAAAGCTGACACTTTTGTGGAAGCAATCTCAGGTAGTGTAGATTCAAAGTCGGGAAAATCATGACCCTCGGGGGTAGGTTGGGACCACAATTGTGGGTCATGATTTTTACATAGGAATATATAGAGTAAATCTTTAAAAATCTTCTTCTCAGAAACCAATCAGCCAGGAAAGCTGAATCTTGTGTGGAAGCATCCTGAAGATATATCTTCAAAGAAATGAGTTGGAAAAGGACGCATATATACACTTAACGGGATAAGCAACTGCTTTACCGCCATGTTTACATTGACGACGTCTTTCAGAAAGTATCATGTATGTTTTGAAAAAATTCGCAAATTTTGCGTTATCCTCCCACATTAAGGACCACATAACGTTAACTATCCGTACCAACGAGAGAGGTTAATATAAGAACTTGCTTTGTCAATAGTTGTGAAATAAATAAGTTCAGAAAAATATTGTAAAAAACATTGCTTCTGATTAAAGCAAATGAATGTGTACCTCTTGTTGATATCGATCTGTTTCATAAATTTTGAATTATCATGTGCAAAACTAAATGAGATTTAAGGAAAATAAATACCCGATTTTAACGTCATTTTGGACACGCATATGTGAGAATCATTGTAATTGTGATCCTATACGGAAATGAAGTAAAATAGCATCCCTTATTATTGAAAGGATATTGTGTTAATGTTTTCAATAGAAAAAAAACGACCTTTGAAATCGATAGTTGTTAATATGTTACTGGTTGTAAAAAAACGCACATACAGTACAGGAATCGTATTATAGAAAGTAAACTAAAAATAAAAATAATAATGTAAAAAAAAATCGTCCATAACTCATACCGCTCGGACAACAACTGTGAACTTTTTTTTTAATCACTATACAGTATGAAATCTAGATCCTAAGTGTTTACTGTGTATGGCCTAAAATCAAGAGGTGGAACGGAAATTGATATGCTTTTAGTAAAGACAGGAACCAAAACCGGCCCTATAGGTCAATTCTTTTGTTGTATATATGTATTCCTTTAAACAGATCCCGATTGAAAATAAACTGATCCTGATCAGAATTATTTTAAAACTAAAATTTTACAAAAATTTTAAAGTTTATTCTGAGTAATTGATAATCATTATAAGATCAGTAAATGAAGAAATTATTTTAAAACTAACCAATCTGGAATTATACAAACTTGTGACATATTCCAAGTTATTAATATGACTTTGTTCGGGATAAGTTTAATAACAATCGAGATCGGTTCAAATTTGATATTTTTCAATATTTCTTTTATTTCACTATTTTGTTTCAATTTCTTGTTGAAATATGATTGTATTGCAATTAATTATTTAATGTGAGTGACAGTTTGTTATTTTTGTGATGAGAAAATATATATATATCGTCAGGTGCCTATGTTTGTATGATCCTCTTGCGCGGATCCAGAAAATTTTTCCCGGGGGGGGGGGGGGGCGAAGAATAATTGTGTTTGCCGGGGGGGGGGGGGGGTCCGAGGCATATTTACGATAATTTTACTATGTAAATATAATAATTTTTTATTTTCCGAGGGAGGGGGGTCAGGATCCCCCCTTCTAGATCCGCGCATGATACTTTAAGTTGTTCGCCTTTGTTTTACTGAGTTTCCTTGATAAATATTTAAAATGATTTTTAATTTGATATGATTGGTACATAAAACTAACAAATAAGTTAACTACAATTGAATTGGATGTCATTAGAGTTTTCTTGGTTCTCTGCCTTGGGGTAACTTAGGAATTCTCTGTGGTATCATAAGATTCGTAAGGGTTCCTTGTGGTATCTTATGGTCTCCCTGGGGTATCTTAAAGGTTTCTAAAACTGAACTTTTTTTATTTTACAACGATTGATTAACAAGTTCTACAAATTATATTGATATCTTTCGTTGGCACGGATGTTAGCGCGAGGGGATCATTGATGTGGGAGGAAGCCGGAGTGCCCGGAGAAAATCCACGTGTCCAAGCGGGCGACCATATACAACTATACAACCACTGTCGATCACGGGGATCAAACTCGGGTCGCAGCGGTGATAAGCGAGTTGTCTACTGCGCTACTGCGCTAGAGTTCCTTGGGGTGTCCATGGAATTTATTGAGTCCCCTGGGGTATCATGGGGTATTAATTTATATCGCTGGGTGTATCCTTTGGTTTTTTATGGGTAATGAATAATGAAAGTTTGGTCAATTCGATGTATCTAAAGAGAACAGTATAGGAAACGATTATCAAATACTTAAAAGTCCATCAACATTCTGTTAAATTGATGAACGCAGATATTTTCTTGTGTTACACAAAATGTAAATACTATTTTTGAAGTCTTGAACATCAGTGAGGTTGCATTCACTCTTGCGAAGCTTGCAAAGCACGACTTTTAGTGAGAGAATGAGTTGCATAATAAAGTATCTCACGTCCTCTGAAGAAACCACTTTACTCGCCCGGGTATAATTATTGCATCCGTATCTCAGATTCTATTAGTTTGAAGAATGCGATTGAAATTTCAAATACTAGTATTGCCAAATATATATATAGTATTGGATAAAATTTAAATCTTGTAAAATGTAAAAAGCGAGCAACCCGTTAAACCGGTAGCGGAGCTGCTGTATATAAAAGGTCTCTTCTGTGTGTAATGCATGCATGTACTATGATTTCATAATGTTTTCAAGTTAACAGATTTTATAAATTAAAATTTTAAATCATCTTCGCTAGCCAAGGGTTTTCAGTCCACCCTGCTCCCCATAAACCCTTGGCAGATTTCATTACGAAAACTCGGTGATGCGGTGGCGCTATCTAGCGAGCAACTTGAGTTGCGCCCCTTGTATATTTTAATCGAATGAAACAACGGGTAATATACACGTTACGGCATACATACAACTTGAAAACATGTTGACTAGCAAGAATAGGAACATAATTAACGATACTAATCAATTGGAATGAAATATAACCTAGAGAAAGCAAGGAATGTTTTATGTTTGTAGAGACCTGTACCATGAGTGAAATGTCGCTATATATAAATGCATTCGAGCCATAAAACCAGGTATCGTTGTCGTAATTATTGTGGACAAAAGAAATTAAATAAAATACAGCTCATTGAATAATTGGAACCATAAGCAGGGACGTGTATACTAACGGGATAGGCAACTTCTTCATTCGCCATGTTTACTTGCCATACTACGATCACACGAGCCTTGACAAGTTTGTAAATGTCTGTTAAATCCAGTAAAATATAGCGTTTTTTAAAGTGATCTGGTTAGACCATCCTTGTGGAGATATTGTACTCGAGCACTTGTGTCTCAACTTGAGAAAAGCACCGAATGTTTTACCAAAGATCACACGTGTGTTTCTTTTAAAAAATTATTTATAAGCGCTTGTTTATGTGATAGTGGGTTGTCCCAAAGATCAACAAGTCCACTTAAGGGTTCTTCATTTATTCAGCTATAAGGATTAAAGGATTAAACCCTGTAATACAATTAATAGATGTCAGCATAAAAATGATCAATGTATACAATGAGTTTCAGCATAAAAAATACAATCATATTCAAATATATAATCATGATAAACATTACTGCTCAGAGTTCACTAATCAAACTATTTGTAAAGAAGGATAACTCTGGTTATAATGCATCATCCTTTCAGGGTCAATAAGAGTTACTGCCCTTGAACACAATTTACAAAAATATAGAAATATGCTCTATATCATTAAGGTCTTCCGTTTCCAACGGAAGACCTTTATATTATTATGCAGATTAAGATTATTCTTATTAGGGTCTTCCGTTTCCAACGGAAGACCCTCTTGTTATTCTTCGGTTTCTTTTTATTATTATTATACTTTTTCTTTTTTTTCTGACTCCTTTTCCGCTTCATAACTCAAAAAGTTTTCATCCGATTTTAATAAAACTTTCAGCGATTGTTGCAAGTTGGCGTCCCTCAAAGACATTAAAGTGTCAATAACAACGTCACTTCCGTTTTGACGTTACGTCATTTTTTAAATTTTAAAAAAGTCATTTTGTCCGGGACTTTTCTCAAAAACGCTTTAAGATAGAGGCTTTAAATTTTCCATGATGAACTTGACAATTTACCTGTGCAATAAGGCTGGAAACAGAAATCCGTAACTTCCGGTCGAAACCGGAAGTGAATCAAATTTTTCGAAAATTTGAATTTTTTGATCAAATCAAAAACGTATATGTGTTTTGTTAAGCTTTTCAAGCTGAATCTAACATTGAAAGCCGTTTTGAAATCGGACAATGCATTACAGAGATATTTGGGTTTAAAAATTGATTTTTCCGGAAATTTTAATTCTGCGTTCTTGGTTTAAGAAATAGCGTTAAGTTCAATGTGAAATTAACTCGTACCAAAAATAATTGTTAAGTCGTACTTAAACACATTCGGATTTTTTTTGTTAAGTCGTACTTAAAATTGTAAAGGAATTTGTTAATTCGTACTTAAAATCATTCGGATTTTGTTAAGTCGTACCAAGAATTATTCGATTTTTTAATTATTTTTGTTTTAGGGTCTCTTGTTATTTGTTTAAGAACTTTTCTTCTTACAGGAACTTCAAGCTTTACTTTTGACATTAACGGAAGACCCACTCGTTGCTTTGCAACGAGCTTTGCTCTAGTTTTTCTTTTTTTTTTTTCTTCCTAGACGCGAACTTTGAGGCTTCATATCTTGCTCATTTCTGAACGGTTTTTGCTCAAATTTTCAGGGCTTATAGACTTTACAAAGCACTATCTAAACCATTTCATAAATTTTAAAAATCCTCTTCCGTTAACGAGTTATTCCCCTTTTTAAAAAAATTAGGGCCTTTCGTTTCCAGACAAAGGCTCCGAGACTATGATAGCAGGGAATGGGAATCAAACGAATTTGAATAACAGAGACATTGAAGTTTTGCACATCGGTTTTTGTTTTTGGATTACTTTCTTTATTTAGAAAAAGGTAGGGGGGCAAAAAACAGGGTTCCAAAAAGTGCGAAAATTTAGACATATTTTCCTTTGTATCTTTTAAACAAAAAATATTTTGTTAAGACATGTAGAATAAAAGTTGTGCAGAATGTCAAGGACTTTCATTTGACACCAATAAATAAGGGCTGGCCCCTTAAATTAAGGGCCAAGGGCCCTTGAAAGTTTTTGCTAAATAACTAAAAAACGGCTAGGATTTTGATATAGCTGTCGCTGGAAAAGTTGTTTGTTGGGATCCTATAAATGTCGTTACAATGTTATTTTGTTGGTGGGTTGTGTAGTATGAGTGTAAAAAGCTTTACATGTTAACATTTACCTGTGTTTATTTGGCAAGTTAACGAAAGTCATTGTGCGTACAACTGACATTAAGTTACGACAGACAGTATGCCTGTTTAAAAAGGAGGCTTTAATTCATAAGAAAAAAATAATTTTTTTAGGATACATGCTTTTATGTGAGGAGTTTAAGTCATCTTCGTAAAATCTGCACAATCCTAAAAAAACGAGAAACAGAAAATATAAACATTCTTTTTCTTTTCTAGTAAATCACGCAAACTACCGGAAAAAATAAATCTATGTGATACATTTTAGTTATCATGCTACGTGCATTTAAAATATATCTGGAATCAGAGCTGTGTGTGTGAACCATTACGTAAGCTATCCCTCGCTTGCGGCCGAGAAAGTCGGTCGCCATGGTCGCGGCTGGACTACCTAGCGGTCAGCGGTTATCTAATACACCGGAGTCACGTCTCTCAATTTATTAGTTCATTTAGCCAAAAACAAGAATTGTTTTAATTTTGATCACACATAGACGTTTATTCTTCTCAAATTGAACTAAATGATAGAGTGTCAATTAAGAAAACGTTCTGTTAATTAATAAAAGAAATGTCATTCTCAATCGGAAGTAATATCAGGCATAGATCAATTGTGGGTTTTAAGTAAAAACAAAAACAAAAACTTCTATTTGGTAGATTTTAGTCATTATTATACTGCAAACATTTCAAATCTTCCTGGGTTCTGAGCTGTTTGTGTTGTAACTTTACGTAACCTATTCCTCGCCCGCGGCCGAGGAGATCGGCCGCGGGTGCACTACCATTCGGTCAGCGGTTATCTAATACACCAGATTCGCGTCTTTCATGTATTTGTTTTGAGTTTATATAGCCGCAAATACAGGAACTGTTTTAATTTTAAGTTATTAATGTTTTATTGAAAATGTAAATTAAGAAGTCATTCTGAAAATTATAAAATCCGATATTATTCCTAATCCAAAACATCGTCAGACATAAATCAATGGTGGGTTTGTAAGTATAAAATGTTCTAAGAACTGTACTAATAATGTTTTAGATCAACAACAAAAAAAACCCCAAAGATTACCCCTTTAAATGATGATCATCCCTCGCACGCTCGCACATGGCCGAGAAGATCGCGCGCGAGGGGACATCTACATGTACCTTATCACACGTGTATGTTTATTGATATTTTGTACGAACACAAAACTATTTGTTTATTTTATTTTCATTTATATTGGTTTTAGATGAAAGATGAATTTATCTCCCTTATTCAGTTGATTTAGCGTTGATTTAAACGTAAGGGGGGGGGGATCTTATAAAAACCTCTCATTAATTGAATAAAAGTAATCTATCAATTCGATTCTAAATATGCAAGGCCGATTGTATAAATAAAAGATTAAATATAATAAAAATCCGAGATATTTACCGGCATATGTAAAATTGATATGTGTTTAACTTAAGATTAATATACTGCATCGTCAGAACCCACGGGTTTTCAATCCGTTACACTGATTTCAAGCAATGTAACGGATGGGGTCCGACGATGAATCGACTGTAGTTACTCATGATCATTTCCGTTAATTATTGCTTAGACTTTTTACAGACTTTAACACTTTTAACACAATATTCAAACTTTGCCTGGCCAACGAGACATATATGCACATGGATATATGTATATATACTGGTGTAAGAATTAATATTCGACCAACGCAAAAATTAAATAGTGTAGAAAGTAAAATAAGTTTTCTTAAGAGTTGTACTAAATTTTAGCAGGGTTTACATAGTAAAAAAAATCATTAATTTTCGAAGCGTTCTAGGAAGTTTAAAAACAAAGTCATATCTGTGCTGCTCCGCCCCCCCCGCCCCCCCTCCCCAGTGCTCGAGCTGAATTTTAAAAATTGGCGAACAAAAATCGAAAATTTACATGTGTCGAAAATCAATTTCTGGTGACTCCTTATTTGTTAACGTTCTTCCTAATGTGTTTCACTTTGCAATCTGTGTGTTTATTCGGCCAGTCTGCGTGTTAATTCAATCACCCCGAGCGACCGAAAATCTCGTGTCTCTTTAAGACCGAGAAAATAAACACCGCCTTCAAATTTACCTGGTCAGTGTAACCCCTGTTAATCAACTAAATCGAGGCCCCAGTTTGGATGTTAGAAAATGATTGGCATTTGTTTACTCGTCCTGTGTATACCATGCCTAGCGCTCGCGACGACGGTGCAATAAACTTTTTTCTTTTGATTTGATGCATACCGTGACAATAAATCGCTATCTTTTAGCACTTTAAACAAAAGAAATATTAAAAGATATGAATTAAAAATTTACTCGTACTTGGTTACGACCACACTAAATGCGCTGATCACCTATAGTCTGTCAAAATCATGTGGTTCCGATCATGTATCCATGAAAGACGTCGTTTATCAATAAAGATGTTTGTGAATAATTGAGAATGAATAATTAAATGAAATCAAATATTGCGTTCACGATTTATATCGTTAGTTATCACATTTCTGAGAGAAATTTCACGAGCTGAAACCGGAAGAGAAACAAGTAGACAGCTCTGGTGCATGCGCAGTTGGTAGAATTATTGTGCACTTTAATTTAGCAGCTGATCGGAAAAGATTTGCAAGCATTGGTTGCAAAGTTGCATTAGAGATGCATTAGTATTTGAGTACGGTGGGGTGATTGTATAATTCACAAAACATCAGGATATATTCTCAGTTAATCCCGACAGAAACTTGTTCAATCAAACGAAAGATTTTGCACATGTCGCACGCGGTTTTTCATGCGTTTATATTCATTTCAACAAAGAACAATTTGTTTTATAAGAACATATAAATACGATATTCTTTTTAAATAAACGGAAAAACCCTTTTGAGAGCACTTTAATACTCCGTGTATATAGACATGTATACACAAGCGAGCGTGTTTCCCTCGGGGTTTCACACCTCCTTCAATATAGGCTCCACCCCCACCTGAACTTACCTAAGGTAAACTGACCGGTTAAAAACCTCGGCCTTTAAGTGCACACAACCCTGGACACAGATAGCCATAGGTAATTTATGGATGCAGATCATCAATTGTTATTAAAATACACTTGGAAGTGAGCTATCACTGTAGTGGTCAATTGTTGAATATAAGTTTAAAGTTTTCAGTCAAAGATGTTAAATAATAATTATTTGTTCTCACGTTTAGAAGTTATGAAATACGTTATTCAATGCAGTCGGTCGCCATAGAAATCATCAGAGTACTGCAAGTGTTGACAGTTTCTTATTTCTTTAAAAGACCTTAGGACATAATTCACTTGACTTGCAGACTAGCGACACAGTTGCCTCCCAAAAATGTATGCACTTCACAAAGTTAAAATTAAATGGTATTAATAGATATGTGTTGTTCAACGGATTTTATTAATTGTTGTAAATGTTAAAGTTAGAGAAATCGTATTTTCTGGAGGTTGACATTATGTAGAACTCTTTTGTTTAAAAAACAAAAACAAATGTTTTGACGTCACACCATCTCTTTTGGTTTGGTTTAAATATACAATGTACACAGTGCTCTGAACAAAACGCTGGTTTATGCCTTTCTGTTACTCAAGTAAAAAACTGAACAAAATTGATTACTTTTAGGTTCACACGTCACATGTTAATACATGTATGCATAAATATATGATTTTTATCAAATAAATGACATTGTATCTTATTTTTTAAAAATTTCCAAAATATTTTAACTAAAACATGTATATGTGACATGATAGAAATAATTGTAAACCAGAGGTCTCTCTTCCTGTCACACAAAAGTGACAAAAAGGATTTTTGATTCAGTTGGAGTTCTGCCCCCACCCCTGCCAACATTTTCTGAAATTTACATTTAGAAAATTAAAATTTGGGGTACTGACACCCCCACCCCCACACACTTTCTAGATGAGCGCTCAAGGCAAAAAAAAAATATTGGGATATTTAAAACAAAATCCTAATTGAAAAAAATGAAGTTAGAGATGCCTCACAACATCCTACCACTGCCGCGGATTATGATTTTGAAGATTTGTGAATTTCTTTTACTTGCTTGTAAAGATTTCAGATAAATATGCTCATCCTTTCAAAAACAATACTGAGGCCTGTATGGCCAAACATTATACTGATAGTTATCCCTACCACTGAGCACCTCAGTCTCGTATACTAATAGCGCACCCTCAGATGGGAGAAGGCATTATTGTTTATTTACAATTGGTGTTCTTTTCAATCTCTAATTTTAACACTGCACTTTACATAAACTATTCCATGTTTTAACGGTAGAGGTTTAAATATGAATATAGGGAATCAAAATGTTTATGAAACATAACACTTTTTTCCATGCATCAGCGCAGTTGATTTTGTGTTTATTACACTATGATATAGGCATAACAGTAGTTTGAATCATGTCATCAGTTGTACATACATGTAAACGTATTTATCGATTTTCTGGTTGGAATAATTAAATACATGTACATATAAGAGATGTGTTTTAAGTTATCATAAATTGATATAACCGTGAAATAAGTTAAAAGGAGAGTTTGTCTGGTAGGAAAATAATACTTTGAAAGTGAGCCTCGTTTTCTGAACTTACTATTATCATATTGACAATCCAGTTTAATGACAGCCCACCCTTTTCTCCTTACACTCAACGGGGTCGGATAGGTATCAATAAGAGGTCACCTTTCTATGACCTTTAAATTTGCATACAATCTAAATATATACCCCTAGCTTATCACAGACATGCCTTTATCTGTTTTATGAGAAGTGTAACTCTTCAATACTATGCAGTCTGGAGGTTGCAGTAGTATATAGAAAATAGGCAAGAATTAATTTTTCTGTCTCCTTTTGAAGAGTTCAAATTGATTTTCTAAAGCCCTGATTGGTCAGAAGTTAAAGTAGTGTGAAGATGACCTCCTATCAATAACTGCCAGACCCTGACAAGTGTAAGAAGAAGAGGGGTGGTTTTATTAAGACTGAATGACAATCCTTTCTTGACTTGCAATCTGATTAAAATTTCTATAGTCGCTATACGATGATTTAAAGAAACCCCACTTAAGGTCACCTCCTGGTGAACTTTGCTTTGACCAATGAAATCGTCGGTTCCATTCCTCAGTTACATGATTTGGAAGTTATGCCAATACATTCTTTAGATTCCCTAAGGGCGTCTAATATCAACTTATGCTCCATCTCTTACTTGCTGATACCGAAAGATTCACGAACATGTGGCATCATTTCGTCGTACAACTCCATTTTTGTTTGTAACCTGAAATTACCGTTTCTAACACTTGCTCTGATTGCTAGAATAACTCATGTATATTTATAAACAAACGTTCAACAGGGGGTGACCTCAAGAGGGGTTTCTTCAGATCCTCTTGTAGCGAAAATAGAAAAACAAGGAGGGGATCAAGGATATGATTTTAATCAGATTGTCTCGACTTGAAGCTGTAACGGAAGACCTTCTCGTTGCTTGCAACGAGCTCGGCTCTAGTTATCAATATAATATTTAATTAAATAAAAACATAAACTTTCAATGTAGCTCCTTTGTAGATTACATTATTTCAAGATACATACTAGTAATAATAAATATAAAATATAACTTTGTAATGATCACCTGTTTATGGAACAAGGTTTCACACAATCACATGCTTATATAGCTGCTGATTAATATTCTGATTATTGTACTCTCTAACTACAAGTATTAAATAGGGTAACAATAACTAGCCTTTCACTTAAATTAGAAATAAAATATTATAGCTTAGATATCAAGACTATGAATTACTGAGATACTTTATATAATACATTCTTTCATAAATAAGATAATCATAACCTAAAAAAATAGAATTAGCCAAATGTAACAATTAACAGATAATATTATTATTATTCATTAAATCATTTATCAAAGTTCAAGAATACCAAAAATAGAACACTTACTATAAATGACTTCTTCCAAAGTGTTGGTCAAATAAATAAATATGCTAAGATATGCTATGAAGAAAACAGATCTTTCTCAGATGAAGCCTAGCCTTGGTCTGTCACAAAGGCTACTCAGTTAAAGCGGGAAAAAATGATAAAAAACATTCTATTGACTATAGTAAACCACCTGATCATGTACACATGTATTAAAGTGACCATACAGGTGAAATGCCTTAAGGCTATAAAAAATATCAGAAGCCACTAGAATAGATAATTAAATAATAATTACTTGATAGGTGCATAAAAGACAGGGAGTTATAGGGATAATAGTCTGTTTCTAAATATGTACATGTAAAATATAAATGAAATGTAGGATGAAGATGATGATGTTGATGAAATATGAATAATGCATGAATTTATTTATTATCATAAAATGCACCCTATTACACTTACAACGCTGCGATTGGATCAGCTACTCCCAGCTGAAGCAAATCATTAAACGGAGCTTGTCACCGCGAGTTTTCGTAATGAAATCTGCCAAGGGTTTATGGGGAGCAGAGCGGACCGAAAACCCTTGGCTAGCGAAGATGATTTTAAATCTATTATAGCTATAAAGTTTTGAAAACTTTTTATCAAAACTGTTATAAATAGTAAAAAAAAATATCAAATATTAGTAAATGATCATATATGCAGTTATGTTCATCTATATATTAAAAAGTAGGTGTAATTGTGCAATGTAGTACGTATGTAAATTACATGTATAATGAAACATGATACGTAATATATATATATATATATTTATATATATATATATATATATATATATATATATATATATATATATATATATATATATATATATATCTTTTTGAGAACTGAGATGCTTATAATTTGATATGGCTATGAAATCATCCAGTTACAAAAGGGGCTCAATGCTTAACAAAAAAATATCTGGGGAAAAATGTGTAAATCGTTTTATAAAGGATCGTTTCTTCTACATTGCCCAAATATTTTGTATATGACTACATACAACTGATTTTATTATGGCTATAATTGTACTCTAGTGAGCTATTTGGCCCATGGGAGTCTTGTTTGTGTTCCCATACTAAATTTATTTTCATTTTCTTCAAGTATTTCTATCGATCTTTGAAAGGAGACCGATTCTGCTGGTGTAAAATAGATGAAAGTCTAAGATAATTGGTTTTTATGGAAAATTAATTGATTCCCTAATGAACAAAAAATCGGACCAAGCATTTTATAGTTTAAAGTCGCTGAAATTATAAAGTTCCAGGTAAACAGTGTAGGAAGAAAGTATTAATTTAAAAGAAATGATCGACAAAACATTTTTAAATATGTGACTGTATTATACATGAGTAAATAATTATGTGTATGAAAGTTTAAATGCATAAAAATATGATTTAAAATTTACTCGAAGCTGTCACTGCATAATTATTAAAGAAGTGATGCGAGGCGTAATATGTGGACAATTAGTGAAATTCGGCGATTGCCCAATGCATGTAATACTGTAAACGTATTACATTTGGTTACGTACTCTAATTAGCGTTTTTAGCGGAACGAAGCTTCCGCTAAATCAAGTATATCGCTAAATGCCATGCACACATGTAAATGAATACTATAGTAGTCACATTTAGGAATACGCTAAATCAAATCCACGCCAACTTGTTCAAAAACTAATTTCCGCCAAATATCGTACACGCCAAATATAATTATTACGTTTATAACAGTATACAGTACAGGTAATCTTCACTAATATAATTCATAATAATGTTAGAAAGTATAAACCCTTTAAATTCTGAGATAGAAGGGTAAGAGCTATTTAGAAGTTAAAGGCTATATGAAGGCTTGCTTCTATTATTCATCATACCGCTTTTGCAACTAGAGGTCTCCTTTGCATAGTCACAATAATATATTTACATCTACCGAGTATGATTCCCTCTATTTCTTACGGAAACTTTAGTTAATTCTTAGCTCTATATTTACATTTGCAAATATGTTTCCTAATATGAACCTATAGAATAGCGAAAACGTTCAATTCTGTATGAACGTTTTCGTGACGTCACAATGATCATAGCACGTGCTTATCGCTTGTCGCTTGGATTATTGTAAACATAAAATCTCAGTTATTTTAACAGTTCTGAACGATTTCTCTTTCTCAAACGTAAATATAAGTAATAAACAGCAATGTTAAACAGTTCACCGGGATATGAAGTTGGTTGGTACGTGATCAAATCTACTGAGAAGCCTTTCGGGCTTCACAGGATTTGATCACGTGACCAACCAACTTCATATCCCGGTGAACTTTTTAATTTGCTGTTTATTTCTTAAATAGAGATATCGACACACCCCGCTTATCGATTGGTCAAAACATACAGCGACTGAAATTGACAGAAATTGACAGGACTGAAATCTACACGCCCTGTTTATCGATTGGTCGAAACCTACAGGAACTTAAGAAAAATCACGGACTGCACGAAATGATCATGATGATGTTAGACTCAAAATCCCATAGGAGACGATTTGGCTGTTCTCTTATCTAACGTCCTGATGTACATTAACAAAATTTTAGTTAATTGAACCTTCTTTTTATAATCAATTTTTTAATTTGTTAAAAGAAAGATGTAAATATAAACAATAAAATGCTTTCTTCGGTGATTCATGCGGGTTATGAATGTGGCGATTATTGCAATAAAAATTTACATAACCCGCTAACGCTGTATTTTCTCTGCAATGTCGTCACCTTCATATCCCACATGAATCAAGAAAGCATTTTATTGTTTAAATAAAAGCAGGGAATAAGATTAGGTGGAATCTCAAATACCTTAAGGTATTCATATTTCCGTTAGAAACATATGCATACGGTTTTGAGGTCCTTTTTTAAAGGACAGCAACTTGTAGAATTCAAATTTCTTCCTGGTTATGCAATGTGTAGTTTGTTTACTGACGCGACATCTAAATATAGAATGCTTGATTATGACTAAAGTGATTCTCCATACTTAAGCTGAACACCTCTCGTAAATAGGCACTGACCGCCATATTTCTCTTTCATCACTGCTGTCCCTACAACCCTTATACATGTATAAGGGGCAGACCTCTAAACAGTTCAAAGTACTTCGTTGTAGAGGTCTCACTTGTGTGGACGTACATCTTGCCTCGCCGTGTTACTCGGTCACGATGAAATGATCAAATTTTACGCACTTTTTTCAAGATAAGAGAATACTAACATCAAATAAATTGGTCAATTCATTATTTACAAACAGAATATGCACATACTTTAAGAAATAAATGCATTAACTCCAAAGACAACGAAAGGAATACTACATGTCGGCCACGAATTTCAGGTGTGCAATCGGGTGTGATGAAATCGAAGGGTTTATATACCAGGTACCTGTGTGACGGTGGCTATTTACGAGCGGTGTTCAGCTTTATTAGTTTCGATTTCGAAGGAAATGGTTTTTATAGCTGTACGTACATGTACGTGAGGTTTTTTTTTGTTTCTTTCGAATTACATATTATAGATATTAATATTTTTAATCGAATTAGCACTTGCGCATTATTTACCCTATATGTTTTATATGTCAGTTGTGGAGTGGAAGTCATTAGTGATACTTTTGAAAAAATATGTCCCTTTACTACCTACTACCACGTTCTATTTTTTTTTCGGGTAAAGGGGTGGGGTTGATTTCGGGCACATAGTTAGATATCTCAAAATAGACGATGTAGTTTTGGTGTCTGTTGCATTGTAATTTTATTTACATTTTCCAGTGTCTTTGTCTGTGATAACACTGTCTTTTACTGATTAACAATTTTTATACCCGCACTTTCTAAAGAAAGTTCGGGTATATTGTTGTTGTCCTGTTCCGTCCGTCCGTCCGTCCGTCTGTCACGTTTTACTTTCTCAAACTGCTCTTACATCTTATAAACCAGCAAACTGAACTCTTGGAGTTTGATTTGGGGTATCATGTTGTTTTGTAAAAAGGTTTCAAAAATTCTCTGGTAGTCCTTGGGGTCAAATAATTGGTAAAAAATGACGTTTTTTCACAAAAAACCTTCTTCCTCGAACTCCTCCTACATTTTCAACAATAGACAAATCATCTTTTGGAATATGTTTTGGGGTATCCTATAGATGCGCAATAAGGAATCGGAAATTTCAATTTTGCCCTGGGGGTCATTTGGTGGCTGAAAAATGACGTTTATTAAACAAAAAATCTGATTTAAAAAACGTCATTTTTTTTGGCAGTAGCCAAATGATCTTCTAGAATATGATTGGGGGTGTCATTTTGAAGTGTGATCAGGTTTCAGAAATTTTTTTTTCAACACAGGGATCAGTGGGCAACAAAAAATGACGTTTTTTTTTGCAAAAAAATATGGTTCCCATAACTCCTTTTACAACTTTTGGAGTAGCTCTGTCATCTCTTGGGATATTATTGGGGCTGTCCTATAGACTTGCAATAAGGTTTTAGAAATTTTAATTTCATCCAGAAAGTCAAATAGTAGCAGAAAATTGACGTTTATCTCTCCTAAACAAAACCTACATCCCAGAACTCCTCTTATGATTTAATGAATAGACACATCATATCTTGGGATATGATAGAGGCTGTCCTAAAGATGTGCAGTAAGGTTTTAAAAATTTAAATTTCATCTAGGGAGTCAAATAGTAGCAGAAAATTGACGTTTATCACTCATAAATAAACCCAGATCCCAGAACTCCTCTTATGATTTAATGAATAGACACATCATATCTTGGGATATGATAGAGGCTGTCCTAAAGATGTGCAGTAAGGTTTTAAAAATTTAAATTTCATCTAGGGAGTCAAATAATAGCAGAAAATTGACATTTATCACTCATAAATAAACCCAGATCCCAGAACTCCTCTTATGATTTAATGAATAAACACATCATATCTTGGGATATGATAGAGGCTGTCCTTAAGATGTGCAATAAGATTTTGAAAAATTTAATTTAATCCTGGTAGACAAATAGTAGCATGAAATTAACATTAATCCCATGTGCAGATCTAGAGGGGGGTCAGGGGGATCCCCCCTTCAAAATTCAAATTTCTTTAAATTACATTTAATTAAAAAAATTGCCGAAAAAATGCTTCGGACCCCCCCCCCCCCAAACTCAAATAACTGTTGCCCCCCCTTCCCCTGGAAAAATTTTCTGGATCCACACATGTATGTATCCCTACTTAGACTTTAAATAAAATGACGGTTTTTTTCTCTTAAAATAAAAAAACCTTGCATTTATTTTTGCTTAAAATTAAAAAAAAACCTTACATTTACACTTTTCTTAATTGTTGAATGATGTATTAAAATTAAAATATAATTTGGGGTCTAAAGTTTTATAAACTCGCAAAAAATGTTTTTCTTAAAAAAAATCACATTACACCTTGCATAATTGACAAATGATCTATTGAGATATGATCAGAATTAGTTAAATATTACACATGGAGAGAGACTCATCACAAGAAAGCATGGAAACACTAGAAGAGAGAGAGAGAGAGAGAGAGAGAGAGAGAGAGAGAGAGAGAGAGCTAAAACAGATAACATAATGGTTCGGACTGGGGTGATGTGGTTGATTATGGGTGCTGATTCTGATATGTTAATCAAAGTAACAAAAATTATAAAATATACATGGATAATTAGAAAGATAAAATGATTGGTATTGTAATAGGGTGCATTTTATGATAATAATTAAATTCATGCATTATTCATATTTCATCAACATCATCATCTTCATCCTACATTTCATTTATATTTTACATGTACATAATTATTTAGAAACAGACTATTATCCCTATAACTCCCTGTCTTTTATGCACCTATCAAGTAATTATTATTTAATTATCTATTCTAGTGGCTTCTGATATTTTATAGCCTTAAGGCATTTCACCTGTATGGTCACTTTAATACATGTGCACATGATCAGGTGGTTTACTATAGCCAATAGAATCTTTTAATCTCTATATCTGAATAAATGAAGAACCCTTAAGTGGACTTGTTAATCTTTGGGACAACCCACTATCACAGTATCATTCACCTTGGGACTTAAAATTTAGTCTTTTCGATATAAAAAGGTACTAAATTATAGCATACTAGTATATATACATGTAATACATGTTGTTGAAAAGTAACAGAATTTTAAAAAAATGACTGAAAACTGCAACATTGATTTAGGTTTAAAAAATGTGTATTACTTCATTTATAGAAACATGCATTTATTTCTTCTGAATTTATGCTAATTTAACTGATTAGGGGAATCCAGGTGGACACAGGTATATTCTACCTGTACCCCCTTAGAGGACCCCATAATTGCTTAAAATAATTAGGTGTTTGTTTTGGCGAGTAGCCGTTCGGGGAATAAACCATCAGAAGTCTTATTTTCTGCCTATTATTCAAGTTAAAATTAATAACAATAAATGATTAAAATTAAATGTTTATCGTCCACACCCCCCATCAGATTCAGAGTCTTCTTTAAGGTACCTCACTACACCCAGCTGACTTATACTTTTTAAGACACTACGTCACAAGATGGCGATTTAAATGAATTGTTAAACTGTTTATATCGTTCGATTCGGTTGTATATCGTCGTAGCTCAGTGGTTAAAGTATTGGGTTTCTGAACCGCAGATCATGAGTTTGAATCCGCCTGGAGCTTTTGTTCAAGTTTACTGAATTAAATTTTCTAAAATGTAATTTTTCATCCAAAATTGCACATTTTTTTGCCTATTTGACTTTAATACTTCTTATCCATTATGATATCTATCATAATCAAGTAATTTTCTGCTGATTTGAGAAAATATTTCAAGGTGTAGTGAGCCACCTTAATACATTCTAACATGTGTACAGTAGCAAATTTTAAATCATTTCTTGATTGGTATTTTTCTCTAGATGCACATAAAGATTTAGGAAATTGCTTTTTAATTCTTATCGATAAGATAAACAAAATTTTATATGTATTCGGGGCAATTGTAATCCTAAACAAAGCAGGGTCATCAATAGGCTAGAAATTACCCACATGGATCAAACACTATACATATGAATTAAGATAAAATACTTTATTATATCCAGTTCTGGAAAGTCAGGGTGTCTCCAAGGGGGCATAACCTATATACAATTTGATGCGCACAAAGAACAAGAATAAATATGGTATAGGGATGGGGGATCTCAAAAGTTAAAAATTATCAAAGTATATCATCATTTCCTATTTCAGAGGGGTGGGGGTGGTTTAAAGACAACTTCTGGGGGTCATGTACTTACACCATTTGATGCATCGATATCGTAATGATTTTAGAAACAAGAATATAGTTGGTTTAGTGGTGGGGATCTCAACAGTTTTCAAGATTATAATGGTATTTTCCTGTTTCATTGGGTCACAACAATGCCTACGTTTTATTTGATGCATCATAACACATTAAGAAAAAAGACCATTTCCTCCCTATTAAATAAAACTCATATAGACATGATAAGTCTCTACACTTATTTAAATGTAATACACAAATTTAATACAAACTGTCACAGGGTCAATATGGCCATGGGGTCAACTTAATATTTAAATCTGACAAATAAAAAAATAACTTTTGCAATTAAAATGACAGAAACTGTACAAATGCGATAGGATATGTAACAATGATGAACTTATTTAGATATTTTAAAAAAGATGATGATACAGTATGCTGGCAAAGGGAGATTACTTATTTAGAAAGTGAAAGTAATACATATGTATACCGGTGTCTCATAATATTGTGCGAGTACTACATGTATTATGCTTACCTATATTGGTCAACATCATAATGATAATCCAATTAGAGCACAATATGAATCCATTAATTAGCTGATCATCACAAAAGAAATGTTTATGCATGTTAATTAATCCTATTCTGCACATGGAAAACACACCGTTATGTACACCACGTGAAACCCATCTAACTGAAGAGCTGGGTAAAACTAGTACCCGGTAATGCGACCTGTAGACCTGTGTTGTGTACGTAACTTCGGACAAAGGTCATTTTCTTGTAACATGCATGTATTTTCATGACTTTATTCTTTTAAACCCCTTGTACTGTTTTATTCGGTAAAAATATGTAAAGCACACATTTCAGCTTTAAGGTGGTACAGGACACCTGCATATAGTAATGAACTCCCTATTGCAGAAATAAACAATAAAGTATAAATATAATAATTCCCCCCAAAATAATGTTACCTAACAGTGAAGTGCAATGGGTTAGAGCGTTAACTACATGTCTGTAGAGAGTTCAAATGCTGCTGGGGCTTTTCTATTTTTTACTTCAGATTCCAAAATTTTAAAAATTTTATCTTTTTTTGCTACATACCTGTATTGTAAAAATTTTAAATTATAAAACGTCACTGTGAAAGAATTTTGATTATATTGCACTTTACTACATGTACAGGCTTTCGTTTTTATCAAAATATTCTGATGTTTCTTTATCCATTAGGAGTGTGTGTGTGTAAGGGGGGGTTGGCAAAGTAGTATGTAACTGTGTTTGCAGGGGGTGGGGGGATTGGGGTTCAAGGTGTATTGTTTGGTAATTTTACTACATGTATTAATATAAATTATTTTTTTCAAGGGTGGGAGGGTCTTGACCCCCCCTCCCCCACCCACTCCAATCCCTTCTCTAAATCTGTGCACGCGATGATGTTGGCACCTAGAAGCAAATCTAAATTAAGCCGGCAACCGCCGAGGGAAGGGGGCATAATTTAATTTTGTTTGTAATAATTATATAGACCATACTTTCTATGAAATGAAATGAAAAGATTATTGATTAACTGAAAATTCACATGCAAACAGTTCAACCACAACTGTACATAAAGGGCCGCTCATGTGTATTATCATCGTCAGAACCCACAGGTTTTCTATCCGTTATACTGCAGTGTAACGGATAGAAAACCCGTGGGTTCCGATGATGGTGTATTATGTGCACGTGGCCTTCGTTTTTACTAAAACTGGTACAAAACAGTGTTATTTAGGGGCAAACACTTGGTGCGAGTATTACTGTCTAATGACAGCATCTAGTTTTTAATTGTCAAGGAGTTGACAACTCTGACAGTAGATTTAACAGGTTGCACACAACCCCCCGTTTGGTGGTTTGAGTCCCATTTGGTGGCTAAATGCCTAAATGGTATACCTATTTTACCTACCAAATGGGACTCATTTAACGTTCATCGCGGATTACGTTTTTCGGAAGAAAAAGCGCATCGTTTTTACCACCGGAGCAAGTACTCCGACATGTTTTCTTTATAATAATACATTCTTTTTAAAAATTCTATGTGTCGATTTTTCCGCACGGGTGTTTAGAAAAAGGTCGAAATGATATGCATCCCGGAAGTCGCGTATAAACAAAGTGTTTCTGTCTCCAAAATGATTGATTTTATTTAAAGAACGACATGGTCTCATTCCTCAAACTCTTTACTTTCGATTCCTATTATCCGGGCAAGTGAAAACAATTGCAGCCAACGAAAACAGTGATCTTTACTGATGTAAAGAATGCTCAATTTAGGTATGGAGGCCTAAACGTGCTTTTAATTTAGTAAAATGCCGAGATTAAAGTCAGTCAGATTGTTAAAAAAAAATACCAGAGGTACAAGGTTTTAAGTCATTACTTAATTTAGAGGTAAAAAATATCTTATTGCGCGATCAGGCCTCCATATCAAAATTAGATTCTGACGTGCACCTAGAGATCATTCTTTTGATTGGCTGCAATTGTTTTCACTTGCCCGGATAATAGGAATCGAAAATAAAGAGTTCGAGGAATGAGGCCATGTCGTTCTTTAAATAAAACAAGGTTAGCTTTTAAAAAAGCTAAGAAAGCCAGCCAGCGGAATTTTAATTTTTAGGTCAAAAGTGAATACACAATCTATTAAAATACAAGGTAAATAGTTTCCAGAACAATAATAATATGAGGGTGCACATTTAGTCTGCACCCTTCTTTTTATGGCTGTACATGTAGGTGAGGAGATAAGCGTGCAGCGGTGTACAACAATGTATGACTGCACATCTACTTAATACTTAAAGTTGTAACTTTGCAAACATAGCCTAGCTCTCTGAATTTCATGGTCTCGCCGCAAACTACTACCAATATATTTACTTAAGTTTCCAATCTCACAAAGAGAGTCGGAAAGATAAACGCGGACTCCGGACTGTGACTGCAGACGATTCCCACTGACAGTCTTCCAATACATCGATGCGTAGTTTGACCTAGAAACTGACCAGTTTCATAACTTCTTCGAATTTCTCTAACACGAACTGTCTAATTCTTTCCCAGAATTCCAATCTACGCAAGCGCAATTGAAGTTTCATCCTAACTCATCGCGACTTCCGGGATGCATATCATTTCGACCTTTTTCTAAACACCCGTGCGGAAAAATCGACACATAGAATTTTTTAAACGAATGTATTATTATAAAGAACACATGTCGGAGTACTTGCCCCGGTGGTAAAAACGATGCGCTTTTTCTTCCGAAAAACGTAATCCGCGATGAACGTTAAATGAGTCCCATTTGGTAGGTAAAATAGGTATACCATTTAGGCATTTAACCACCAAATGGGACTCAAACCACCAAACGGGGGGTTGTGCCCAACCTGTTTAATGTTAAAGAACATTAACTCCGAAAAGTAAATTGAGACTTGCCATCGGATTTAAAGATTAAAAGGATTAACAAAAATTCGATAGCTTTTTTATAAGTCAAGATATTCATAAATTTCAGTAATCTAATCTCTTTCTTTAAAAATTATTTTCATAAATATTGACTAACAGTCTAACAACAATTTTCATTTATTTAAAAACAATGTTTTCCTCACGACAATACTATACTACGAAAGACGAATAGTGCCACATAAAAAAATATGTTTATCTCGTAATTACGAGAAAAGATCTCGTAATTACGAGTTAATTATCTCGTTATTACGAGTTAATTATCTCGTTATTACGAGAAAAGATCTCGTTATTACGGGAAAAGAACTATATAAAATGGTGCGTTTCATTGTTCTACATGTACTATATATCTGAGTCTCTTTATGTAAAATGGATGAACATATATTAAGGAATTCATTAAATTCGTGAAAAAAAAACCAAAAGAAGGAGCAAAGCAGATTGATTAATAGATTAATTGACCAATTTATAAGAATTAAGCATATTAATTTGTTTTCAGACTCCAAAATGTTAATATACAAAAACAATTATTTTCAATATAGGTTGTGTATGAAAATATAAAACACAATCCGGGGTTAATCTCGCAGATTCATTATTAAACCTATATAGTTCTCTGTAACTAATGGAATTGTGTTTTTATGACTAGGACTACCTGGTATTTACTTCGGAGTGGAATTGTAATAGACGTTGAAATGTAAAATTACATGAAGTTCTTTCCACTAATTAATTCATATTAGATAAAATATCTTAACCGATTTTTATGTAGAAATCAAGAAATTATGATCGTTGTTATTTAGAAATAATCAAAATTGAATTAACGCTTCTGAAAAAACCAAAATACACTGAAAGGCTGAATCAATCGACTTGAAGTACGGATCTGGTGAACGAGGAACGCCTAATTATATTATGTATGTATTTTTCACAAAAATAAATCAAATAACAACTACTATTTTATTATAACAATATATTTTCTCGTAATAACGAGTTAATTATATCGTAAAAACGAGACAATTATCTCGTCATAACGAGATCTTTTCTTGTAATTACGAGAAAATTATCTCGTAATTACGAGATCTTTTCTTGTAATAACGAGATAAGTATCTCGTTATAAAGAGATATTTTCTCGTAATTACGAGATAATTATCTCGTTATCACGAGATCTTTTCTCGTAATAACGAGATAAAAATAATTTTTTATGTGGCCCTATTCGTCTTTCGTACTATACGAATCAATATTTAACATATAAATGTAGTTCAACATAGTTCATCAATGACGTAAATGGCGCACTGTTGCTTTTTTGTATTTGATTACGCCCGACCGTATATAATCACTTCATAATATTAAAATAATGACTTTTATTCCTTAAAAAATATTTTTCAATCTTTTAAATTGCCCCAGGATTATAGCTGCATGTATAGCATAATTTATGTTCAGGCATAATCATAAATGAACAATCTCTGCTTCTTGGGTTTGATGATATTTACACAATATTGAACATGAATTACGAGATAAAAAAAGTTGTAATAACAAAGTAAAAAGTCGTAATAATAAAAGAAAAAGGTTGTATTAACGAGGAAAAAAGTGACTTTTTACCTCGTTTTTATATTCATTACAAGATAAAAAGTGGTTAATACGAGATAAAAAGTCATGCCTGTATACCTAATTACAATATACATTTATGTTATTCTGAGACAAAAAGATGTTTTACTAACTTAGTCTAATTAGTCAATATTCAAAATAAAAATTGTTATTACGATTTTGAACTCACATCATGAGATAAAAAGTCATAAAACTAAGGTAAAAAGTAGTTATTTCACCTTTAATAGGTGTGAAATGTCATAGATATTGAGTAACAGATGATGATTTTTTTTCAACTAAAAAGTTGAAGAAAAAATCATATAAAACTGTTACCAATCTTAATCACTTAGTGGGAAATTAGACCCTGCTTAAAAAAAAAGTTTTCCGTGAAAAAACTTTTTATTTTGTATCACACATCATAACTCAAAATCAAAACAAACATTTTGGGTGAATATCCTTCTTCCGGCACTACTGTGCATTTAAATTGTTTCTTTTTTCATCTATTGTTTTATAAGGACAATAAACCAGTAAATGGCATAAAATACACGCTTATTCCGTTTGAAAATAATGTTGTTTTATTTTAAAACAAATTATACAAGGAAAAGGTTCCCTGTTTGTTATTATAGTAATTTATTACATAGTTGATTTTTTTGAACTAATAAAATTCTTTTTCTGTCATGAAATGGGCATGGTCACGATTTTAATTATTATTTTTTCTTCTTCAGTTCTTATTGTTGACACTACTATAGTAATGCATTTCGACAAACAATAAAATCATATACCATAGCCTCCTTGTGAAGGTTTTATTTTACAACAGATAAACTTATATACAACAATTTAGAAATAAAAACAAAAGCATGAGTCATGTAAAATGTTTTTTTTTTCTTGCCTTAAATACATTGTTTTTGCTATATATGCCACGATAAGTAAAATAGAAAATGTTAAAATAACAAACTAACTAAAAGATATTCCAATGATCAGATTATGTGGAATTTTAGTTTGCATAGAACATTATACAGCCAAATGCAAACTGAGAGCACTCTTAAAATCATTCATTTTGCAGATTAAAAGCATATAATACAAGAATGAAGATCTGGATGGTCATATTCTTAGTACTTGCGGTCTCTCAAAGAGTCCAATCACAGACAAGACTTGTGGTTAACACAACTTGTTTGGAGTTGGCCAAACCCTCCAATCAACAGTTACGTCTGTCCTGTCGTCAGTATGATTATCATTGTCTCCTGGATGAGAGTTATACCAAGGAGTTTGAGGTCTGTAGGCAGTGGAAGTGGATTCCCGGAGGTAAGAGGAACCGTGTTTTTGAAATATTGAAGCTGTAGACTCTGCAATCTTCATAGGCGCTCTACGCAGCTATGTTAAGGATGTCCGAAGCTAAATCTATATCGGAAAACAAAACCATTTTAATTATCGAAAAAATACTTTAACCGGGCAAATTTCTAGATTAACAGCGTTATTTAACACTATAATTGATACATTTTTGTGACGTCATATGTTTTTCTAAAGCACGTGACGTGCGTATCCGAACATGGCAAATGGTTTATATAAATCGCATCGGCGCAAATGATTTATGACATTAAATGAAAAATATTTAATGAAAAAACCTATTTTGCAGTTCTTGCTAGGGGTTCATATAATTATCTCTTTTACTTGAAATAATAATTGTCAAAACATTTTGCACCATCATCAAAATTAGGTACATTTTTACCTTTTAAGCTCGATTTACACAAAATTGGGTCAATTGGTAGGTTTCCGCCAGCAAGATTCACATTGACACTTTTTTCTCTCCCTTAGTTTATCTTTAAGTTACGTATTTCTCGTAAGATATACTAAGATTGTATTGAGCTTTCACTTGCACCAAACTGTTTTTTACATGCATACAGGCCTAATTATCTCCATTCATTAGTTTACACGTAGCAGGGGTGCCTTCCACAACAAGGTAAGCTTAAAGTCTTTGAATTCACCTGAATCAGCTGACAAATTTGCTCTCTTTGTTTGTAAGTTGCAGCAAACGATCTCTGTTACTTCTCTGAAACTGTTTGACCAAAAACAACTATAAATGTAAATATTTCATGGCTCATTAAATTAGTGTGTTGGTTGTAAGATCAAAGTTTCACTTAGATGCTCTCCGTGTGTAGTTATGTTGATTACAGAATTTAACCTTGAAAAAATGCATATTACTTATTTGTCATGTATGCTAATATGCTATCAAAGAAATTAATAACTTTCCCTTTCATTTCAGTCCAACTGGAACTCAATCAGATGAAGGGAATGCAACATCAAATTCAACTACCAGAGACAAACAGTATGAAAGATCAGGGTGAGTGATTTATTTTATAAACATTTACATTTTCAAATATGTTTTCTTTTATTAACCTATAAAATAGCGAAAACGTTCAATTCTGAATTAACTTTTTCATGACGTCACAATGATCAAAGCACGCGCTTATCGGTTGTCGCTTGAATTATTGTAAACATAAATCTCAGTAATTTTAACAATTCTGAACGATTCGCCTATTTCAAATGTAAATATAAGTAATAAAAAGCAATGTTATAACATTTCACTGGGATATGTACTTGGTTGGTACGGGGTCAAATCTTCCGAGGAGTCATTCGGGCTTCACAGGATTTGATCACGTGACCAACCAAGTTCATATCCTGGTGAACTTTTTAAATTGCTGTTTATTTCTTTATAGCAAATAGATGATAAGTTAAGTCAATCTATTATTGAAACTTTATTTATTATTAAAATTTTACTTTGTATCTAATTTAATTAAAACATATTTTATTGAACAATCAAATGGATTGGGCAACAGGCAAAGCCTATGCAAACCCTCTCCTTTGTATCTTTATAAACGAAATAGTATAAGAGGTGATAAAATAATTTAAAAATGTTAGCTCTCTTTAGACTCATCGTTTAAACTTGATAGAAAAATAATTTCAAGCCAATGTTATATAAAGAGCTATGCTGTAAATTCTCAAAGGACACAATTTTAGCTCAAATTTCTCAAAATTTATTTTTACATTTGTAATAAAGTTGATTCAGTTTTGTATATAATAGTATTTATATTTGTTCTTCTATATTTTTGTCATGAATGGGTTACTGTATGTAAGTGACGGGTGTCGGGTGAGTGTGCTATTTTTAGAGCGAGTATTTAAAGTGACCGGTTTGGGTGTAGTTACAGTAGTAGTGAGTAGAGGGTCCGGTGTAACGACGAAAAGTGACCCCCGTAGAATATTGACCCGGGGGTCAAACGGAGAAAACTGACTCAGGGTCAGTATTCTATGACAAGTAGGGTCCTTTTTCTACAGTAGAAAACCATTCCAGACCTGTAGATCTACGACCCCCCCCCCCCCCCCTCACGTTGAAAACTGACCCTCATACAAAGTAATTGAAGAATGTAATGCTGTCTTTTTACTCAAACTGCTCGCAGGATCGGACAATACCTATATATAATATATATCAAATACTTGTTTGAGAAAACAAATGATTGCAGACCAATTTGTTTATTCCAACCAACATGAAAGGTCGCAATATGGTTAACTTTGTTCAAATACTGATTCATGTATCAAAGTTACCCCATTGGAGAAAAACTGTTTCCTAAATATACAAACAACACATGCGAGAATCTCTACTCTAATAAAAAGGTTATGATTAACAGCATCGCTTAATCAAGTTATTGGAGGATGCAATGATACGATGATTCACAAATGACATTATATTAGACTAATACATGTAATATTTTACATAAAAAATATTGTTTAAACCATTAAACATTATTAGACCGAATGCTGTTTACCTGACAGATGCATTTTGTCTCAAATAAACTTTAGAATTAATCAAATACAATGCAATACTGTAAAGGACTTCCCTTCCCGACTTTCTGTATGCAGTATGCAACACGTTGATGATGACTTCATTTGTTTTTCTCGTCAACAAACATATATCAATAGATAGTATACTTTATTAACACTCGGTAAAGAGATCACATTTTTTAGAATAGTAATAAAAAAGCCGTTGTTTCTACTTTTAGAAACTGCTAAAAATTAGTATGAATGCCTATGTTAAATCCAAGAAAAGTTTAAAGTTATTTTAAAATATGCCTGTATTAATTGCTAGATTCAAAAGTCGTTTACATGTACAAGTACCATGGGTGTATTCAATTGGAATCAAAGTCAATGCTGCATGTAAAGCCCTTTTTAGTGTCAATTTTTTTTAACGATTTGCTATCTCTGTTACATGTATATACCGAAGTTTTTTTGTTCAATTCAAAATTCGAACTTTTGGAATTTGTGAAGTTTATATTGTTTTTAAATCAAACATGTATTTCTTTATATATAAATATATATATATATATATATATATATATATATATATATATATATATATATATATATATATATATATATATATATATATATATATATATATATATACAAAGAATAAGTCCAACGCTCAAACAACTTTTATCTATCAATAAATAATAAAATAGCATTGGCCTTATTCTTTGTGTTTATTCATCCCCGGTACCAAGAAAAAAGATTTATTGGATATATATATATATATATATATATATATATATATATATATATATATATATATATATATATATATATATATATATTCATCTTAAACATGTTGTAACAAGAAAATATTTGTTGTTAGAAATATCCAAATGGATGTTGCATGCAAGCGCGGATTTAAGGAGTGGGGTAATTAAAAAATTTTAAATTCACTTATCAAATTTACTGATAAAAGGACTAGACCCCCCCATTCCTTTGGCAAACATAATTATCCCTCGGATCCCCCTCCTATACCCCAGGATAAAATTTTCTGGATTCATGCATGTGATTAGATGTGCCTATTTCAGACCCATGGTAAAAAAAATCTCTCATGGTGATATAGAGCGTGATGGATAATTTTCTCTTCCCCTGTAAATTAACTTGTATCAATTTCTGCATACAATTAATGCGATTTTTTTTATTCATTCAGATTGTTATAATCCTATTCAGTCATAACATACTTTATATTATATATCATTCCCCCCTCACCGCCAACTCCCCCAATCTTATTTTTTTCTAGATTCGCGCCTACATTAATTATCTTTTTAAATTTCAGCTGTTATCTAAGGTATGTCTTTTTCCTATGTTGCCAAGATGTAAGGAAGGGGAACATTTTATATTCAGTGTACTTTATTAATTAACGAAACATGACTATATCTTTTATCTTTTTAATTTGAATAACTAAACGACAAACTGAGATAATGATAATAAGCAATAACAGGTGATCAGAAAAGCGCACTCAAGCTGGTTATTCGTACAATCTAGGTAGCAAGCAGGCAACGTACCCCGCTCCTTCCAGCACCACCACCACCCCGGAATATACCCTTAAGAAAATAATAATAATATATAGTCGATATTCTACAAGGTTATTTTTCTACAACCCACACGGTGAAAAATGACCCTTAAACCATAATTTCTACGATGTAATCCAAGTATTCTACAACCGAGTCGGTCATTTTTCTACGTAGAAAAATGACCCCCGGTCAATATTTTACGGGGGTCACTTTTCGTCGATACACCGGCATAAAAGCGAGGGATTTTCTTCAGTACATGTACAATGTAAACTGTTTGACGTTATTCATTTTTGAGCTTTTAGATTTAATTTAAAATGACCAATTCAATTAAGAATTGTTATAATTTAAAATTCATTCTTGGGGAAGGATCAATTCTTGTCTTGTAAGAGAGAAAAAAAGATATTTACTATTGTCTTCCTTAGTGGGTATCTCGAATTCCGATTCAGGTAATCACAGCCAACTCATACATGTGTTACCATAACTTCTCCCAGTCTAACTCCCCTTTTCTTTCTTTTCTCTGAAACAAATAGTTTATTCTTAATTCCTTATTCATAACTAACCAGTCTTAACAAATGAGTCATCTGAAAAAAGTAGTTTCCTCTTTCGAATGAATTAATAATTCCATTGTATTCATGACGCACTAAATCGTTTGGAGAAATTGCTTATTTCTGAGTCCGAATCGTATCTTGTCCGAAGATATACTAGCCATTCGTCCAAGCGAACAAAAAAGACCAACATTTTTATCTCAGCTTTCTGCACCAGCACAAGTTTTTCATGTTTATCAATAAAAGTCAAACGAGTTAAACACGTATACGATTTTAAAAAAAGTATTAATACAATTGTTAATTAAAATGGTTTTATTTTTGTGTTTTTTTTTTTTCAGGACAAGAAGCCAGTTTGCAGAACACGTTGGATCATCCAATGCAGTCCTTTATTCTACATTTATCATATACATATTTGTATTGGTGTTTCTTGTTATATTTATCTTTTGGGAAAAAAGAAAACTATTCAAACAAAGACAAAATGCAGGTAGTATAAAGGTCATGGTATACTATTTTTTAGCTCACCGAGACGAAGTCGGGGGGAGCTTATGCTATACCCTCGGCGTCGGCGTCCGGACCTGGTTAAAGTTTTTGTTGCAGGTCCTGTATCTAAGTTATTACTAGTCCTATCTTCACCAAACTTGCATGGATGATGCATCTGGACCTACTTATGGACTTGAGAGACTTGGATGCTGAATCTGGGCCATGAGTTTCAGATGCTAGAGGAGGTTAAGGTTTTCGGAGCAGGTTAAAGTTTTTGGTGCAGGTGCCCTTTGATAGCAATTTCTAAGTTACTACTGGTCCTAACTTCAACAAACTTGCATGGATGGTGCATCCTATGATACTGATGCACCAGACAGGCTTGAATGCTGAATCTGAGCCATAGGTTTCAGATGCTGGATGAGGTTAAGGTTTGAAGAGCTGGTTAAAGTTTTTGGAGTAGGTGCCTTTTAATGATTATATCTTAGTTTTTACTGGTCCTAACTTCACCAAACTTGCATGGATGGTGCATCTTATGATACTGATGCACCTGACAGGCATGATTGCTGAATCTGAGCCATAGGTTTCGGATGCTGGAGGAGGTTAAGGTTTTCAGAGCTGGTTAAAGTTTTTAAGCAGGTGCCCTTTCATGATTATATCTTAGTTATTACTAGTCCTAACTTCACCAAACTTGCATGGATGGTACATCTTATGATACTGATGCACCTGACAGGCATTAATGCTGAATCTGAGCCATAGGTTTCAGATGCTGGAGGAGGTTAAGGTTTTTGGAGCTGGTTAAAGTTTTTGAAGCAGGTGCCCATTCATGATTATATCTTAGTTATTACTAGTCCTAACTTCACCAAACTTGCTTGGATGGTCAGTCTTATGATACTGATGCACCTGATGCTGAATCTGAGCCATTGGTTTTGGATGCTGGAGGAGGTTAAGTTTTTTGGAACAGGTCACATGTTTAATAAATAATAGTACTATTTCAAACTTTCATAGTTGATTTAACTTTAATATAAATGAATCGCAGAGGTAGCTTCAGATGCACAGCCTGATCTCCATTATCAAGGATGCTAAAATATATATCTTAGTTATTACTAGTCCTAACTTCACCAAACTTGCATGGATGGTGCGTCTTATGATACTGATGTACCTGACAGGCATGGATGCTGAATCTGAGACATAGGTTTCGGATGCTGGAGGAGGTTAAGGTTTAAAGAGCTGGTTAAAGTTTATAGAGCAGGTGCCCTCTGATGATTATATCTTAGTTATTATTGGTCATAACTTCACAAAACTTGCATGGATGTTGTGTCTTATGATACTGATGCACCTGACAGGATTGAATGATGAATCTGAGTCATAGGTTTCGGATGCTGGATGAGGTTTAGTTTTTTGAAACAGGTCACATGTTTTATAGATATTAGTACTATTTCAAACTTGCACAGTTGATTTAACTTTAATATAAATGAATCGCAGAGGTAGCTTCAGATGCAGAGCCTGATCTCCATTATCAAGGATGGTAAAAAAATCTCCTACCTCACTTAAACCTGCTTGATAGATGTGTTTGTTGTTAAATGATATAACATGATTCCTATGATATAGTATTACATGTATATGATATGATACACTATTGTTTTATATGATACAATATTATATTGTAAAAAGTTATATGATACAATAAGATATTATATCAATTTTTTTGTACATTATGATATGATATTGTGTCATGTTATTGTTATGTATAGTATTGTATAATATGATATTGTATTATAAATTTAATATTTTATCACATGATATTGTTTCATATGATATTGCAATATGTAATATTGTATCATATGATACGATATTGTATAATATATAATATCATATGATATGATATTGTATAATATGATATTTTGTTTATATGATATATTATTATATCATATGAATTGTATTATATGATATTGTAATATATAATATTGTATCATATGATGCGATATTGTATAATATTATGATATTGTATTATAAAATATTATTATATCACATGATATTTTATCATATGATGCAATGTTGTATCAAATCATATGATGCAATATCATATTATGTATCAAATATGGTACAATATCATACAATACAATATCATACTATATTATACAATATTATATAATATGTAACAATATTGTGATGTATTATGTGATATGATATTGTATCATGTAATACTATATTGTATTATATATCATATAATGATATTGTATTATGTGATCAAATACAATAATGTATGACATGATACAATGTCATATCATATGTTACAATATTATATTGCATCATTATTAATTACAGTATTATATTGTATTATATGATGCTATATTGTAAGTATCATAGGATGCAATATCGTATTTTATATAATTGTATTGATAAAAATTGTATCTTATAATACTGTATGAATATAGCATATGATTATCATACAATTTTTTAACGTATGATTTATGATATTGTGTCGAAACAGTTTACATGAATATCCAAGATCATTAACTATGATTTTCATATAATATGATAAAGGTGGTCTCATAAAGGTGATTCCTCATAAAGGTGATGTCTCGTCTCGGTGAGCTTTTTAATCTGTGATTACCTATGTTTCTTTATTAAAATAATGTTGGTTGTGATATTTATGAATTTCTTGAGATTATAATTGCTTTATATATATATATATATATATATATATATATATATATATATATATATATATATATATATACTAATTTTTTTTAAGACTCGGAAGGAAACTTGATAGAGAAGACTAAACTCGTAAAAAGTGTATAATTGTATTTATTTTTATAACAAGTTTAAATCATAAAAATATCATTAACTCTAATGCAAACTAAGTGCAAACTTAATCTTAAAGACTAGTAAATGTAGCAGATGTATTAATGATATTAAATAGTAGACTTTATGACCATTGGGTAAGACATCTGCAATAACTCTATCGTTAAAAAAAATCATTTCTGAAATGTAATTAACTCCATCAAATCTGTTTTAAATGATCTAAGACTATCTCATAAAGTTTAGAACTAGAAAGACCCGTTTTAAGTAAGGCTTTAACATTATTCTAGAGTCTTATTAAGTGTAGAATGTTAAAATTTATTTTTATAAGTTTATTATCTGCATATCAAACATTTTAAGGTTTACATTATGAATATGATCATATTTACTTCAACCGTACACGTACGCTCCAACGAAACAGTATTGAAAGCATTTCCAGAAAGCCTTTCATTATCACTTTTATAGCTCTAAGTAACACACTTTGTCTAAATGTAAGCTAATAAAATGTTTTCTACCTTGAATACCAATACAAAGATATTTTATTTGGGATAATGCGTTAATGTCACACTGTAAAATCATCCTAATGTAACCACTGACAAGCATTGGTGAGGGTCGGGGTCACATTTCTTTTTTCAAATTTTACTTTTCAAGTTTTGAAAATAGCAATGCCTTAGCAAAGTATTTTCAATGGTTAGTCAATATTTTAGCGTCAGTTGATAAGTTAAAATCGAGACGCAGAGCTCACAATTCTGTGTTATGTAAACAAAGTTCGCGTCAAAATCTTACATCTAGGTTGATGAATAGAAAATACAATAATAAAAAAAAACAACACTAGTAACTGTTAAATCACGTTCATTCACGCAGATAAAAGGAATCTTTAGAAAAAAGAATCTTTAACCAGGAGATACACCCTATGAAAAAAAAAACAAAATCAAAACATAGCACAAACCTTCTTTCCAAAACAAAGAATTGTAATTAAGATTTATATCACGCTGATAACATGACAACTGATGCTAAAATTTTGGTTGATCAGTGGATCTATACAAGTTAAGCAATGTAACTTTAAAATTGGAAAACTGAATTTGAAAAAAAAAATTATAAACCATTAAAATTTAGTAATATATTTACAATGCATAAGTTTACTGTTTATTAATATAAACATTGTGCTTGTCATAATGGTGTGTGTTGTTTTGTTTACATAATTTATACGTTTTCCTTCAGAAAATCTGTATGAGAATGGAAACAGGATTTCACTGTTAGGAAATTCTATGAAATCTCGACTTGTTGCTTCGTGTCACAAAGATCTAGACGGCTTAGATATAAAATGGTCACGCATTCTGAATAATTAAAGAACTACTTCAAAGAAACTTTATGTGATCCGATGGTTTATAGTAAAGATGATTTGAAGAAATTCGATTTAGATGTCGTATACACACTGCTGACAAATTTTTGTGACATACCATGTCCGGATAATGGCTGGGGAAACATGCCAAGAGACGGAGACTTTTCTTTAGGGGCGGACATAGAAAGAGTACGGATCTTGGTCAACGAGTATTTAGATAATGAAACATTAAATGGAAGAGGCTGATCAGATACTTGGAAGATGGGGAAATCTTTCCGGAGAGAACAATCGCGATGATTACATAGAGTTTTGTCCAAAGCCCAAGAAAAAAATCATTTGAAAGTAAACAGTTTAAACGTGTTAAATAAAAATGGAGGAAAAATTTTTATCATTTTTAATTAGAATATTTCTTTCATTTACTTTTATTTTAAGAGACTTATTGAATTGCTGCATAGTGAGTTTTTTAATTGATTTTTAAAAATGTGTATCCTTTTTCGGAAATTCTTGATCATGTGAAAAAAGTTACAAATATTCTTTTGTGTAAGTGTTGCATTTCGTAGTAACAATTATTTTGATTCTGACATTAACAGATGTGAAAGTAAAGCCAAACAATGTCTTAGAGGATGGAGTTATTGTCACACAGGACATTGCAAATATTCTGGAGAAAATGAAATCAAAAAGAGTTGTTATCTGTCGTGGTGTCATAGGATGCGGCAAAACAACGGCATTGGATTTCGTAACGAAAAAGTACAGGAAAGATGGATGGACTGTAGAATGGATGGAGGAATCAATTGACGAATCTTGCACCCAAAGACTTCACAATTACGACTTGGATAAAACAGTTATTTGTGTTGACAATTTGTTTGGCGCGTTGGGATGTCAAGTGTTTTATGATGAAATGTTCAACAAATTTAAACTGTTCATGCGCGAAATTGTCCGTGGGAATAAAACACCTATCGTTTTACTTGGTATTCATCAACATGTGTTTGACGAAATACCCCCTGAACACTACCATTTTCCCAAAGATGATAGTTTATTTATAGACTTGAAAATAATTTCGCAATCTGAAGCATTACAGATATACAAATTACAACAAGAAATGAATAAAAGCAAACAGGACAATATTTCAGTCGAAGATTTTTTAAAGCTAATTGAACACAGATCAAGTGAGGTTGGAACACCGTTCCAGACCCTGATGATTTCAGCTGCCCCTGATGTCTTTGGAACTAAACGGTTTTGCAACCAACCGTTCCAGACATTGACTGAGCATTTCAGCTATTTATACAATACTGAGAGAGAAATGTTCTGTTCGCTATTTTACATCATGTGCGTGACATTTTTCAATCCGAGCGCGAACAATCTGGACGTGGACGTGGCTAATGCAATAAGTACCTCTTTGAAAAAAAATATCATAGGTTACTACCTATCACAATTAGTCCCTTATACGCATGATGATGGCAACGCTATAGAAATAAAACACGATCTTATTGCGATTGCATTGATTCATGCTCTTATGAGAAAATCGGAGAACCTTCGGATAGTTTTAAAAGTTTATGATAACACAAGAACTTTAGAACTTGTGCGTCCTGATGACCGATATGGCAGACCTCATCAATTTGCTGTTCCTTTGAGAAAGGAAATGTTTACAAAAGCACTCTCCGTTTTAAAGGAAAAAATTAAAATTTTCAGCACTGAAAAGCAATTTTAAAACAGTTTATTTATGTCATCGTTGTATAATATTCAAACATATTTAAGTACGATTAATTTAAAAATATATCTTTTATTATGCTTTTGGCTTTAAAAATTGATATGTTATTTTATTTCATATATATTTGTAAAACATCAGACGCCTTCAAAGTAAATATGAAATAAATTATGTAACACAATTTAAAATGAAGTTTCATTTTTTTACTACATTGGTTAAATACAGAAACGAGAGATTAGCTTTTGGAACCAGTCCAATTAATTAATCTAAATGTAAATTTGATATACACATAATACCCGGTATTACTATAGCGTGGGAGATTAACTTCACTGTGTCACACTGATAATCGTTTCCACTATATATGTTCACTATAAAGCACTCTAGAGGAAGAATATTTCTAAATAAAACGTTGGGTTCTTTTCTTTACAAAAATCTCAGACCAAGTTTTATTTGCTACCAATCTCATCAGCATACACCAACAAAAAGGGCACACTATAAGACATTCTAAAATAAAGATCTACCCTCAAAACCACGTGTTTTACATTAGTATGTAAACGATCCGTACAATCACTAAGAAGATGATGCATGTGCCTTGAGAGAAGTGGTTCCTATGAAAAATGATATATGAAATATATATATATATATATATATATATATATATATATATATATATATATATATATATATATATATATATCTTTTTTCAGTTGTGCAAAAAAAATATTAAAACTGAAATTAGGAAAATGTAAAAAAAAAAAAAAAAAGAAAAAAAGAAAAAAAAATATTCATGAGGATATTATTCTGAAGTATATATTGAACTGCAATTCATATTGATTGGAAAATTACGATAATGAGTAGGCAAAAACTTAAGTTAATGAGTAGAAACTATAAACGTATAGAACAATATATTAAAATAAATTATTGTGACTTTGTTACTTTGTTTTTATACATGTTTTAATGAAACATTAATGTAACATTTTTCTGTATAAAAATGTCCGAAAATAAGTTGTAGGAAACAAATTATTATTGATTAACATTAATTTGATATAAGAAATATGATATAAGTAAATTGTACAGCAATCATTACAATTAATAAGGTTTATCATAATCTGTGTAAATAATTGAGATATAGGACATAGATACAAAATTATTTTATACACACTTCTTACAAATACAACTGACAGCGACATATCAAATACGGGAGCGTGAAGGATCTAATTTTAATAGATTGGTAAGAAGTGCCAATAATTTAAAGTATTGCGATATTAACTTGTGATATGTTCGGTATATATTTTATTGTTACTGTTTGACAGTAAAATACAGTTGAAGACATTTAGCTTACAGCAATGCAATTATTAAGCAAATATCTAAAATATATTTCAACGATATTTATTAAGAACTTTGATAGCTTCTCTCAAACAAATTACTATCACTTTCCACCATGTTTTAGAATTTCGTTTGTAATTCTATTGACATATTTATCCAAAAATATTCTATACAAAAAACTTGGATCGAAAATCTAATATTTATTAAAATTTGCTATTTAAAAGTATCAAAAATATCAGTGAAGCTTTTTCAGAGGTTTTGCTTTGTTCCTTTTTTAATTTTTTTATCGAAATAATAAACACAATATTGAATTCTGATGAAAAATCTCCTACTTTCCTTTTACTATGGTGGCATATTTATGCCATCCACATAATTTTTGGTCAACATAGCATATCACATAAAGTCAAGATAACTATCTCGTGAAGTCGAGATAACTTTCTAGTTTTTCGATCAAGACCGACTTTTTGTTGGAATAGTTATCCCGATAATTTATCTTGTATCTTGACTAAAATTCATGGCATTTGCAAATACTGCCATTCGCAAAACATGATAAGTAATAAATAGATATTTGATAATAGAATTTTCTTTGATCTGCAAAGAAGATCATTAATTAAAATTATAAGGCCGTCCTCAAAATATATGAATATGCTGATTTTTATTTTCCCCTAAGACACACAGTATTTTGGGTCATTTCATCATATTTATAAAGTTGCACTGTCTTAAATACTAGTACTTTAAACTACACGAGATTAAAAGTGTTATGCTAAGAATTTAAATAAAAAATCATGTTTTTGCCTTTGGTTCTATTTTGGTGAATTCTATTTTATGTTTTCATTTCTAATCAAAACATAAGATAAATGATTTTCTGCATTTTGTTTTATAAAAGTATTATTTTAATCGATTAATTTAATTTACATGTAGTTCAATATCAACCTTGCGTCATCAGTCTTTTATTCAAGGTATCTAAAGCTCTATAAGTCAGCATATTTATATATACATGTTTATTATAAATTAATACAGACATAAATTTGCAACTGAAGATCAAATATTAAAAGATAATCAGACACTTATTAATGGGCCATTCGATATATTTCATTTTGATTACGCACAAGTGTCTTTCTATAAACGTAAAGGGATTGAGTAATGAGTTCCGATGTACGATTATTACGGAAGCGTATCGGGGCCTACACTTGTTGTGTTTCAACTAATAAATTGTCCTCCTTTTTATTGAATTGTCAGCATATAAAGTATTATGACCTATTATTTATGCAAATAAATTGAATTGTATTTTGTGATTTCTATATAATTTAAATAACCGTATTGAATTTTACCAGTTTTATTGCTATCTGCGTTATAGACTTTAAAAAAATATGAAGTTTGAAATGTTGATTTATAAATGTGAACTAATTATATTGAGAAAGAAAATTAGACAAAGAACAGTACAATCAATGCTTTATAGTTATGTTGATATCAATATTCTTTCATTTTTAGGGAACATATTGCGAAAATAAAATTATCGAATGAACTTCGCGGGCGCGTGAATTCTGAAGGTGACGTCACTGAATTCTGAATATAGCTGTAGACGGCACATGTAGACTGACATTGGCATTTTGATATAAATCAGAAACAAGAAACAGTAATTACTTTATATTGATTGCAATTAGTATAAGTATTTGTTATCGTAGTTAGAGGACTGCTGTATGATCTATATTAAAGCAGTTTATTATGATATTCTATGTTTGGGTTACTGACAAATAAACATGTGGTATGAGTTTTGAGACAGATACATGTAATTGAACATTTAAACCCATTTACTTAGATGTATTATATTACCCCCCCCCCCCAACCACCACCACCACCACTATCACCACCACCTCAAAACAAATAAATGTTTTATTTACCAAAGTCTCGAAACAAAATATACAATAATTGTATTTGCTTTTAAATAATATTATGCAATATGAACTGATACAAGCATGAGCGTTGCGTTTTCTCATCATCATGATTTGATGCGAGTCTTTTTACCACGTGAATAAGACAACACTTACATCAAATCATGGTAATGAGAAAATGCAACGCTCATGCAGTTAGTTCATGCATGATAGTATTTGGTATCGTAGTTACATGTAGATTACATTGTAGTTTAGAGGGTGAGTGATCATCCAATAAAATTGCTTTGAGATCGTGTAATATCAATTTGAAGACGAAGACAGATGGGTGAAACATTGCTTAGCCTCATCGATGGGAGACCATTGTAACAACGTGATTATTGAATCATGATCATAATTTGGGTGTAGGACTGTTCATGTCTACCACCCCTAACTACGATCACAAATGCAGATATTTGGATGTTTGACATTAAAAGAAATATCTGAATTTTAGAGTTTAAATTTCTTTATTGTTGATTGAATTCCATGGAGCCAAAATGCAGATATTTGGATGTTTGACATTAAAAAAAATATCTAAATTTTAGAGTTTAAATTTCTTTATTGTGGATTGAATTTCATGGAGCCAATATTCGTAGATTGCTATCTTTTTAAATAGGTTAAAGGTAACATTTCGTGGAATTACTTGTATTATAGAAAATAACTATATTTATACTATTATTTATAATTCGTAGTGGATTTAAATTCGTTAATGACTAAAATTAGCATCAACAAAATCCATGAAAATCAAGCATACACGAATTCCAATGATTCCACAAATGTCATTCTACATGTGCATCCTACAGCTAGATTCAGAGTGAGGTGAGGCACCATCAGAACTCCCGCCCCCGCGAAATTCATTCGATAATAATATTTTCGCAATATGTTCCCAAGAAATATAAACATATGTATGTCAATATACCAATAATGTATACGTTTTCGTTGTTAAATGTCAACATTTCTTCCTCGATATGACTCAAACCCATTTTTACATTATTATTTTTAAATCCGTATTTTGTTAAGTCGATATAGCATATAGCAAGAAAACTGATCAATTACTATAACGTGATTTAAATTATGTTAAGTCGCCTCAATACAATGCAAAATGTTTGCATAAATAAAACGACATGGTAGTTCATATGTTGATAAGACGATAAAAAGTATGACAATGTGTAAGTTTTTACAGAACAAGTGTAGGCCCCGATACGCTTCCGTAGATTATAGACATGTTATACATGTATTATCTCGTTTTGTGGATGGCAGCATTTGCAAATGCAACAAATTGTAGTCAAGACACAAGATAAATTATCTCATCTTGTCGAGATATTTATCGCAACAAAATGTAATAGCTTATGTTGACTAGATAAAACAGAAGTCGGAGTTTGTTGAGAAACAAGAAAGTTATCTTGACTTGACGAGATAGTTATCGCGACTTGACGTGATATGCTATGTTGACTAAAAATATGTGGATGGCATAAATATGCCACCATATTTTACAACCTCTTGTAATATTAAATATCAAAAGGAGTTAATCTTTACTCGGTTTTGCATTTTTTCAACCATTTATTAAATTTAGTTACTGATAAACATTTTTAGGCAAGAATGTTACAATACCAAGCTGGTTTTAGTTCACACAATAAAACCAATATATGCACGATGTAAAATGGTTGTTGACATATTTACAGTGTGTAATAGATAATTAAAAAAAACCCAGGTTTTCAAAGCCTACTTTCGGTTTCTTATTAATAACAGTTCTAAAATTGAGGGATACAGTTTCGATACCTGTGTTATGGTTCGACTAATAATTTCTTTCATATTATGCCCTTTTGTTTGTGGTAACCTTTTTGAAGAAGTGTCATCATGTCCATTAAGTAAGGAAGAGTGGATACATCGATCTGAAAAGAAACAATGTAGAGAACCCATACCCGATTTCATGTGTGCCGCCATTGAAAATCAACCTGGACGGTTTGGAGAAATATGTACAGTTGTTGGTCTTACAGGCAAAGGTAACACAGATACATATAGATAACAGCACCATGGTATTTTTTTTAATCAAAGCACATAAATATATGAATTCAGTTAAACTAGATCTACTGTATCTTTAACAATTCATTATCAGCATTTTCTCTATACTCTAGCATTATCTCTTCTCTCATCTCTATAAAGATACCTAGACACGTTTTGGGCCCAAAATTTTCAAATTTTATTTTAAGGACACTTGAGTGGCCCCTGGATAGGGTATAGATAATCCGAGACTCCTCCGACCCATCCCCTCTTCCCATTTGATTTTTGTTTATGAAAGAGGGGTAACAGTCAGCGGAGTCTCGGATTAGAGTTTAGACAAAAATGAAGCTTAAAATGCAAACATGAGACTCCCTAAGAGGTCTATTTACGAGCTATGGTGCCCTTGTGACTGTCAAGGCCGGTGTCCTTTTTTATTTAAAAAATGATAATTTTTTTCATCAGAGTGTGAATGCCAAATACCGAGTAACAAGCTGGGTATAAAGTTTAGAATACTTTGTTTTGTAGACAAAGCTCAGATTCTTTTATTTTTTACGAATTTGATGCATTGGTTTAAGTTTCAAATGTTGCTTTCTTTTGTTGGTGATATTATTTATGAACACATTTAATTAGTTTATCGATGTACAAACAATGATTTTAATTCTTACTGGGTTTCCAATAATGATTTTTATCAAATCTGAACCAAACACGTGAGCGAAAACCTTACTATGAGGTAAAAACGACTATATATAGTAGCGTTTCCCCCGGGGGAAAAGTTACAATATAGCAGGTTTTCCCGGGAGGGGGTGTAAGCTACTATTGAGGAAAATTGCTCTACAACACCGGTAATCACTTTACAGTACATTATTTGTAAACACAAAGTTTGCTCTACAACACCGGTAATCACTTTACAGTACATTATTTGTAAACACAAAGTTTTGTTTACAAAACACCTAATTATGACCTCTGTATCTCGCTTACAACGTAACTTCTACTGTTAGAATTGTGGTCAAACATTCAAACTGCCCTTAGTAGTAAACCATTTTATATATGAAATCGTGTCTATCAATACTCATACTCAAACCAAAACTATAATGATTAACCTAAACAATACCAAACAATTATTAAACCTCACATTACCTTTTTATATAAATGTAAGATACTTTAATAGATGTAATGTCAAATCAGTTAATGATGAAAACCACCGTTTATTCTCATACCATCAAAAGACATTAAGGTGAAATAACACACCTGGAAAAGAGCATTCAAATTAACAGCAAATTTATAATTGAAAGATATAATGATAAATAAACTGAACATATGTCAAAGAAGCGAAAAATTTGAAGTTTCGGGATAAAAAACAAATATCGAAAAAATTCAAATCAGTGGGTAACAACAAAATCCACTACGGGATGCAACTCTTGATATACGGATTACAAGCCCGAGACTATATCTACTCGGCTATGGAGTATGTTACACGTTACCGTGGATAAAAACCTTTGATTAAAAAGAAAAGTCGTTTCGATCATAGGTAAGCCATCTTGTGATGTTACATGTTGCCTTCGATAAGATCCTTTTGATTAAACAAAAGGTCGTTTCGATCAGAGGTCAGCCATTTTTTGATGATGTGATCTTCCACCTTAAGAGATACTCTGTATAATCTAGCTAAAGACTCTTGTAAATATTTTCAATACATGGACAATGAACAAACATTAAAGTAGCTTATGACGAATGAAGATATATACAATTACTTGTACAACTCATTGAAATGATTCATAAATGGAGTATATATATATATATATATATATATATATATATATATATATATATATATATATAAATTGAGGGGGTAGGGTAATTTGAGTACAAGTATGCCAGTCTGATTGACTGTGCACTAACCGTCCCTTGGTACTCTCTGTTTTCAGGCCACTTGTTTTGTATAGCTGCAATGTTTATGCATTATATTTTGCACATAATTTTATATATGTCGTAGTATTGATGAAGCAGTTTGCATATGCTTGTTTTGTTATTTGAACCTAGACATTCTAGGCTTTTATTTTATTCATTATTTGTTATAGTCATGATATCATTTTCTTAAGGTAAAGAGGGCATTGATTGGTGGTGAAAAAAAAAATATATATACACCAGTATGATTACTTGGATTACTAGTTCAGTGGGAATACCAAGAAATACTTTACATTACAATACGGTACATTTCTGATCTCCTATTGTACCCGATTATTATTTTTGTCTAAATACATCTGGATGCCATGATGCTGAATTAAGACAGTAATTGAGTGAAATGAGAATTTTTCATAATATGTTTTGATCTGAATCCTACTCTGATCCCTGGGATTGGAGTTCTTATGTAACAGATTGTCTTTGATGCTGTGACGAGCCTAAAGAATCGCTCCTTTAAGGGGAGATGGAAACACTGTTAACATTAACACATTTAAAATAAAATAACCCTAATTACAGAAAGTGGGAATTACTTTTTCAATCTAAAAATCAATTTTCATAATTACTTTCTCCGATGAGGTAAGCGTGCAATTCATCACTCCCTTATTTCATATACTATTTTTTCCCCGATACATGTACAATAACATTTAACCGAAAAACTTCTGTTGCATGATGTCTTTTAGCTGGGAAAGAAAATTGCAGCCTTGTATTAAAATATAGCTGTGTTGTTAATGTGTCTTTTTGTATTGTATTTTGTATTACAGGTGAATGTGTAGTTTTGGATGCAGACACGTACAATTTAAATTTCGTTAAATGTTACGCAAATTCCGGTTGCCCACCAAATGCATATATATCTTTTGATTTGTATAAATGTAAGTTGTTTTTTGTTGTAATAATTAAGTGGAAATATTGTTTTTAAATAATGTTAAAACTACTTCCGTTTATTGAAAATTATCTCTCAAAAATGGAATGATGTTATTAATTCTTTAAATTATAGAGAAATTTATATCAATGTTTTCCTAGATAGTTTAGAAGATGAGATTTTTTATTTACCTAAACATTTAATAAATCAGCCATCTTCTTGCTGCTGCTTTTTTTTTTTTTTTTTTTAGATCCAGTGTGTTATAACCACAGCAGGTAATAATTTATAAAAAAAAAAAAAAAGACATCAGAACTGAAAATTATAGTTTCAAAAAGGAGCTTTATCAAGGCAATGCAGTAAACTTAGTAGTGTCTTTCATTTATTTCAATAAATAACATCATGCTACACATTTAATTTACTTTCTCAGCTCGATGAATACGTCTTAAGTGTCATAAGTATGATTAATAGAATGGCAATTCAATAACTATGTGATAATGCAAAATAAAGTGAAAGTCGAGAATATCCTATTCAGAAACAAGATTCATAAGGCAACGAAGGATGAGGAAAGTTAACGGATCAGTCATTCTGAAGTTTTTATAAAAAATATTCAATTACATTCAATAACTATGAGAAACAGAAGTATGTGATTTATGTCCAAACAAGTAAGCATGACATGAATAACGACCTCGCGTATATGCAGGTTTAAATTTTTGCATTTACATTGATAATTTGTAAAGAAAAGAAAATTGCAACAATTAAGCCAAATAGTATTGTAAACAAAAGAGAAAGAGGAAGATAGAAGAAAAATAAAGACATCCTGGCTGAATATATATAGTATATATAATAGCATATTTGTATATTCCACTGTTAATTTATAGTCTTACCAATTTCTTAAAACTCTTAACCATCTACATGTAACCATGTACTCAGTATACTGCTAATTTTCAAGTTTTAGATATAATCACTATAAGACTAAAAGAACCCCCTAAAACAAGAACCAATTACACAAGGGTCATAAACTTCACAATTGCGTGAGGCATATTTGCTCGTGCTGCTTAATGATGCTTTTAATTTGCCTACTTGATGTTTGTTATTTTGTAAGAACAAAAGAATTTCACAACTCTAGACCAGGCCTACTAGAGCTCCGTTGAAAGCGAGATTATGTTTATTTGTTTGAAAATCTTTACATGCTTGTGAACTTAAACTCAGTGTATAAATACACATTTTTTATTTATTTTGTTTATTTAGGTTACCTTAAAATATATTTGGTTGACTATTTCTTTATAAAATATGCTCTACTTTAAATGTTTTCGGCGTCCGTTTCCTGCTTTTTCCTGCATCACTATGCTTTTCCTGTTAATTATCGTTTATTTAGGTTACCTTATTAAATCTTAGCAGAATTTAAATGAAAAATATATTTGGTTGCCTATATCTTTTTTTAGATATGCTCTACTTTAAATGTTTTTGGCGTCCGTTTCCCGTTTTTTCCTGCATCACTATGCTTTTCCTGTTAATTATCGTCAGTGTTGTTTTAGATCTATTTGAGAACAAATGGATTTCACAACTCTAGACGAGGCCTACTGAAGCCTCCGTTGTAAGTGAGATGAAAGCGAGATTATGCTTATTTGTGTGAAAATCTTTACATGCTTGTGAACTTAAACTCAGTGTATAAATACACATTTTTTATTTATTTTGTTTATTTAGGTTACCTTAAAATATATTTGGTTGACTATTTCTTTATAAAATATGCTCTACTTTAAATGTTTTCGGCGTCCGTTTCCTGCTTTTTCCTGTAAATCAATATGCTTTTCCTGTTAATTATCGTCAGTGTTGTTTGACCTCTATTTAAGGTAATTTGATTCTTTAGAAAAAATAATGGCAATTTTGTATGTTCTTTTGTTACTGAATCGATACTCGCATTCCTGGTAATTATATGTTTATTCATATGCAACCGGAAGAATGTATTATTCTTTTTTATCAATGTAGAGAAACAACTACTTCAACTTCGACAGCTAAAACTGAACAAATTACGTAAGTATGTACGATTGATTGAAATTCTTGTTTACGTGTTACACATAAAGTTTCGACAAATTCTGTCACCAAACCAAATGCAATTAAAAATCAAATGCCTCTTTATTAAGCAACTTGACTAGTTCAAAATTAACTCGATCCCCGCTGAAAAAAAATGACCTCGGAACAAAAGCATTTAAAAAATAACAAAAACACTGATTTTACCATTGCAAAATCAATTTTCTTTCAGCCATTAATAAAATATAGCAACCTAGTAATCTTTCAATGTTCTTTCTATTTATATTATTTTGTTAAGGATCAGTTAAAATAATATTTCAGTAGGGTTAACTCAGATTTGAAAAACCTGAATTTCTCTTCTAGTTTGGCTTAACATTTATTTTATTTTATTTTTTATTTTTTATTTTTGTAATTTTTATAGTCTTTTATACTTTCTTACGAAATTTTCCAAATGTTTAATTCTCATTTATAAACGTTATTAAAAACATCGATCTGCCATATTGCCTGATTCTTATATATTTTTATCATGCATTAAATACATGATTTTAACAATTCTGTAGAAAACATCTCACTCCTCGAATTGGTTGTTTTAGACATTTCATGAAGTATATAACTGGAATCTGTAGACAGAACATACGTCAAATATATTACAACTAGTGTTCATCATTTAAAGTTACAGAGCATTAAAAAAAGAAAAGAAAATATTCAATTTGCAGCAGATTTTTTTCTCTATTCTCCTGAAAACAATAATAACACATTTTAACAGTTAAAGCTTAAATTGGTTTTCAACGATGAAATCATATTTTAATTGACGTGTTACCGCAAATCTCGCTTAAAAGTATACTTCGGCCAATATAGCATTGCGTTGAGTGCCGACACTTTATAATCGGTGTGTATTACATTTGCGATTTACAACAAAGGCACATTTTAATAGACCTGTCTATATATCAAATGCAGTTTAACAAGATGCCTAACACGTAGAAAACAGAGTTATTGGAGAATAAACGACTTGATGTTATCGTACAAATGTAAATGATGTTATTGAAAAAAAAACCCAAAAAGACAGGTTCTTTAAAAGCAGTAAAGGGTGCATATACATTGTAACTTTCTTCGCTCATAAAATAACATTATTTAGTTTATTATGAAGAAATTCGTCCGAAATTGTTTAGTGGAAAAATGTATTTTACGTTTCCTTTCACAATGTACCATACGTGGAATATCGCATGGGTTGAATACACTGTAATAGTGCTATTTTTTCCTCACAGAGAGCTTGATAGGAAATGTAGATCCAAGGAAAAATCCGGGTTGATACGACGTGGAATCCATCAGACGTTTTACAGCGCATGTCCTATATTTATTTACAAACAACAAATCTCTACTAAAAATCTTTAAAACATCGTCACTAGCTCTGTAAAATAAAGAAGTGTGGTTTGTTTACATGTAAAACTGTGTAAAATGGCAACTCGATCTGCACATGAATTTAAAACCTGAGGTAAGTTAGCGTGTTTGAGAGGAAGTCTGCGGCAAGTAAAGCGTCAACATGAGTAGTAAATATTGTCTGATGAATTTTGAGTCAAATAGATGTTCTTACAGACAGAGGGAGTTACAAAACAAAACAATTTTAACAAGAGCTTGGACATCAATATCATTAATAGTAAATATTGTCTGATGAATTTTGAGGTAAATTAATGTTTCTACTGACCGAGTGAGTTAAAAAAAAGGTTAATCACAGATCAGTCCAAAATTGAACAAGTTTAATTTGCGCCGTAAATTGCAAGTTTTGTGTATGTTTGAAGGCACATGCACACTTTTAAACGTTACAATTGTAGTGTGCAATTGATTGATTGACGTTAAATAACATGCAATTTCTGTAATATTTAGTCTTCTTTGAAATAAGCTACAACAATATAAATACTGCCTCAAATTAAATTAATGCGTTAAAAATGGTTTAATTTATCGATGAAGCTTTATGCTGAAAAATAAAATTCGGAACCTGTTGAAAATATCTATGAAAAACAGCTTGTTTTTTATTACACTATGATAAACGATTATTGAGAGTTTAGATTTTGAGTCACAGCTGGCTGTTGGTGAATAATTAATTATATCAATACCGCGGATACCAAATCGGCCAATTAAAACGCTTCTTTTATCAACTGCAACCCGTGATTCGACATATTTAACTGTTACATCGCTATATAGGCCGAAGTGTATATTTTCAAGCGAGATTTATGATAAAGATTCGTTAAGAGAATTGTTGGTATGGCATTCCTCCTTCAGTTAAAAGGATCAAAAATGGCTCACTCATCGATTGTTAAGTACAGATTAAACCCTTACAAAAGCCCAGATGGCTTTTTAGGTCAACATTTCAATGCTTTACCGATAATCTTTTTTAATAGAAATGGATTAAAACATGAAAGAGTCAAATTGATCAACTGAATGTATTATAATACATCTAGTTGTACAATAGACTATAAATCATGATATGATAAATAACACTGGGTTAGTTTTGAATATGTTTCATTTCAGGACAAGAAATCCTGAAATTACCGAACGAGATGGATCTGTTCACGCAATCGCTATCTCTACGTTCACAGTATTTTTTTGTGTTCTATTTGTCTTTCTTATGTTCTTGATGAAAAGAACAATATCTAAACGAAAAAAATGTAGGTGAAAAAATTAACTTTAGGTAGATTTCTACATTTTTTTTTTTCATTTTTCTTTGAGTTTCATGCCGAATGTTTAAATAATGAAACGTTTCACTTTACTTTTTATCTTTAAGACTTGGAAAGCATTGAAGCAGACGAGCCTTCATCCCCGTTAAGTGCAGGTACACAGTCAGTTTTTACAATAGAAACTTAAAAGGCGTTAAAAACGGTGATGAACGGTGACGATGAGTCAACCTGCCTTTCACGAAAACGTACTTATCGATTATCGTATATTTTACCATTTGTTTTGTTATATTTTGTTTTAAAAAATCCTTCGAATTTGTGAAATAACTTTTTTTAAAAAACTCAACATTAAACGTTTTATAAGGTGAATTTCATTAATTCCGTCTTAGAAAAATGCTTACTTATAATATACAACCTCTTTATTTGATTTTGAGTCGACTCATCAAGCAAAACAAGGTATAATCATATCAAAATACATATATTTATTTTCTTTGATCAAATCAAATATCTGTAGTAAAACATTTAAATATACATGAACATATAAAAAAAACAATTCACATTGATTTTCTAAAATTTTTATAGCTTTTAAAATTATACTGAGTATTACAAATGATGGGATTGTGAAAATAACAAATACTTTGAGACATACCTACACACATTTATAACAGTATACAAAACATTTTAATTTTCTTTCAGACAGTAAATTAGAAGACCTGTGTACACAAAAAATATCAATGTTAGGAGAATATATGAAATTTCAACTTGTAAAACTAAGTAAAGTCAAGAACCTTCGATTTCATATGGTCACGCATTCCGAATCGTTAAAGCTCCATTTCAAAGAAAACTTTGATGGAATGATCAACTCAATGTCAGTAGATTGGACACAGTTTAATTTGGATAAAGTGTACACATTTTTATCAAACTTTTGTGGCATAACATGTCCGGATCGGGGCTGGGGCTACAAACCAACAGATAAAGATATTTCTGTGGGGGCAGATATTGAAAGAATTAGAATGCTGGTGAACGAGTATTTAGATAATAAAAAGTTTACGGTGAATGAGGCTGACCAGATTCTCGAAAGATGGAGATGGGTGAAAAAGGAAGTTGATCCACGTGATATTATCGATATTGATCAAGAGACAAAAATAAACTGTAAGTAATTCAATTCTAAGAAAATTAAAGTTAAAATCTAAAACAAGCTGAAATGTTTTAAAATTGATATAATTAAAATAATTCTTGGCATAATTTAACTAACGTCAATTTAACCAAAACATTTCTGAAATTAGCTATTGTAAGGTTAATAATGTTGAAATGAAAATTGCTTAATTGACTATATGACAAAAGAATTATGATTTATAATACTAAGTTTACCGACTAATTTCTTACATATTCATGCTAAAGTATTACAACCTAACACAAGAGTATCAAAGAATGTGCGTCATCGGCACATGTACGGTACACATATAAGTATTTTTTAAAATATATTTATGATTGTTTACAGATAAAAAACTTAAACCGAATAATGTGGTGGAGCATGGAACCGTTGTTACATGTGCCATATCAAATATTCTAGAAAAACTGAAATCAAAGAAAATTGTCACTTGTCGCGGAGCCATTGGTTGTGGAAAAACGACTGCATTGAAGTACGTTGCTAGAAAGTACAGGGATGACGGATGGACGATAAAATGGATAGAGGAATTCATGGACGAATCATTTTTTAACAATGTTATGGAGAGCAACACGGAAAAAATTGTGATCTGTTGTGACAATTTGTTTGGAGCGTTCGGGTGTCAAGTGTTTTCTGATGAAATGTTTGACAACTTTCACTATTTTATGTACTCGATCCATAAAAGTGCAAAAAATATCAAAGTGTTGCTCGGTATCCATGAGCACGTGATTGAAGAAATTTCCTCTAAACACTCTCTTGTTTCGAAAGATTATAATAATGCTTTTGTAGAAATGGATAGCCTTTCACAGTCGGAAGCATTACTAATATATATAAAGCAGCAAGAAAATTCTAATATCAAACAGGAAAATATTCCATTTGAATATTTTCTGGAGTTAAATAAAAATAGATCTGCTAACGTAGGAGCACCTTTCCAGACTCTGATGATTTCAGCGGCTCCTGATGTCTTTGGCACAAAAGCCTTTTGCAAACAACCGTTTCAGCTTCTGACGGAGCATTTTTCCGAAATTATGTATCGCAATGAGGAAATGTTTTTTTCACTGTTGTATGTCATGTGTGTGGTGATTTTCGATAAGAGAGATGGTGAACTTAAAAGAGGCATAGCTAATGCAATTGATCCCCGTTTAGACAAAAACACCATAGAATATTACCTACAAGAGTTAGGCCCATACATACAGAATGATCGTAACACCGTGGAAATAAAACATGAAGTGATCGCAATTGCCTTGTTTCATACATTCATGATGCAATCGATAAAACCTTGGTCTATCTTTCCAGCGTGTGATATCCGAAGAATTTTGGAACTCATACGACCCGATGATCAACGCAATAAACTTCATCAATTTTTTGTTCCTTTGTCAAGAGAAACGCTTCATGGAGCAAAAAAAATCCTTAAGACTAAAGTTTTTCATGATAAAGTATATATCAGAGGACATCCTTTATCGGAACATTTTTCTTAACCTAATAAAACTCTCATCTTTCAACGAATCAAATAATTGGTATTGACTTAAAAATCCAAACATTCAATCATTTTCAACGAAGTCAAATATCAGAAATGCATATTTTTTTTTAAACTGAATATGTATCAATTTAAATGTTATAATGCTATTTTGATGACGTAATGCTTGACATTAAAGTGTTCGTTGAATTTATGCTTGTTTATCAGGTTATATTTTCTTAATCTAAAATTCAATCTTATTTTTTTTCCAAAGTATTTTTGCTTATTGCCATATTGCATAATAAGGATATGGCATCAAGATCCCAATAGAACATTAAAGTATACTGAGACAGTTGACATTATGTGAACATTAAATACAGTGTGAATAAAAACAAAGTAGCCCATTGATTTTGTTATCTCATTTTTAGAAAATAAATGTTTCGAAAATTTGTCTCCTTTTTTTTTAATTAGGATGATTAAACACATGTCGGCTTACAAGCTGTATTTTACTACGATGTGTACAATATTATAAACTAAACCATATATGATACCCGAGTAGATTGTTCTTTGGTATTCAATAATCCGAAAGCCAAATATGAAAAAAATATTTAAAAAATTCATTTGTTTCCAGATTCGCTGGAATATGCAACTTTAAGTGATCTTAGAGATAAAGAACTTTTAGACAATGAAGAGGTACATCAAGATTATTTTCATAGACATTTTCTGTTTGATGTATAATGAATTTTTTATATCATTTACACTTGAGTCCCTAGAGGGTGGGAGTGGCAAATATTTTTATATCATATTTTTACGAAGATGTGTAATACTATACTTAATATGATCGAGAGTTCTAGAAACCAGTATACTAATATTCCGTTCGATAACCCCAACATATAAATTATTATATTAAACCCGTCAAATTCACATATTTGCTTAAAAATAAAATAGACATTCCGTGGCTGGAAGAAAAACATTGGTCAGCAGTTAATACATTTATTTAGCATGATGTAAAACATATGTAAATTAAATCAAATAGTAAACTTTGTTACCGTAAGCTTCATGTATATTAATTCTGTGAATTGCGTATCTGCTGGCATTCTTCAGGTTACAAATTCGGACATTGCTTCTAGACCAAAATGAATTATCATTTTGATCATACTTTTGATTTAACAGTGGAGCACATGGCTCAGTGGTTATGGGCGTTAGGCCAGCAACCGAAAGGTCTCTGGTTCAAACCCCGCTGTGGTCACCTTCGACAAGGTACCTTATCTACATTGTCTCAGTCCACCCAGCTGAAAATGGGCACCGGCTAACGCTGGGGGCTAACCTGCGATGGACGGGTGTCCCATCCAGGGGGAGTCAATGACTCTCATCCGCTTAGCACCACGGAAACCGGAGATATGTACCGGCCCTATGTGCCTTAATGGCACGGAGAAGGGTTTAGCTTAAAGTTGAACACCGCTCGTAAATAGGCATCGTATATAAACCCTTCGATTTCGTGACACCCGATTGCACACCTGAAACTCGTGGCCGACGTGTAGTATTCGTTTCGTGGTCTTTGCATTTAATTCTTATTTTATGTGCATATTCTGTTTGTAAATTATATTTTGACCAGTTTATTTGATGTTAGTATTCTCCTGGCTTGCAAAAAGTGCGTAAAACTTGATAATTTCATCGCGACTGAGTAACACGGCGAGACAGGATGTACGTCCCTCTACAGCGAAATACTTTAAACTGCTAAGAGGTCTGCAGCTTATATAGGGGTTGTAGGGATAACGGTGATGAGAGAGAAATATGGCGGACAGTGCCTATTTACGAGCAGTGTTATAGGAGCTTTAACTTTGATTTAACATGAAGCAATTTAAGAATTAGTCAAGCTTTCATTAAATAAGTTATCTAAAGGTCATATTTTTAATGTCAAATGTCATGAGTGGTGGTAGGTTTTAAATTTATAGACACATATATGTATAGAGCACAACCAAGGCAAAGACTCTCAAATTAACATTTTTTTTTGCCCACATAAAGGAGATGGGATACACCGAGGACCTAGAAATTTACTTTAGTGGAACTTGTTCTCCGTAATGGGCTGATCTGTAGTATTAAGTTCGCATTAATTCAAATAATCCTCACATCCAAACAAATATTCAGGAATGGTTGTCCTCAGCTTTTGACGGAGTTGATGTCGCATCATTTGTTCGTTATGTTAAGCGCATTTAACGCTAAATACGCGCTGAGTATATAGCAACATCGGTTTTGTTTGTAAAATGTCTACCAAAATCATCCATTACCATCTGCTTACCTTTTGCTTATTTAAGATTTCAACGTAACGGCAAAATATTGTAAACTCTTGAGTTATTGCATCCAAGACTTAACTGTATTTTTTCAATGAATGCTATTGTGTTATGTCTAGTAATATCACCTATAAACGTTTACTACAGATTATTACCAAATTTTAATGTAAACAACTAGTTATATAATTTCAGAAAAAATAACAAAAATACTTTATATACATGTATATAGATTGATGTTTTTAAGGTTTTACATTGAAGGATTTAGCAATCAAGTGGCAACTAAAGAGACGGTTTCAAAGTAATACCTAGATAGACTTAAGATTATATTTTTAATGATACCTTAGCTGAGCTTTTCTTAGCTTCAGTATTCAGTATGCGTTTGGTCACTTAATGAGTATTATAAGGAGACTAGATTCAACATGTGCATCTACAGATTGATCGAGTTAGATGAATGAAAATATGTTTTTATTATACTTTATAAGCAAAGATCATGGAAGAGAGTGTCCCGGTCCTGGGTTGGATGGTCTCCACACCACATCCCCTCCCAAAATATTCTTTTTATTTGATTTAATACGGTAATTTTTGTTTGAAGTGCTCAGTTTTGTGCGTATATGGAATGTTTTCTGCTTTTTCGACCGATCTTCGTCAGAGTTCAAGATTTTTTTTCAAACTAAAATGTGTTCTAAACATTTTTATGGATGTGACTACGCCACTGCAAATAGTATTTCTAGAAAAAAAAAATGCCTTGTGCAGAGATTACTAGTAATTTCATGTTTTGAATGTTTATTTCACTATTTGTTTTAAATTAAATGAGAGAAAAAAAACTCTTTATTGTTATAAATAAAGCTAAGACCACTCCCATTCTACCAAATTCAAAACTTATGCGTGCATTTAAAGAAATTGCTGATGTACTGAGTAAGCTATATTCCTGGTCTTCATGTGTTCTATTAAAATTCTTTTTTATTCTTTTAAATACATTAATGGACACCAGAATATTTAAGTTTGTAGAACTTGTTCACTTCTTTTAAAACCGTGAGATATGAATCAGTTCCATTTACTAAAAAGTTTAAATTTATTCTGGTTCAAATTCAGGATTTTTAAGGACTTATTTACGCTGATTATTTATTAATTAGCGCTAACAGAAAAACTAAGTCCCGATTGGCATGATTAAGTTTGGTACATTGTCTATAATATCTAAAACAATTGACAGTTTTCACCCGATTTACCAGTATTAGAGCACAAGAAATCGGGTCGATAACTTTTATATAGTACATGTAGTATAGATATTTTGAGACACCAATAAGCAGTGTAAATGAACTGTTTGTATATATATGCCAAGTTTATCCTAAACCACTTCCCACAAAGCAGTGCTGTATTAACGGAATGACAATTTTATAGAATTAGTGGTGCATACTGCTGTTATAAATTTACATGATCACACCACCAAGAAATAAATATTAGCCTTGTTTCAGGCGCGTAGCATCGCCAGCCCTCCCCCCCCCACCCCTACCACGCTACGTGTCTGTATTTTGCGTGGATTTGTACAAGGTTAAGGATCAAATAAATAAACTCTTAAACAATTAAACCTAGACCCTAGAGAGGAAACAAAATACATGTACATCGCTTTTAGTCTTGCAGTATCTTTTATCGTTATCTTTAGAATTCTAGAACACATTTCGAAGGTTTAAAGTCTACTAAAAAAAGTTACAATCTCTGTGAAAACTAGTTCTGGATTGAATTTTGCTTGTGATCCCTGCCTTTGATAATTTATTTCATACCAGAACGTTTACAAAAGATAGCACAAGTAATAAAAATAAACATGTATTTATACTAAACACCTTTAAAGTAGAGTTACCTTTCTTCGCCGATCTAACCTTTCTTGTAAATCACGAAAACGGGAAATAACAATGTGATTTGCACTTGTTTGCAATTCTGGGTCATTTGTGTTATACTGATAATAATTTGAAATATGAAAATTGTTTAGCAAATGACGCATGTTCTCTCCCAGGAACAAACATTGTAAATTGCAAATTGTTTTATTGCTTTGTGATAAATATATATAGGCTTTCTTTTTTGTATTACATGTATTATTACAGTTATTTTAAAACTTAAAAATTCATGAAGATTTTTAAACCTGATACTATAGTAACCGTGCACACTAGTATTACGCATCTATTCTTAACTATAAACTTTTAAAAATGGACAAATCTTTTGTAGTGTGATTTCGGATTTTGAGTATCATGTTTTGAAGCAAAATTTTCAACAAACTATGGCTATTCGCTTTCTGTAGGACCTTCGAGAATCTTTCGTTCGCCGTTTGATGCTGCCATAAATTCGTCTCTGCAAAAGATAACGAAAACTTGTTATCGAAATTTGTAAACAAAGGAGTTGTAATTTCTTCACGATGCTTTCCCTTCTGTCACATTTGAAGAGAAACAACCCGGATATCTGACAAAAGTCAATACAAGAAAATTTACCATTCCCGTATATTTTGAAGTAAAATTTACCAATCCTGTAAATTTAAGACGTGTGTCCTCGCCTCTTGTCCGTCGTCATTCGAAGTCCACCATCTTGGTAAAAATGAAAGCCGTTAATATAATTGTGTTGCTAACTTGTGTAGTGATTTATATAGAGAGTAAGTATTAACAATGTTCATAAAAAAAATCATTTCAAATATTTAAAACAATTTTATCCTCCAAAAAAATGTCAATTACAATGTAAAATATTATGCTAAAAATTTATCTAAAATAATAGTAAGAAGATTTTGGGGTAACTGAATTTTCTTAATATATTAAAATGTTAGTTGGAAATAGTGATATTTTAAATGTTTATTAATAATTGCTTCAGGTTCCCCTCTACAAACCACACAGAATAATGATTTGTCAATTCATGAAGGTAAGCAGGTTTTTTTAATGATATTCCACGTTTTTTTTTAAGTAACTAACTATAAAATCCTTCAAAAATAACATACTATTCATTCCACGATTTTTTAAGTAAAAATTGCAAACTAAAAAACCCTTCAAAATGAACAAACTATTCATGTGTAAACAACCGTTTCTTTCAAAAGTTTCCGAAGCAAATTTCTCCAAAAAAAAAAAATGGTCGATTTATTTAAACCCGTATTTTAATTTTTAATTTTTGGGGGTTGGGGGGGGGGATGGGGGTATTCTTAAAGTGTTTTGGTTTTGCTTTGTTATGTTTGTTGTCTTATATATAAAAAAACCATTTTACCGTTAAATATATATATATAGCGGTTGTTGTTCCTATACCACTGTCTGCACTACTCTCTGTTCAATATTTACAGTGCCGTCCATGCTGAAGACCTGTACCAGCACCCATCACTGTCACTGTGTACAGGGCGTGCCCATGTGTCACGACGGACACTGTCACTGTCTTTTTGCCATACAACTTGGACATGACGTGAGTCAATTAAGTTTTTACCAGCCGTATAGCCATAGTTCCGTATATATATGCAAAATAACAAACAATTTACGGCACAAAATATGTGCATTTTTTAGCATACCTCTTTAATTCAATTGTTCCATCACAGAATTCTTAAAAAGCAATTTTGCTACTAATTTTTATTTTTATTTGCCTCCAAAATTAATTTAAACACACTCATTAATCTTGTAGTCTTGGAAACTCCGTTAAGGTTCTTCAGTGGCGGATCGGGGGCGGGGGGGGGGGTTGGAGATACAACTCCCTCATCTCAAATAAACCACGTAACACTAATCTAAGGAATAAAATATATAAACATTTATATTTATTTATATAAATAAATGACAAATATAAAACAATTCAAACTATATGGAAGAAAAATAATACAAAATATTTACATTTTCCAGTGTCTTTGCATATGATAACACTACGTATCGATTTTGTACTATATAACCAAATTGAGGCGCCAGCGGGGTTTGCTTATATATATTTAAATATTTAATCGTACACTGGCATGAAATTATATAAATATAAGTAATAAGGAATCATTCTTTGAATATTATGAGGTGATAATTTCGGTCGGGGCGTGATCAAATCTATCATAAAGCCCTTCGGGCTTTATTGGATTTGATCACGCCCTGACCGAAATTATCACCTCATAATACTCAAAGAATGATTCCTTATTCCTTAAATAAACTTTCTAAACAATTATGCAAAAACAGATCCTGTGTTACGTAACAGGAACAAGTATATAGGAAACTTTTGATTCGCATATTGCATACAATTTTGTTATATTTTTCATATTCTAAAATACAAGATACAAATCATCCATCAACCAGACAGGTGACCGATTTCTTAAGAACCTACATATTTTTTTTTTTCAACTTTCAACTTTCAACTTTCTTTATTGCGTAAGACATACATCTTATTGTATATGAAATGTTTTTAACAAAATATGTGCAGCACAGTGCTGGGATTTAGTAACAATCTGGTAATAGCAACAATGAGTAGGTAGTATAGAAATAATATCATTGGAGAATGTACAACACATGGATTTAGTTACAACACTTGTTGAATAATTAATATATCAAACATTACGTAGTTTGAAGGCATGATGCAAGAACTTCCCTAAGTTACAGAGTTCTTTGACATTGTTTACACATAATAGCTGTATAAATTTATACATCGATGGTTTTTTCCAATAGTACATTTTGATATATTTGACTCTTAATTGCTGGTAGCGTGGACATATTAAAACAAAGTGATATTCATCTACAAAACTCACATATTCTGTTATTACGCAAAATATTTCTATGGCGTCCACTTTCTATAGATAAATTATGTGATGACATTCTGATTTTACTGAGTTGTTTTTTGTAAATACAAGGAATGGGTTTCACCAGATAATATTGTAATGAAAAATGGTCAATAATGTTTCTATATAACATACATCTAGATGAACTATTTATATCTGCAATAAGATTTTGCACAAAATTGTCAATAATTCTTTGTTTTATAAGTAAAAAATGGCTTTTATAACAAATTTTGTCTTGTTCAGCCCAGATGTGGCCTAAACCAATTTCAAGCAATTTGTCCTTGATATCTGACACCCAGTTTGATACATTTTTTGATTTTTGTTCACACTCTTCAAACATTTTGTCATAACATGACCTAATAATACAGTTTCTACTTTGTAATAATTTAAACCAAAACTTAAAAATCCGAAAATAGCGTACAATCTTCAAAATACACCATAGACGTATTTGTATTTTTCTAACACACAAAACATTTTTTATGAATTCTAAATGTATTTTCTCAATGTCACGCGCACTGTGGTTTCCCCAAACTTCACATCCGTAATTCAAAATGCTACTTACATAAGTGTCAAAAAGAGAGAACATAGTTTCAACATTTAAATTCAATTGACTAACCTTAGATCTTAGACAGAACATTGCTTTTCTGCCTTGACTTGCTAACTGTTTTTGTGTTACATTAAAATTTCCATTATAGTTCAATAAAACACCAAGGTATATAAATTTATCTACAACTTCTACTTGGTCAGTGTGTATATGCCATTTTTCGTTTTCATGGATTTTACCTCCATTTCTAAATACAACAATTTTAGTTTTATCTGTATTAATGGCCAAGTCCCATTTTGAAGCGTAATCATGTAAAGTGTTTAACATAAGTTGAAGTTCATGTACAGATTCAGCAAAACACACCATGTCATCAGCATACATTAACGTAAAGAGATTTAATTCTTGTACTTGCAAAGGGACATTACCATTCTTAATGAACTCCATTTCTAAATCATTGACATAGAATGAGAAAAGAATGGGGGACAAGACCTCCCCTTGTAGAAGACCAAGTGAATTTTCAAAAACATCAGATAACATTCTTGGTGTCTTAATACATGATTTCATATTATTATACATAGAACGTATAACATTTAATAACTTTCCTCTGATACCATACATTCCAAGTTTTTGCCCAAGTTTAAAACGCTCTACAGTATCAAATGCTTTTTTGAAGTCAATGAAACAACAATATAATCTTTTTTTCTTGCGTAGAGACATACTAATAATTGAGGACAAGCAAAAAATAGCTTCTGCAGTACCTATGTTGGGTTGAAACCCGAATTGAGCATCTGTAATAACATTGTTTTCATTAGCCCAATTTATAAGCCTGTTATTTAAAATTGAAGTAAAAAGTTTACAGAAACAGCTTATTAGACTTATGCCCCTATAATTATTCGGATCTGTCGAGTCACCTTTTTTAAAAACTGGAACAATTACTGATTTGGCCCACATTTTAGGAAAAATACCAGATTGTAAAATTCTATTACACAAATTCTGTACAATAGGGAGGAGGTTTTGCTTAAATTCAATAAAATATTCATTAATCAGTAAGTCTGTTCCATGACTTTTGTCTCTTTTAAGATTAGATATTGCAGTCACATCGGCCAAATACGATAAGCCACATATGGTCATAAAATGTTTCGGCAGTTTTTGTACTTATGAGCATAATGTTTTGAAATGCCAAATGCCATTCTTGTGGATTTCGTTGTAAAGTTGATACTGACACTAAATTAAATATTCATTGTGGAGCAAGACCTACCGTATTAAGATATATTATTGATAGGATCAATGGCAATGAATCTACATGTACGTAGCATTGAAACTTTCATTTCACTGAATCCCTGGAGATGGAAAACACAGGTCTATACGCAACAATATCGGGATTTCTTCGTATTCTTGTAATGTCAGTTTTCAAACATCCTCACAATTTCAGGGATCCTGAATCCACTCGTGGCAACCCCTGACATTGTGAAGATAATTTTTGAAATGTCGGGTTTCTTTAAAGTTACATGTATTTTATGATTTTATGCATGAAAGCAATGTAAGAAAACAAAATTTTTGACTAAAACTCCTTAATTAGTTAACTACACTTTTTTCTAAACATTTTTCAAACAATAATTAAAATGCAAATTAATTGAACATATGTTAACGGGCGCACCATTAATTACGCTTATGTCATGATTTCGTTTTACTCTTTAAAATAAAAAAATCCAGAAGTTTTCGAAGGCTTCTCACCTTGGACCCACATCAAGACTTTTTACCAGAACTTTTGGGGTCTCAATGCGCCCCATTCCCACAGCATGCGTCTGTAAAAAAAAAATCCTGTGTGTGTACATGTACTTTATACTACCAAACAACTCAAACACCCCTCTTCTTTGAAAAAATTCTGGGTCCGCGCCTATTGTCTAATCTTCGGCCCGATTTTCAAATTCATCATCTGCAGTCGCACTATATTTATGAATTGAAATCAAAAGAAACTTTTCTAAGGTATAGAGGCGTTCAGCAATGTTTGTACAGCTGAGTTATAACGGAGAATAAGTAAAATGCTGAAAAATTTGCAAACATTTTAAATTTTAACCCTCACCTATGTTTTATGGACTACAGATGAACTTATGTCATTGGTTATATCATTAGCGTTATTAATTTACAAAATATTTTTTTTCAACGTAATATAGATTTATAACACAAATAGTTCCCAGTTTTAAAAGAGTTATCGAACATTGCTGATGACAATCCGAGATCGTAAATCCACAAACACGCAGATTGATATCTGTTAACAAAACCATTCTACCTCACATTTGGGATGGGTGAACGTGTTAAGCGTTGGAAACACATCGGTAAAATGTATTAACATTTTAAGGGCATAAAAAATGTTCTTAAGATTGTGTTAAAAAATGAGCTAGATTAGTGTTAGTGTTCATGACTATTCTTGACTGAGTAGTAGTGTTTCATACCCTTAGTTTCTTTACATTTAAGTACTAAATCTTCTCTTTATTTTTAATTAAAGGGAAATTCGGACAATCAGCAGTCGACAGAACCATTACAAGAAACCATCACCAAAGAGCCATACAACCAAAGCATTGATAAGGAACCAGATAACGGGTCGGAAGCAGGGATCATCTAAAATGACAAGGAATATCAAAGCAAACCTGTGCACTGAACTCTGAAGAGATTTCTATTTTCTCTATCGATGAAATGAACTTGGTTACAATAAAGAACTTAAAAATATTGTTTGTTTGAATCATATTTTTTATATCACTTGCTCTAATATAAGTGAATAGAGAAATGATAGTTTGTTTTTGGATAACGTCCCGCACTCTTTCTACAGTATACTCAGTATGCAATGCGACATCAAACGATGGTGAATACACGTAACTGATTGTATGTGTACATGTATGATTGTATGTGTACATGTATGATTGTATGTGTATGTGTACATGTATGATTGTATGTGTACATGTATGGTTGTATGTGTACATGTATGATTGTATGTGTACATGTATGATTGTATGTGTACATGTATGATTGTATGTGTACATGTATGATTGTATGTGTACATGTATAATTGTATGTGTACATGTATGATTGTATGTGTACATGTATGATTGTATGTGTACATGTATGTGAACTTATCTATGTCAACATTTCTCAATAAAATGTTCTTTAATTCATTCCTACACATAAAATTGAAATTCAAGACGTTTCATTTTTCATTTGCTATTATTCCTTACCTTCTAATAATCTCATCATTTAACTATGGTTGTATTTCTATATAATGCATTTAATTAAGGAAGCATATGCTCAAACAATGTAAAACTAGCATTTCGTTTTTAAAAGGGCTTTTAAAAAACTCATTATTGACGCCGTGCAAATAAATTTCCACGAATTGGCAAAGGTGTTGCAAATCTGGGTCTAAAAAATTATAATTTGTAAGTCAGTACGTAATTATAATAAACAGAGAATAAAGAACAAAAATCATAAATGAATACATATATTATACAATACCACTTTTGAGTACAGCTGAACAAGGGAAGTTTTACTAGTATTTCAAACAGTCAATGCTGTAACAAAGTTATGACAGTGCACGGTTTCTCTTCGGATTAAACTTAACTTAAGACCACTGCAGCATATATGATACATAGTTTTACATATAATTCCCTCCGTCAATATGCATAATACATGGTACACATCTAAACCGAAAACTGCTAACAGTGCACTTCACCTAAGAGGCCAAAACACAATTGTTAACCTCTAGCCTATGTCACTTTTTTATCAAGGCAGATGTTTTGATATCTGCCATTGTCTACGGAAGACGGTTCTAGGAGATACACATGGCGGTCCTACCTATATATACAGTCCGGCCCGCCGATATGTACGAGCAGTTCGATAGATTCTTACCCTATCGAAGGCTACTTCAAATTCTGGTAAGAATAGTTTTGGTATAGTCTTTGCAATAAGTACTTAAAACTCAATATAAAAATCACATTTTGTTCACTCTTCAAAGGTTTGACATTACCTTAATGAATTCGTATTAGTAAGGATAAGAGAATTGGTGTTCTGTGTCAGGTTGGCTACAAATATTCTATAAATTTATATTTTTTAACCTATTAAGTTAAAACATTACTTGAATGTATTCGTTGTGGTAAGGATGAAAGAATATGTTTTGTGTCTTGCTGGCTCTAAATATTCTTCAAAATTAAATGTTTTACTTATATGTTGGGTATAAACATTACTTGAATGTATTTGTTGTAGTGAGGATGAGGGAATTGGTTTTTCTGTGCTTGATCGGCTCTATCTTGGCCGCACACCACCATCACACAACTATACCGACTACAACCCTGGACCCAAATAGCGATGAAGCCAGGATGCAGAGGCTGGAAGGGGGAGTCGAGAATCTGGCGAGACAGCTTATGATGCAACAACTGTTTGTAGAGGAACGAATCAGAAGCGATGGAGATTCTGGTATTAAATCACTCAAGAATAAATATATATTATTTTTGACAATTCGTCTTGCATTTACACTTTTAAAGTCAGAATACAATTTCATTGCAAAGACTTTCATGCATGTACCATTTCATTTATTGATTAACTTTATTTCATCTGCCTTTAGGTATCAAACAGGTTCGATTGAATCATAAAGGCACCAGGACCTTTTTCTCGGACACGCACAGCATGGGGTCCATTAACTCCATACACGACCACTCTAACTATATCAACACTATTGGTATGGGAGAGGTCATTCCCGTCCTAAATGGCGTCGAATTCAGAACCCGCCACAACGACTACAAGCTCCGCATGCCGCACCCGAACTCCACCGCTTACCATGCAACCGTGGACATCCCTTTTCCCGAGGTTCCTCCATCAGTGAAAAACCAACCTACTTTGGACAAGCAGATTGAGGAGATGAAAAACTACTTTAAGGCGTGGAAATTTCAGAACCCATCTTTTCGCGATTATCGTCCATATTTCAAACCCGTTCTTTGCTACATGGAGGGGGCTTGGACCACAAACACGAAAACTTTAGACGAGCCATTCTCAAGTGACCGTCATTTCATTGATGCTGCAAGTTGGTTTGATTTACAGGAAAAGATTAGGTTTACCTCATACACAGGAGGAAAGCACAATCTGGAGAACTTTTCCTTCCTTCCAACAACAATTATCAATATGAGAAACGGAACCCCCGAGTATGCCCAATGGAACTACAGAATTTTGTGCCATCCCATCAAAGGAGACCTACCTCTGAAGGCATTTGAACCTGTTGACGATTTAGCCTCAAGACTAGCGCACAAATACAACCTTACCAAATTTTCCATGACACGATCTGCAAGATTCCATCTCGCTAGCGAATACCGGCACGCACATTTCTTGCCAGAAAAGGGATATGGAGTATTCCAAGACAGAGTGTACACACACAGTATCATGGATACCATCATGAATCAAATTCCCGGAAAAGACAACTACCCGGCTAATATATTCGATAAATCCTTAGGCTTAGAGATGCTTGACCCCTTTAGTTCCACAGGAAACCCCCTGAACACTGGATATTACCACAGAAGGTACAAGTATGACGATAAAGGAGCGATGGGAACTAAAACTAACAACAGAGGATTCGCCGACAAAAACCTGTGGGTAGCACAAACCACAAGCAACCACATTGCGCCTATCCATATCAACGACTGTCACAAGGTCAACAGGACTTACACTGAGTGTAAAGAAATCGAGGCTAGATACACATATGCCATCCCACTTGAAATCATCTATATGACACCACTGAATTCCTGGAATCCCTACAATCTACCATATTGGGACAGGGTCCACGGTAGATACACACCAACTAAAAACCACAGGAACGGGGCATTCAATGCAACTAATGCATACAATGGAACAAACTACGCAAACTATTACTGGACACCTACTGCCTTCTTTAGCGGAAATGAACTGAATCACGATGCCGCAGATACCGTCAAAAACTCGGTTGGTGTCTTGGACAGTCACGGAAACGTAAGGAGAGTCAGCGCTTCCGGAATCAGAATCTTCCTTCCAAACATTCCAGGGGTCGGCGTCCTTCGTCAGAGATGGTCCGTTACACCCGTTCATCGTGATGGTTCTAGCGTACAGAAAGAACTGGACGCCATGAAAGAGATGATCAACCATATTGGCGCGTTCTCGAACTTGTTCCAAGAACCCCCTGCAGTGACCGGATCAGCTGTACAACAAGCCCCAGACGCACATTTCAGAACAAGCCTAGCTACCAAGGATCCTCCAGGAAGACATTACCACGAGCTTTTCATCGAGGACTCTGACTACAAATTGGCAATGAGCGGACAGACCGTCACCGCAGAAACTACCATGGAGAGCTCGCACACTCACATGGTCGAGGTGGCTTACGAGCCCCACACGCATCAGTGGGTAATCAAGAAGTGTGACGATATGGCCCACTGCTGGGACGGGCACTCTGAAATCCTGACCAAAATCCAGTGATAAACTGTTTACTATCATAATCATTTGCACAATAAAGGTATCTAATTTAATATCTGTGTTAACTGATTTTACTGCTTGCTATTGCATGGAAATTTCTTACATATGTCTTTTACTTATTTAATTTTAATTTAATTATTTTAATTGTCAACGAGTCTATTCATTGACAATAAAAAATTGTTAATTAGTAAAAGACACATATAACATATGGTGCTGTCTTGAATTTGAAGGAGTGCTTAGGCGTAGTGGGTTAGATCCGTTTAATTAAAGTACAAAAAACTAGCAGAAACTTTTAATTTTTAAGAAAGTAATAAAAATACGTTAAATAAATAATACATAATTCCCTGTTATAAATCGTATAAGCCAATTTAACAAATAGTTTGCGATAAATGTTATGAATATCACTATGACAATATAGTGCATGTGTTTAAAAAAAATTGTCTATCCTTTTACCTTGTATCTAAAACTCCATTATACTGAGATGTGTTCAGCTAGTCGCAATGAATTCAAATTCTAAGCTTTCTGTTAACTGTTGGTGATACTAAAAGGAAAGTTGAAAAACAAAGCAACCAAAAACAAACCCAGCTTCTACGGTGTTTTTGGAATATATATGTAGGTACATGTTTAAATAATGGTTAATATGATTTACTTTTATTCAAACTGTCAAACGTCTTTTTAAATAAATAGCTTTCAAAATGAGATTAGGAAGGAGTGGGGGCACGAAATGGTGCGACATCAATAGATTGTGAATAAATTAAAATTAGATCATCAAGCAAATTAAGGAGAAGGAAAATCCAAAAGGCTAGAGGGGACCAATCACTAGAAAAAAAAGAATATTTATATCAAATCATATAAAAAGCGGTGGCTTCTTGTTTGTGAAATCAAATGGGTAACAAGGTAAATACTCTCAGGAAGAATTTTCCTATGTTTACTTTTATCAGTGTATTTGAATATGGGCGTAATCATATCTATCATTAATCCCTTCGGGCTTATATATGATTCCTTATTTCCTGGATATATCCATTCATTCCCTAAATTAAATACATGCGGTCATAAAAGGGCTATAATTGGGGTGTTTGATAACAAATTGAATTGAAACAAACAAAATCTCAAGCAAATATGTTAGATATGAAATAAAAAACAAATACATGTATTTGATTATTGCACGACACAGAAAGAGTTTCAATTTAAAGTTTACGGATATTTTTTACTGTGTTTGCTTTGATCCTAGCTTTTCTACTCCTCATTTCAAACAAAAATCATATCAGTGCAGTTAGTTCACATTTAATAGATACATGGTTAATTCAGGAAACATGTTTAAACCTCTCTGCCTTAATTATCCCATTGGTTTTACCCGATGTTATTGATCTATAATATGATATGAAATTGTTATATAGCAAATAATATGTTAACCAAGTTTCACAAAATTAGAGTCGGTAGAATAAAAGGACATTTAAAAATTAAATGAAAGCTAAGACGGGGTACATATACAGCGCTTTATGCTTTTTGCCTTTGGTAGGGACAAAGCGAGTATTATCTACTGCGTTAGAACCTATCAAAGAGTTATTCTATCCTTCACCGATATCGAAATATCACATCAGTATTGTTGCAGTACTCGACATCTTTCTGGCGGAAATAACAAAATTCACAAATACATGTAAAAGGATTGGTATTATTATAAAATTTAGATGGATTAAGTTACAATTTTTTTTCAAAAAGTTGATACTTGCTTTTGTATAAAATTTTGGTCGTTGTGCACGCAATTTCAAATGATTCAGCTATTTTAGGGTACATTCAAACCTTGTTCAAAACAATGGTTAACTTTAGACGACGATATGACATTTTCGTTTAAATGGTCATTCTAGAATGTTTTGGTAATTTATGTTGGACGAAGGAAAACAACCGACTAATTAAAATTGTCGTCAGGCATACATGTATAATATTATGTATAAAAAAAAAAATAATAAGAGTACGAGCTGTGATATTGTGCTACCAAAAAATGCTAATTATAATAAACTTGTGTGTTACTCAGTCTCATGAAATAGCTTATCACAGTTTGGACAGTTTAGTTGTAGTTTACAACATAGAGAATACTACATGTACAAATATATACACAATTTACACTTTATGCGTGAGTAGAGGAAAAAATAAACAGTTATAATGGTTCTGTACATAATATTTATGAAGTATAAATGTACATTTTTTTATGTAGATAAATATATAGGAATTAATAACCAGGATGTTTAGCCTTCTCGTTTACAATACTGATAAATTTACATAACTTGCTTATGATCATACCTCTATCTTGGAGGTCCGTGTTGCTCTGCTTTGAATTTGTATTTCGTTTTCTGGACTTTTGAGATGGTTGACGGTTTGTTATTGTCATTTATTCATTGAGGAAAAAAGCAATACATGTATTACTTATAAAGGTTTTTAACCCATTATGTCGTTGGTTTTGTTGGCCGATTAAGACAAATTAATCCTGTTAATAAATATCAATGCAGCAATGTAACAAGTATTCCTTTTAAAGGAATGATCGGCATGTAGGCTAATATCATTGGTCAGCTCTGTTAATGTACATGCAATAAACAATATATAGCACTGTCTTGTTGATTTCCAATATAATTAACAATTCTTTTAAAAGATAAGATTGCATGTCAACGAATTTACAGGCACGTAGCATCAGGGGGGGGGGGCAGGTTTTTTTTTTAATTTTGCTTGTCAAGATTTTTCGATGATTCTGCCCCCCCCCCCCTTTCAAAAACGATGCTACGTGCCTACGAAAATTGTCAATCAAAATTTGATACTCGTTGGCAAACATAAAGGAGATGATATAATTAAACTTTGTTTGAAGATAACCATAATTCTACATTCAATTATCTTGAATCTTCTAAATTGTTATTAATTCAAAACATAACCTTACATATCTTTTTATTTACAATCTAAATATCATGTTTATCCCCGGACAAATGGATTATGAGTCTGTTTGGGTACGAGTCAGTTTGGTACGACTTCACTTTACCCCGTTCCGAAATAGCAAGACATGAATATGATATTCTTTTAGTATGCGAATTATACTTCCGATAAATATTCTTACGCATATGTGAAGACAAACGTGATTAGAATCAGTTTGTATGAAACTGTGTATGTTTTTATTTCAAGGCAAACGGATAAGAGTAACGTTTATTTAGTATTCTATGTGTATTTAAAGATTTAAATGAGGTTGTCATTGCAAAGTAAATAAAGTAGTGCGATGCGCAATGCGTGCGCAAATAGTAAAATTTGCCGGATGCCTCATATGGACACAACTGTGATCGGCCGAAGCCGATCACAAAAATGCAAAATACGCATTTTAATTCATTAGATCTGTCAATATATTTTTTAATCATTACATTACGATTATTTGCAAATTGATCATCTGTACATTGTACGAGTTTCGGACACGAAGTTTGATTCCTCACAAAACTAATCAGATTGGAAATAAACAAGTCTCAATATTTTATTGGATTGAGATAGCATCTTATAGTTTAAACCAATCTTTTGTTTTATATGTATATTAATTATGAAAAAAAATATTCAAATTGATCGTAACTATTGCAAAACCATGAGTATATGATTGAAAATGATTATTCTGTCTGCAACCGGAGCATTCATATTGAACGCTGTGGTATAAATAAACTCTAGATGTTGAGCAATGTTTTGACGATATGTACGTGAATGAAATGTAATGAACAATTTTGAAAACATAATATACATTATCAATTAACAAAATGTAGTAAAATTTTAATAACACCATTTTGTAATGTTGATGTGGCTTCCATGTAATTTGGAGTTTGATATCATTTTATATTAATCAACCATGATTACTTGAACATTTCAAGTACAAGTAGTCCAGTCCACTTATTGGAGATTAGATCAAGATTATATTGTGCGGATTTTTTTTATTTTTAGCTGAATAAGAAAACATGGTTGTTTCTTTGAATGTTCAATTGCTTACCATTGTTCACTGACAATTATTGCACGTTACTCAATGAGTTCAGCAACAGTTGAGGTAGTGACATTATTAAGGTCCCTCATACTTTACACGTAATTATAATAGTCCGAGGTTCCATCAAAGCCAGCTACTGATGCAAATAAGGATACGTCACTATTCTAAAAAAAATTTCAACCACCATCAGATAAAGGGGCGGAAACAGGAATTCTCGGGGAGAGAGAGAGAGAGAGAGAGAGAGAGAGAGAGAGAGAGAGAGAGAGAGAGAGGTCATACTCATTGACTACACGTGATACATTGGCATATCGACGTACATACAATAATATGTTATACAGAACTAAATCAACCCCAACCATCCTTTGTTTTGGTTTGAACATATTTTATTGATTAAACAAAAGGATCAAAATCAAGTTCTAACAACTTACAAGTTCTTCTCCTTAAAAATAAGCATCCTTTGATATCCGAGAATGACACAGAAACGGAAAAACCCTATAATCTCTACAGTGTTATTAAACTGTCATCATATAAATCAATTTGAAGGGGGGGGGGGGTTCATTGCATGTACATATAGTAAGCTACGAAACATTTACCATGAAAAAGAAACAAAATGTAGTCTTTTATTCATTAATTTAGGATGTCATAATACTTAGAATTAATAATCTCTACAGTGTTATTAAACTGTCATCATATAAATCAATTTGAAGGGGGGGGGGGTTCATTGCATGTACATATAGTAAGCTACGAAACATTTACCATGAAAAAGAAACAAAATGTAGTCTTTTATTCATTAATTTAGGATGTCATAATACTTAGAATTAATATAATTTGCATTCATCTCATTTAAGACTACCAATTAAACTATTATTTTCCTTGAATTTATGAACATGTATCTTGGAATATATTCTATATTCCAATAAATTTTATCTGAAAGCTACCATAGGTACTTTAACATGTATCATGCCCTCCTTTTAGTCACAATAATATTGCCTTGTATCCAACTGAGAGACTTTCGTTAGTGTACCTGTACTTATAATGCTTGATGTGTATTGCACTTTTCCAGTACTTTAGATTCCGGAGCCCCTGACAATTACTTTGTTTTATCTTGGCAGGTGCCCGGTATCTGCTGCATATGGTCGCTGTTTAAGAGTTTCAGATAGGGGACCTCAGTATAAAGACTGATGGAAGATAGGAGTCATGGAGCAGTTCGGTGGATTCCGTCTATCGTAGGCTACGTAAGGTAGGATGCCAAGCTTCTCGGGTTCCATTATTTGATTTTTAGCTTATTTTGTTTTAATAAAGTTTAATTAAAATTAGTTAGAGACTTCTAATATTTTACAGCAAAATTAATGATAATACGGTATATTTGACACAATAAGATAGTATAATAATGTATTTTCTAATAAAGCCGTTATTCATATCTATTCAAAATCGTTTTCAAATTAATCAACACAATTTAAGTATCATCATATTTAAATTGTGCGTCTTACGCTTCATCGTACATTTCTTACAAGATCTTCAAATTAAGAATTTTACTTACTGTATAAGCTTCATTTGCAGTCTAATTGAAAATGAAGTACGCACTTCTGTGGATTAGTTCCCTCGCTCTGGTGTACTGTGCTACGCATGCGCCAAGTACAACGATGGATCCCAAAGAGATGCGAATGAAATATCTAGAAAACAGTGTAGAAACTTTGGCCCGCCAGACGATGCTGCAGCAACTCTTTGTAGATGAAAGAACACGTTCCGACGGAGACTCTGGTGAGCAAAATAAATAAGAAGTACAGTTATATATTATTCGCATCCCTAGAAACCCATGATTACATCTTCCTTCGGTAATTGCAGGTATTAAACAGGTACGACTTACTCACAAAGGAACACGGTCGTTCCTTTCTGATACAGCTGGTCAAGATGCTGTAAACGGCATACACGATCATAGTAACTATAAGTCCCTCGTTGGAATGGGTGAAGTGGAGGCTGTCATGAACGGGATAGAGTTTCGCACCAGGCATAATGATTTCGAGTTACGAATGCCAAGCAAAACAAATCAGAACTATCACGCAACAGAGAAAATCCCTTTTCCAGCAGTCCCTCCGTCAGTGTTAAGTAAACATACAGTTGCAGAGCAGATCACAGAAATGCAGAACTACTTTAAAGCCTGGAAGTACCAGGATCATCATCTGAGGGATTATAGGCCATACTTCAAAGCTGTACTGTGCTACATGGAGGCAGCGTGGACGAAGGATATCAAAACAGCCAAGGATGAGTTCCCTAATGACCGACATACTATGGACCCCGAAGACTGGTCTGACATTGAACAAAAGAATCGATTTTATGCCTATGCTGGTGGAAGAGATCGATCTGAGAATTTGGCGTTCCTACCGAAAACTATAATGAATGTTCAGAACGGGAGTGTAGAGTACTCTCAGTGGAACTACAGAATCCTTTGCCATCCTCTTAATAAAGACGTCCCTTTGAAAATCTTTGAACCAATAGATGATTTGGCTACTAGACTTTCCAAGAAATACGACATAAGACAGATTGCCAAAACCAAAGCCGCCAGGTTTAACCTAGCAACCTACGAACGCCATGGCCACTACGACCCTGATCTTGGGTACGGATGGATTAACGATGTTGCATACAGTACGTCTCTCCTTGATGATTACATGATGGAAATCCCAGGTAAAAACAACTACCCTGGCAATCTGGTCGAGGAAACGTTTGGAATGAAAATGTTCCACCCAACCATTAGAGGCAAGGTACTAAACACTGGGTATTACCATCGACGATATAAATACGACAGGGCAGGTGCTATGGGTACCACTACAGCCAATAGAGGATACACTGATGCACATATGTGGACGGCCCAGACTAACAGTGACCATATCTCAAACATAGAGATCACCGATTGTCAGAAGGAAAATAATAAGATGGTTTGTAAAAAGTACCATCCCAAGTATTCATACGCCATTCCGCTAGAGATAATTTACATGACGCCACTGTTATCCTGGAATCCATATAACCTTGTTTTCCACGGAGATGCCAGGGGTGATGCCTATGTGACGGCAGGGGGTCGTCATGGCGGATTTAACGATTCCACGGCTTTCACCGGAATCAGCGAAAAGAACTTCTACATGACTCCAAAGGAATTCTTTGGAGAAATTGGGCATCCTGTTTACAAGGAAGCTGAGGAAGGCGCTGTCGGTGTTTTGGATCATCAACGTAATGTTCAAAAGGTCTTGCCATCCGGTACACGCGTATTTCTTCCAAGTATTCCTGGAGTGGGTCGATTACGCACAAGATATCCAATTGCACCATTGTTCAGAGAGGGATCCAGTGTATATAAAGAACTGGATGCATTGAAAGAACTCGTCAACTTTATCGACTCCCATTCGAGTCTCTTGCAGGATCCTCCATCACTAGTTGGCAAGGTCCCTCAACTTCAACCCGATGCACACTTCCGAACGACGCTAGCTACCAAAGATCCGCCCGGCAGACATTACCACGAACTCTTCATCGAACACGATGACTACGAGCGCGCTTTGCGTCACGAAAAAATCACAGTGGAGACGACACAGGAGAGTTCACACACTCACATGGTGGAGATTACATACGACTCCCAAAGCCACCATTGGGTCATAACTCAGTGTGACGGGGAGCAGCATTGCTGGGATGGACACTCCAACATGTTGGCCAAAATTGACTAGATTAAATTTATCAGAATAAAATATCAAATAAATGTGGTGTTACAACAATGCTTCTTTAAAAGGGCTGGTGGTGAAAAAATATTATTTGAAATTAAATAAATCTTATTACATGTATTTATTTAGTTTAAAATAATTGCGATCAGTCAAATATGGTATAAGGACACGGGTTATAATGAAGAATATTATCTTCAAAGGGACATTCTTGACTATTGGACGATTGGTTTTATTACTTTGAGCCAAACCTTACAGGTTTGAATGATCTGCATGCACTAGAAAATTATTAGTGTGGTACAATGTTCCTGGAAATGTCAACGAATGATAAACAACATGCATATGTACACACGTAAATGGCGGCCATAAAACAATGAAACTAGTTTAGAGAGCAGAGGAGAACTTAAGTTATACGAAAAGGGCTTATACAATTAGTACACTGTATAAACAACATCATTTATTATTTACGTCACTGTTCAGCTTATTAATTTCTGGGCGCGCTGAGTTCTATAACATTAATAAAGGCTCTTTGAAGCCTTGTTTTCTTTTCCATTGAAACAAACCCACACAAATAGATTTAGATAATTGCAGAGAAAGTTTACTGTCAGAAAATTAGCATGAATAATCTGTAAATCTTTTCATATATCAACAGTTTTGTTTTAACTTTGAGCTCGGATAAACTGGTACAAGTGGGGTTTTTTTAAATTAATATTTATTTACGTAATGCAGGGCAAGACGCAACGAACTTAGTACGAGGACATAAACATCCCAAGATCACATCCTACCGATCTGATAGCGGAGATCTATATCGCACTACTTACATTGTATGTACCCCCATTGATCATGCGTAATAGGGATTTTGTGATTCATTTGCGAATGTCTCACGCTCTCGTAAAGAGGTTGATGAATGAAAATTCATAAAAACAGGTTTGAAATATCACTTGACAAAATCTCCAGAGCATATACTCATTTGGGTATCAAACTACAATCTTTATTTCATTTTATTAATATGTAAGAGGGGAACGCTCGGTTTGCATTAAAAATAGTAGTTCGGTTGCTGATTCGTGAAATCTGCATATCTGTTTTCAGCAGAATAAAATGTAAGAATCACATTTGCCTAGTCATTCTTCATTCAAACGTTTGCTGCATTTCTGTTCTTCTTTTCTCTCTCTCTTTTTCCGTTGTGTGCAGTTTTGTTGGATATATTGTTCAGGGTTAATCAATAAATCGCGTTTACAAACAGCTATGGGCCAGATAGGAATTGTTAAGTTTTGAAACGGGTGATGTGGGGAGCGGAAAATAAATTAATAGATATTAAGAAGTAAGAAAAATGACTTCTTCTAACGGAACATAAAGTTTACTTGCTTCAAGACTGATTTCTATAATTGTTCACAGTTTGAACGAACTTGGCTCTCCTTATCAATCGATTCAATGTTCAAATTAAGAAAAATATAGATTTGATTAGCTTATAAGTTTAAAAGTTGCTGGGGTGGATAATGAAAAGGACTTAATGTAATTTTGCGCCGTGTGTTGACAAGGAAATATCTAGGGTTTTTTCTTAATTGAAGAGGATTTGATTAACGTTGCTTTGGGTAAAAACATGGCTTTGAATTAGACCTGGCCTCTGGCTGATCGATTCACAAGGACTGGGAATATGATGTATTTGTAAACATCAAACTTTACATTCTGACAGGAAAAAATTGCATGCATATAATTCTAATCAAAATAAATTCATTCTCAAATTCTATAAACAGCATAGAAAAGATGGAAAAATGAAAGAGTGTGAAATCTTTATTCAACTTATTTGATCGACAATCCTGTCGACCTTTTGTGGTAATAACATATAAAACTTATTTTAATTCTTTGTACTCCGTTTTACATTTAACTGATTGATTATATATTATTACCGCACATTTTTTATTGTTTGAGAAAAAAAAAGAGATTATGTTACATAACAATGAATGAACTATTTCAAGAGCAGTCACGAATATGATTTTGTAGGGGAAGTCCCTTTTACCAAACAACAATAACTAAACTGTGGTAAAAATAAAGGATTCTAAAATAAAATCAAACCACTATTGCGAACAATGACCAGACTTATAACTGTAAATTGATATCAACTATATCTGATTCTAAATTAAGGCCGATTAAGTAATCTAAATGAATACACGACATTTTAATGAACCTTTCATTGTTTTCATATTCAGCGAAAGAATTTCATTTCAGTTTATTAAGTGCACCTTTTTTTATTAATTCATAAATTGTTTTTTTACGTTTCACACACACATTTTCAATGCATTAACAAGAATCAATTATACGCTCTTTGAGCAAATAATCATCTTTAGTAACGAAACCTTTCGTTGCATCGCGGATCTAGACGTTAGAACACTACTTTTTGTAAAAACAGTTTAGATCCGCCGATGATTTTTTTAATTGGCAAGTTACAGTATTTACGAAATACACAAACACGTCGATTAAGTACAAGTACATATAAACAAGAGCCGTAGATCTCCTCGTCGCATTGATTTACGTTGAACAGGTGAGGCACGGCGAGTTGAATCGTTCGCTTGACCTGGATTGACACAACACGCAGGTGAATCGCAACGGAAGCCATTTTTAGCCGAGGAACAAGCAAGCGTGCGGAGCGATAGTATGCATTCGCGGTGAAGCGTTTATTGGGAGATGGTGTAACTTTTTTCCTATACGTTTTTACTTAGATTTGACAGTCAGTGTAATCGGACAGCCATGTTTCCACAAGGAATTAATATAGCGTTAGGACTTAGCTATATGCTATGTACTCTACTACAAATTGTAGGGTTTGGGACCCCCGCTTGGGTAGTTAGTGATTACAATGGGGAGATTTTCGATTCCTGTGGACTGTTATTCTGTGTGTCATGTCGAAATGGCAGTGGATGCGAGACAAAAACATACCTGCAAACTTACCAAGAATACAATACTGCGGACGGAGGTATGTGGAGTTATAAATAGATATATGATATGTTGGGGGGGGGGGGTGGTGGCTGGCAATAAGTTATTGTTGATATGTGTGTCTGAACTTTTTTGAACAACAGAATTTATTACTTGTAAAAAAAAAAATAATAAAAAATAAAAAACATGCTCATGGTATACATGTAGATATATTGTCAGTTACGTATAAATGTAAAATAAATTTGTGTTTAAAATTGTATCCCAGTTGATATTGACGATATGAATCGCTATATTTGTCCCCTTTACAACGCATCTTGAAAACCTTTCATTGTAAGGAACTTTTGAGTTATTTTTTTTAAATTAAATCACGTAAAATTTTCAATTAATTTAATTCGTACATTTTTGATACAAAAAAGAGGAATCATTTAAAAGGAATTGTTTTTAAGCAATTTTTACATATTTATCAATTTCAGTGAATTGTACAAAGCAATTTTTTTCTCGTCCTGTAGAATTGGTGTTCGCTGACCAGGTCCGGGAAATTTTAATCGCCTCGCTGTCTGTGGCCACTGCTATCATCGCCTCCATTCTACTGCTGGTCAACCTCTGTGTCAAACACCAGCGGCCAGTTCTCTCTCTTGTGGCCGTCCTTCTCACCTTTATTTCAGGTGAATATAATTTTACAATCATCTTTTTATTTTTTGGTGAATGAAATTCATTTCCAACTTTTTTTCATAAAGTCTGTTTTTTAATTATACAAACTAATACGTGCTGTAAATTGATTTGATAGTTTTTATTAAAATTAAATTAAAGTCAAATAAACGAAAAGGTAAGAGCTAGAGAAAAAATTTTTTGTAGTGTTATATAGTTCAATTATTAAATATGACATCTTGCAGTTTGATATCTGGGTTTTGATAAATTCTCCTGCAAATTGATTAAAACTGATAAGAAGACCATAGTCTGTGGTTTTTGACGAAACGTAATCGGCAGTCAAAAATTAATAAATATCAATCAAAACCTTCTCTTAGTTTAATCTATTACCATATCACTTGGAGATCTAAGGGACTGAAATGAAATATTAATGACTTTGGCAGGGATAACAGACATTTTTGGCAAATGCTTTGATTAGAGATAGAAGAAATCTCGCAAGCTGTGTGTGACATGTTTGTAAAGGGGTTCTGATTAATCCACGTGTAATTTGATGTATTTTAATTAAATTGGTTTGTGAAGTCGAACTGTTTTCGTCGACTTTCTTGTGGATTGTGGTCTGAAAAACGTCTAATTAAGAAAATCTTATATTTCATACAATGACCGTATTATGGCGGTTTAAATTCGTCAGAATCAAAAATGTTAATTCGAAACCTCATCTGATCATATATACATGTATACATGATGTACATGCGTGTAATCTACTTCATCTTCACAGTCTAAATCACATACGACGGCCAATTTGGATGAAGTTCACTCTAGTAAAAACAGTTACTCTCTACACGGCAATGAGATTAGTCATATGCGATTTATCAACATATTTTTCTGTATGTAAATTTTGATGAAAGCGTAAAAATGTTTTCGGTTTCAAAGCGCATTTTTTTTTAATAGTTTTAATTTCACCAAAAATGAAAAATAACCTATAAGTTTTTGCGAACTTGTTTTCCCCCTTTTCAACAGAAAGAGTACACAAAATTCCACTCGTAAATAATATATGATGACGTGAGTAGGGATTTAGATCAACAAGCCTTAACTTAAAGCGATCTCTCGTTTCTTCCGAAATTTGATATATGGACACAGGATGCAATAAAAGACGGATTGTACCCACGTTTTAACTTTTTCTCGGTCAGGGGGCGATATATGAATCATATATAAAATTGATTGGTTATATGAATGAGGAGTGTAGTATTCAACAACGTTTCATTATTATTTATCGTAACTGATTCTTTTTAACAGCTTTTCATAATTATTTCTTATAACCGATTAAAAGTTCAAACGTAAGAAAAGCTCCCAGCCAATTGATGAAACGAAGGAAATAAAGTGATAAAGCCGTGTATGATATCTTTCTACACGTTCCCCTCCCATTCACCGTCAGTACACCGCCGCTACATTATCAAAAACTTCAACGACTTAGTCACGTATTCTTAATGAATGTCTACGTGCAATATATCAGTGAAATATGTTTTCCAAAAAGCGAAAAAATAATCGTATGAAGAACCTCACATAACCTTTTCGCCTCAAGATAGCTAAATCGCATACCGCGCTGCCGTCTGAGTTGATACCATGGTATTCCATTGTGTTCTGTTTGATTTCAGCCTCCCTTATCTGGACGATCATTTCCTCGACCCTGATCCCCATCCTGAAGGAAGAGACGAAGACATACCGGTTCCCCTACGCTTTGTTCCTCTCCGCCCTGGGATCGTTCGGTGCCGTGTTTCTTGCCATCATTTACCTGGCTAGGGTGATCAAGGTCATGAGCGCCCTCTCACCTTCCTATCAACCCCTGAAATGAACACCCCAAATTCCGCCCTTTTCCGCTAAAATTAGAATGCGGCGAAAATTTTTATGCCGAACTTCACGGAATCAGATGTGGATAGAAGGGCAAAGACACACAACGCACGGATTTGTTTTAACTTTTCATTGCTATATAAATCCATTTGTTAACGCTTTTATAAATGTTTTTATCCCGTTATAGCGTTTAATGTTATAACAAAACTATAAGAGTCATATTTACATGTACATATATATTGTTTTTGTTTTATTATGTTTGTACACAAACATGTATATAAAAATTACTGCAATCATGTTTATAAAACTGCCTGTGTGTATCAGCTGACATTAGCTTTCATCGCTTTAAATTGTTGTTTGGCGAGTTTAAAGGAGATTAGCATAATGTATGTATGCTTTAAAATAGATCTTGTATAAATCAACAGCTTTTTGTGACCGTGCCTTGCAAGATATTGCATAGTTGTTGTTTGTTCTGTGTAGATGTTAAATAACATATACAGGGTGATCTGATGTACAAAACGACAAACGTAAAGAGGTGAATATTCTGTAATTTCCCCCTCTTTTTTATATGTATTATACCTGTGATATATTATCCCGTTTCTTAAATTAGGAATGCCATTTGTTCTTCTGTTTCTTCAAAAGACTTGTTGATAATTTTTCCGACGTTTATTACTGCGAAATAAATCTATTTTGTCATCACTGTGTCTATATTTATACTTGGTCTTGTATATTTTATCGCCAAAAAATGAGAGACAGAAAAAACGCTAAAAGCGGTCTTGTAAAGTGGCGGCCTAACTGTTTGACGATTTGAATATTCTCCGCAATGCTCTGTCCATGGTCAAACATGTCCGATGCCTGTCCATCAAGTGTACCAATACATCGGTCTAAGGACAGCCGGAAAAGCCCATCACTGTCGCAATGGCTTGGTAAAAACTAGCTTTTCCGATGTGGAAATGCCGGTATACATACTTAAAGAAGATAGTAGAAAAATTTAATCAGCAACTGAAGGTTTCAGTATTTATTTATTCAACAATTTGATTGTTTGCACATTTTATATAGCAGAGAAGAAAAATTAAAAATAAATCTTGATTGATTTTTTCTGCAAGACTCGACTCTATAATGGAATGTACAGTTTGTTTTAATAACATTTTTCGAAAAGGTAATCATTTTCTGTTTATTTTTCGTTGAGTTCACCTATTTACTTGAATGAAGCCCGAAACGTAGCATATCATTACTACGTTAAAGTTAGATTTTTTGGCGGGGGGGGGGGGATTTTCGTTGGAAATTTAAAAAGTTTTACCAAAAAATTGCATTTAACGTGCTTTTTTTTCTCACATTCGAATATGTTGAAACATATCCAGTCGCAATAAATTGTTCTCCTCTGTATTGTACAGAACTGTAAGTATTGGGTTCACATTGTACTGGGTGTACTAGACTTGTTAACCATTCAGAGGTCCCCAGTTTACACGACTTCTTGACGTTCACTTCCTTGGTAACCGTGGACTGACCCGCGCACTTACTCATGACAGAAAAGCACGCCGACAAAGGGACGGTCCCAAAATAGACTGCACTTTCAACAAGAATAGAACGCAACAAATTATTGCATCACCAAAAGCTTTTTATCACTTTTTACGTTAAGTTATTTGTTATGTCATAATTTTGACACTTGTTTTAATAAGAAATATGATCACAGACCGAAGGAGTTCCTCGTCTCCATCTATACTCCATCCAAACACGAATTGAGACAATATTTCTGATCGATTTAATGATGAGAAACTTACTCTGTTAACATGAATTTTTGTGCATAAATGTACATTGTACATGTATAATGGATCCTCATTTAATGTCCATCAAACATGTGGTGTTGGTTATTTCCCTTCTTTCCTAGTGTTTAAAAAAACTATTTAGGAATTTCAGATATTATTTCACAAAAAGAAACATTCAAGGAATATAAATTGAATACCAGATAGCAATTTGATTACCTATCAATGAAATATCTATATGACCTCGGCCTTCGGCAGCGATAAAAAAAAGTAATGGTTTAATGCGTAGATATATCATAAAACAGCTTTTCGGAGTTCCAATAACTTTTTCACCCTTTTTTCACAAAGATAAAAAGCCCTGACGTTGTTATTTCTTTTGATTAATATTTGATGAAACAATCCTTCGTTGGGCTTCCTTTGCCGTGCTTTCACGAGATGAAAGATGACTGATCGTTAGTTCCGATAGGTCTACTAGTCAGAACCGATGAATTGCTTCCTCTCTGCTCTGTCACCTGTTCTTTCATGTCTATCATTCATGCACTTTCTGAATGGATGTGGTTTATTATAAAGCTTTGTACAAAATTTCACTGGAGGTCACGGCGATATCTCTTTTTTAAAACAATGAAATCTTAATTATATTACATCAGCAAAAAAAAAAAAAGATACATTGTATAGAAAAATATAAGATATGTGGATTTTTCTTTTTGAAATGGTAAATAAATGTATGGTTAGAGAGACCATCTCTAAAATTGTAAGGTAGATCTGATGGGTAATTTGATAATGATGGGTAATTTGATGATGATGGGTAATTTGGTAATTTGATGATGATGGGTAATTTGATGATGATGGGTTTGATGACAACCCAGCCTCCTTAACAACCATCTGTTTTTTAATACTCTATTTAACATTTGTTTTCATGTACGTGCACATTTGCCTAGTGGTAAGATTTTTAAAATGTTAAATACATCAAAATCGTCTTAACCAATTCAGTAAAGAAAATGACAGCTTTGGGGTGAACTATTTACAAACATGAGAAAACTGCTGATACATGAATACCATTCTCAGCAGCATACGGTGCAAGTTAACCTCACAACAAAACGATAACCTAGTGCGTCAACAGACATGACCCGTCGCTTCTAGAATAAAGAACATTTAAGAATCTTAACTGAGTCAAAAGGCCAGATAGATCTCCTCAGTACAAGAACAGGTTAACAACATGCTTTCATTAAAGTCGTGGCAGACATGAAGACGGATGCTCCTGAACCTCCTCTGCAGAGAACTATTTCTAAAATAAAATAAAGGAAAAACATTACGACGGGAGCCTAAGAAGACCATGTACACTCTGTAAATTGTCTTTGATTAAAGGTGTAGTTATATAGTCAAAGAGTTAGATCGACAGTAGTCGAAAACAATATATAATCATAAAGAATTTATACCAGACAAACTCAATCTTATAATCTTATTTAATATACTGTATTAAGCATACATCAAACACTGAAAAACAACATAATTTGTTGCAGATTTATAGATCCATGTGTTCTACAACTACCCACTATGGGTTGAAAAAACAACTTGTCCATGTCTAACTTAAATTAAAACAGTCAAACTACCGTATTGTATGGTGGAGGGAAAAGGCCTTGGAAACCGTTGCCGAGACCAGGAATGCCACCAAACTCACCGATCAAAGTTTCTTTTCTTCAAGTCATAATATTGAATATTATTGACTTATTACTGCATCTACAGTTACAGTTTGATCGAATAAATCTCGTCTTAATTAACGTAACGTAATAAAACGAGTCCATAAAGTGACCTGAAAATAATTCATCACGTGACCGAGTAACAGTTATCACGTGGTCGTATTGAAGTACTATATTAAGTATCAATGTCATTTATTTGTTAATTTAAGACCGAGAATTAAATATAGAGATTAGATAATAATACAAGTGTTTGAATCGTTATTGTGAAGCAGTCAAAGTTACGGGTAGGGGAGACTTGTTTTAGGCCGAAAGGCTACAACTGTGAAATATACGGATAGACAACTAAACACATAGCATGATTGGGGTAATGCTAAATGTAATGGTAATGCATTACAATGTATTACATGTTATCAAAGTAATGCTAGTAATGTGTAATGCCACACATTTAGCATTACAAGTAATGGCAATGTAATGCATTACTTTCCAAAATCTAGTGTAATGCTGGCATTACATGGCATTACTTTGCATTACTATGCTTTTCTATGCATGTTCATTTTTAAAATTAATGTGATGAATTAAATTGTGTTTGATTAAAAATTGTTTTAAAGAAGAAAAAAAATTCTTGAGATAAAATATTTTAGTTTTATGATATTATAAAAATTACAAATCCATTCTTAAATTGTCTATAACTAGCTATAACAACACAAATTCATAACATTTTAAGAGTGTTGTTTTTAATAATTGTATATTATTTGAAAAATTTACTCCAATTAGTTGTGCATTTAATGAATTCTTTACTTTGAAGAATGTGTCAACAACACCCAAAGCCCCCAGGATAATCTAAGTATCAAAACAGTCTATTGTTTTAAGAGGTGCTAAACACCCCAATAACCCACCTTCTCCTAACTGTGTTCCATTAGAATAGAGAACAAACAAACATCCTTTAAAGGGGCATGGTCACGATTTTGGTCAAAAATTATTTTTTCAATTTTAATGTTTACAATGTTTTAGTAAGGCATTTTTAATACACAAAGAAAATTTGAGTGTCATTCGTTGAGTTATAAGCGAGTTACAGAGCTTACAATTCTTTGGTATGTAAACAAAACTTTTGTTTACATTCTGAATGCTGAAGTGAAAATTCCAGTTTTGGGCCTAAAATGAATGTGTTAAACATTAGGAACTGTCTATTTATACTTTAAATGAATAAGAAGTGAGACAAAACAGCTTGAAAAAGATTTTTTACTGTTATATTGAACCTTTGTAAACAAAAACAGGGCACGAGCCTTGTTTACATGACAAAAAATTGTAGGCCCTGTATCTTGCTTATAACTTAACGACTGACTCTCAAATTTCATTTGATCATTAGAAATGCATTTCTAAAGCATTGTAAATAATAAAATCAGAAAAATAGAATTTGATCAAAATCGTGACCATGCCCCTTTAAAGCAAACAAGAATGTACTAAAAAGAATGCACTGTCAAAACATGATCTCTGGACGCTTAAAAATTACTTCCAGTATTATAACCCAGTTTTTAAAAAATAATTTTATTCTCTCTCTCTCTCTCTCTCTCTCTCTCTCTCTCTCTCTCTCTCTCTCTCTCTCTCTCTCAATATTTGTGTTGTATATTAAATACATGTACAATAGTTTGGACTGATAGAAAATACAAGATTCATGTATTTTTTCTATTAATGCCTGAACACTTATATCTAAAATTTTCAAAACCGACAGGATGCAGTAAAAAGGTGAAACCTTTGAAACTTTGATGATCAAAAGTGCAGCAGTAATTTTGTTTAAGTCATTAAATAATTTAAACCTGATAGTGAACATAAACCTGTAAATTTTGTTTAAGTGTGTTTGATATATGAAACATTCGCAAAAACTCAGCTTTATTCAGCTTTTAAATTACTTTTTTAAAACTTATTGGCTTTTCACAAAGTAATGGTAATGGTAATGCATTACTTTACTCATGTAATGGTAATGTAATGCATTACTTCAAGAAAATTAAGTAATGGTAATGGTAATTTAATGCCAAAATTCATGAAGTAATGGTAATGTAATGCATTACTTTACAATGTAATTCGTCCCAAGCCTGACACATAGAGACATACTAAATGTACTACAACAAAACACTAACATGTAGCAGTATATTAGGAAATATTTGTGTATGTTTACTAGATCAACCACTGCATACGTGTACTACAGCAAAATACAACGAGAACTTACCATGAAACAACGAGAACTTACAATAATACAACGAGAACTTAACATAACACAACGAGAACTCGCCATAACACAACAAGAACTTACCATAACACAACGAGAACTTACCATAACACAACGAGAGCTTACCATAACACAACGAGAACTTACCAAAATACAACAAGAACTTACCATAATACAACGATAACTTACCAGAACACAACGAGAACTTACCATTATACAACGAGAGCTTACCAAAAACACAACGAGAACTTTCCATAACACATCGAGAGCTTACCATAATGCATGTCCCTTGCAACTTAAACAAGAGAAATTAAGATAACTGCAACAAAACTAAGAAAGAAAGTAGAAGTGCGCGTCCTGCAAGAAAGAAAATGATTGTATTAAATAAGCACATTATTGTAACTGCAATTTTTGATGACATTGAGATTTTCATTTTACCATTCACAAAATATCTTCCAATTTCCTGATATGGTTAGAAAATGCATTATAAAAGCCAATCGGCATTTGAAATATTGATAATGATCAGAATAAAAAAACAATCTTTGGAGGATGAACAAAACCCCATATTTAAAATTCTCTTTTATTTTGAAGTGCTAGTTACAGTTGGATGAGAGTCCTGGTTTTTGTGAGATGATACCGTGAATAATCTCGCTGTGATAAATAAAATGATGTATGTTTAATTTTAAGGATTACGTTTACTCAGGGGCGAAAAAAATCCATTAATAGGACCGAAAAACTTCTTATTGTACATTGTAGGCCTACTTCTGTAGTGCTATTTTCTTTTTTTCCACTTTTAAATAACTAGGTCAATGACCTACTTTTTATGCTAATGACCTCTTAATGTTTATATACAATTGTCAAAATTGTCCACCCTTTCCAAGGTTTTTCTTTATTTTGTAATTATCAGAAATAATAAAGCAATTTGTTGGTTGGAAATTGATAAAACACGAAGAGCTTTGCTAATTTCATTTTCAATGAATCGTTTTAAGCTCATATTTTAAATATAATTTAGTCCGAATACCCTCTGTCAATTTTCACAATTCTACCCATCTTTGATCGAGTTTTTTAAAAAAAAACTGACTAATGGGATCTCCAAACCATTGATTGCCTAAAAAAATAGTTTTTTTGTCTATATTCTGTTGACAATAACTTAATAATGTCAATGATCAAATTTTCGAGATATTATATCTGGAATTTATGTTATGTATTTTAAAGATTTATCCCATCGCGTGCCAGTCCGTATTGAATTATACATGTGATAATACAACCATAAAATATGTAAAAGGATATAAAAAAAACACTTTTGCAAATACATTGCTACAGAAAGCTTTTTAAAGAAAATAAGAAAATGTAAAAATTAGTCCGAATTTCCTCAGTTTCAATATTAATCTACCTTTGTCGTAGCATATATTCCTCAAATAAACAAAACATGGATATCAATATCGATATTTGTTAATAACATTGTTATTTTGTGATTTTAAAACAACTTTTGACTTCAGGTATTAAACTTTGTAAAATTATTTTTTGGAATCTCAAACTCTGAGTAGGCCTAATCCTTAAACATAATTTATAGGTGTTGATTTCTCTATTATGACGTCACAATGTCGCACGTGCGAAAACCAGTATTTTGTCATGAAAATCTATTTTTAGCAAGATAGGATCTATAAATTTTCTAGTTTTAGTATAGTAAGGTCTATAACAGAATTAATAGTACGGTCATGTGACAGCAATCGACCAATCATGACGTTGTGCTTGGGGAAAATACGATTTTATAATAAAATTTGTTTTTATTTGAATTTGACCATTAGATGTGAAAGAGGTTTAGGGAAATTGTTAGATTCTATTAGAAATGAAATTTTCCTATTGTGAAAAATATGGCAAACATTTTTTTCTTTCCAACCGAAAGACAAAAAAAAAAAAAACTCTCATGATTTTGCTTCAATATTATAAGAGAGATGCTAGTAGTTTCTCTCATAAAGAAATCGACTTACCGAAATTTATTAAGTGATTTTGAGTAGATTACAATGAAATTTTCCAATATATAAATTTCAGCTTAAAGGGGCATGGTCACGATTTTGGTCAAATTCTATTTGTTTGTTTTCATTATTTACAATGCTTTAGGAATGCATTTCCAATGACCAAATGAAATTGGAGAGTCAGTAGTGAAGTTATAAGCAAGATACAGGGCTCACAATTCTTTGTCATGTAAACAAGGAGCCTCGTGCCCTGTTTTTGTTTACATTAGTTCAATATACCGGTAAAAGTTCTTTTTCAAGCTGATTTTTCTATCTTCTTATTCATTTTAAGCATAAATAAACAGATCTTAACGTTTACATCATTCATTTTCGGTCTAATACTGGAGTTTTCATTTCAACGTTCAAAATGTAAACAATGTTTACATAGCAAAGAATTGTAAGCTCTGTAACTTGCTTATAACTCAACAAATGACACTTACATTTTAGTTGCCTATTAAAATTGCCTTTCTGAAGCATTGTAAACATTAAAATCGGGAAAATAATTTTTTACCAAAATCGTGACCATGCCCCTTTAATATATTAATATGAGGCAGCCCACTGCTAATCAACAGTTTTAGAGAGAAAACCTCTGTTATATAAATATAGTTGCCCCACATTAATGTGCCAAATTTTTACATGGGAAACTATATTTTAATAATACTGTAGATATTAGAATACAACAAAGCATACAAATATTTAGCAATTATATGTAGAGGTATATGTATGTAGAAAATAAGCTACAGAATTACTGTCCAGATCCAAGTTTGGTTCACCCGGAGACATAATATGCCAATCTGTCCACAATTACATGAAAGAGAACTTCCACTGGTCAATGATTTGTACGCCCATTTCTACGCTGACAGAACACATTCCGCATTAATTACCAAATGATGCTGAAAAAACAAATTGACAAACCGGTGAGGACAATTTAAGAAAAATTAGGGAAGGGAAGAGTGAGTATTACTTTTTTCTTTTCTTTTTTTTTTTTAGAGAGGTAAATGGCAAGAGAGATTAATCTTATATCAAGTTAGAGTTATCGAACTTTGGATGGTATAAACCTTGATTTCAGTGGGCCGGATGGTTGTGGACATTTTAAAACTTTATTGATCTCCTTTAGAAAAAGAGCTCTGCATAAAGACATTGGAAAATACTCTTTAAAAGCTTAAGTATAATGATTTTTTCTTTACTAAGTAATACATAGTTCATAGCTTAAAAAATCATAATCTATAAATATAGAGTAGATCCGATGGATAATTACATGTAATTTGTGACCATCTAGCCTGCTTAAATGTTCACCGCGTATTTAAAATATGACGATGAACGATGATTTGGGGCTATTTTATAAAAAGTAATACAATTTAAGAATTTATCATTTTTAATATTCAATATTTGCGGGTTTTTTTCGTACATGACAAAAAAGAAAATAAATGATTTAATCAAATTGGATAACCTCTCTTCATTCATTCAGAATATGATCAATTGTCTGACCTTTATTTGACCGAAACTTTTGTCAAAGCATTAAAAATAAACCACCTGTTTACAACCCCTAACGCGGGGGAGTCGATTCCAACGTATGGGGGGGGGGGTCGATTTTCTCCGCTTCGGAGACGAAATTTAGGTCACGCCTTTTGTAGGTATTTATAACAAGTATTTCCAAAAAATATATACCACACGGAAGACAGCGGTAGTCAAACTTTGTGTTGGTCATTGGTTCGAGATGTCTATACGTCTAGTAGTCTCAAACACTTCAAAACTATTTGGCAGATTTCAAATTCACAGTAAACGGGTGGTCAAAATATGCATGATTTGTAAAATATATGACATGTTTTGGGTTACAGATAGTTAAAACAGTCGAACAAATGATCAACCTTGTAAGTGCAATAATCAAATCCTAACAAACCTTAGGAAAAATGAATAAACACTTTTGGCATTTTCTGGTCAGATGTAACGGTAACGTTGGGGGGGTCGATTTTCAGAAAACAGAACGTACGGGGGAGTAGAAAAAAAATTAAGTTAATTCCGGAAAAGGATGGTTTTTATATATTAAAACCGACTCTTTTTCCTTGTTTTAGATTCTTCTTCAATGGAAATATTTTAGTGGGATTTCCATTATTTTCTTCTTCTTTTTTTTTGTTTTGTTTAAAAGTATATATAAATGGAAAAAAGTATAGGTAAATGCAAAAAATAACAAGGGGGAAACTCGTGATAAAAAATGTGTTTAAGCTCTACTCTTTCAAAGATATTAAGACAATTTTTTAGCATATTATGTCTTATAAGTTGCTTATTAATAGCATTAAACGTATCTAACAGTATAATAGTATAAAGAAGTCTAAAACTATGGGGTGTTTTTAGAGTACATAAACAGGTCAGCGACGGGTTATCTAGCGCCAATGCTCTTAAATTCCTAATTAAAAAATATTTCTAATGTTCATTTATATACCCAGCAAATTTTTAAGGTTTTACTTTGAAGAGGTAAGCTTCCCTTAATTTACAGTTTAACAAAATATTTACAGTTTAGTTAACAAACATAGACCCCCCCCCCCACTTCCCAAGCTTACAAAGGGGAGGGGGTGTTTAATGGATACAAACATATCCTTTCCTATAGTGTGGCTAGGTGGCTAATCCTTTCCAAGTCATCTGTCACTTGTATATAGTCAGATATAGTCAGAGATAGTCAGACCGTGTAAAATATAAACCTTGAGTCACATCCTGTAGTCCTGCCTTTGACCTAATCCCTTTGTCCTTACATGTGTAGTACATGTATATTAGTGAACCATCTTAAGTTGACTTAATCATACATATGAAGACGATTAAAAAGGAAGAATTGTATGTGTACTAGTCACTGAATATAATCAATTTCAATTTATAATACAGATAATTTTTCAATGATACATAATTAGAGATATGAATGTCCGTTTATATAAAACAGAATGCACGAATATGACCATGCATTGTTCCTGTTCTAATATACTTTATTTGACAAAGTAAAGTATATTTGGAAGGACATTACGAACGAGCGAGACAACTCGCAAAGGAGAATATAAAACAAACAATGTAGATTCAATTTTCAATCGTATGTATCTTATGATAAGGAAATATAAGAATTTAAACACTTATTCAAACTTACCTTCCTTCTTACGATTTGAACAGAACAATACGTTATTGCTTACCGACCAGCTGAACAATTTACCTGTGGCCATTTCAGATCTTATCTCAAATGGAGAGAAATTAGGGTTAATTGCATACATTTGAGTGGCATATATTGATGTAAAGTCTTTCGTTGCTGAAAAAGTTAACATAATTTCCCACAGGGTATTTTAGACAGGGAAAGGGGGAGGGAGTAGTTAATATAACGCGCTACGTAAATGTCACTTTATATGGGGTACCGTGGCAATTATGTCTATATTGTCCTTCAGATCAACTTTGAATTACTCAGACGACACCCCCAACAAATTGGGGGGTCATTAAGTGAAGTAATAAAACCTAACGCGTAAGGGAATACAGACAGTGACGACACAAATACACGTCCTTAACCATTGCGCATATACACAATGTGTGACAAGTGTGAGCGGAAGTAGGGTCCCCTCTCAGCTCAAATTCTTGTTCCTGAGTTACAGTACATGTAGATCGCATTCCTATTGCATCTAGAGAAGATCTCAACATGGTTGTTGTGAATAAAGAAGTTATTAACCCCGTGTATGAAGAAGTACGAGACGACAACAATGATACCAACTGGTGAGTGCGTTTTGCTGCTATCCTTAGCAATCAAGTTATTTTCTGTCGCATAACCATGGGGCGTGGTATATCACGTATATGTCAAATAAAAAATTTAGTAATTTCCAATTTATATAATGTAACTCAGGTTCGGCTTTTCTATGCTCTTGAAGTTTTAATGGTGGTTATTTTTTTTTTGTTCCAAACGTCAGATTAATATTTGCAGTTAGCATTGCTTGTTGATAATTATAGTGGTTGAAAGTAGAAATGAGTGTTCAAGAAGTTTGTGTCAGGTTTGCTTATAAAAACTTAAACTATTGTCGTATCTAAAAAAGGAATACAGAAAAAAGGATGATGATCATGGAAAACTTTGCGGAAGGATTTTTGCCGATAGATACAACAATGAAAATGCATTAACCCTTAGTCAGCAGAACATATCTAATACTTCTGTGAAGACTAATTCCAGATTTTAAAGTAAAATGCTATTATGAATAAGGAAAATAAGGATTGCTAGTTTTTATGCAGTTTTCACTAACATTTTTATGATTTTATCTGCTTGAGGAAATTCAAACATTGCCTTTTAAGGTTATCTTGGGTATTAAGAAATAAAAGTTTGGACACCGTTTTTTGCATCTTGCATATCACAAAAAGTCATGATTTAGTTATAAAAAAAATTCTTATAGTAAATGAATGTATTCAGTCTGGTGTATTGAAACCAGTAAATGAGAAAAAAGTCTGTGGTAAATATCTCCTTATATAGTCATTGCTGAACTTGCTTCCTGTACAATGCACACTCAGGCAAACACTTGTCCGTTATACACCGGAGAATTGTCACACTTGACTTATCACAATGTTTAGGATGCCACGAGAGCGCGACAGGAAATACTCCCTCTTATTACGGTCAACCGTTGAGTTTATTCGCTTCATCCGCAATAACTTGGGGGACCTAGCGGACTTTAAAGATTAAGGGTACTGTAACGTTACGTATACCGTAGGCTTAACACCACAAAGATCACAATGATTCAAGCTGTATCATATTGTCGTTTTAATATCATTTCCGCATTTTAAATACTATTAGAATTGTGCTTTGGAGGGGAGGGGGGTCTTCCTTATATATGTGCACATAACTTGATTACTGTGACAATTTGCAAGGAAATGTGTAGATAACTGTGCATAAAAATCGATGTGGGTGTCTCTCACGGAAAAAAGTACTTGAAATATAAAAACAAACCGCATTTGAAATACAATTTCATGTACTATAAGTATAAGCTACGTTGTCAAAATAATCACAATTGCCAAAAAGGTTAACAATGTTGCGACAGTCCTTCCAGCTGATTTTTTATTCTGAATGCGTGGAATGTGAAACAATTTAATTAATCTATTTTGGTAGAGTAAAAATAGGTTGATTGCTATAAAAAAATTGACATTGAAAATGATTTTTCACTAAGTTAATTTGATCAAAATATTACCCTTCAGATATTTGTGTTTTCATAAGCATTTGACATATATCTATAGGACTGAGAAGGAAAACTGTCCTAAAACTAATCCGGAACGACTGTTATCTATTGCAGGCTTGTCCTGAAGTACACGGACACGGAAATCACCCTCGATTCACAGGGCACAGATTATGACGAATTCAAATCCAAGTTTCAAGGTAAATCAACTGTTACCTATGGTTTTACTTGGGGAATTACACATACAGATAATTTCTGGTGTCAGCGGCTATTCCTGCTTCAGCAATGGTTTCAAAGATTTGGAACTGTTTTGGTTTAGATTCTACAATATCTTTCTATATTTTTGTAACTTGACAAGGAAACGGCCTTAAACTTTGTTGAAATTATGCAACACCTGATCAGAGACACTGTATGTATTATGTCAAACATAGCCTTCCATATTATATTTGCTGTGCCTATGTCTATCTATATATATGCCGCTATGTGTATATAAAGGTAATCCCAGGACATAACATCTTCAACCAAATTTAAACATTTGTATAAGATCAGTTTGCTGGCAACCCTGGCATGTGCTTTAATTTATTGAAAAGTTACATTCAATTGTTTTTTTTAAATAACTTGTACACACTTAACTAAGCACTTAGGGAAATAATTCACTCTACATTGAGCAAAAAGGGGTTGGAATAATACAGTCATCATGGCGCTTTTATGCGCTTAGAATCGAAGTTATATTGTCTTCGATGTTTCTATGTATACATGTTATAATTGCTCTCATCCTTTTCTTATAGACGATGAGCGCGCCTTTGGCTACGTTAGGCTAATAACGGGAGACGAAATGAGCAAACGTTCGAAATTCGCATTAATCACTTGGATAGGCAAAAACGTAAAACCACTGCAAAAAGCTAGGGTATCAACCGACAAGGCATTCGTGAAAGATGTCTTAAGAGTAAGTTGGAATTTCTTCTTTATACTTCGTTTTTTTTTTCCTTTTTAAAGGTTGAATGGAGGGGGGTCGATTAGGAGTAATCCTCATTGTTTTGTTTTTTACGTCACAGGTTTTTGCGATCGAGGTTTCCGTCGATGACGTCTCAGATATTACTGAAAACAAAGTCCGTGAAGCTGTCATCAAAGCAGGTGGAGCAAACTACGGAACCGGAAATTAAGCGCCCCTAGTGTCTAACAAATTTATTTAAATGAAAGTTCCACTTTGTCAAGTTACAAAACAACAAAACTCAAAGAAGGCTTTTTTTTCTTGACAACAGAATGGATGTATAGATTATAAAGTTATGTATACTTCTAACATGTATAAATGTGTTTTATCGAAAAGATTCACAATGCATACAATAAGAATTTGTAAAGACAATCTCTCTATTTTAAACTAAAATATGATATTTTATATATGTACCATCTTTGTTGTGTATTTTCAAAATGCATACAATAAACGAATGTTGAACGTCAACTTCCAAAGTCAAAACGGTATTTTAGAATAAAACCAACTAAATACACACGCATAGATTATAGTAAAAGTTAAACCTAATAAGAGTGATATTTTATTCCTGACGCATTCAGCCAAAGATAAAGTGATTTTGCACTACAACTTCCTCAATCTAAATAAAGAGCACCTCTTGTAATTGTGCAGTCTCATAAAAATATGCGGATACATGAGTATTCTGTACCTGCATCGATAATAGTGTTCTATCTCAAATAAAACATATTTTCTGACATGACCCAGTCATTCTGAACTTTGTTGTTACTGATTTTTAAACTGAAACATAACTTAGGTTAGTTTATAAAATATCATATACAAAATACAATGCAATACAATACAACGACATAGCTCTACTCAACATTATTTTAAGGAATTGATTTTAAAAAATTTTTATCTTCATGAAATAAATGTACATACATGTCTAATCTGAAAATCAAAATAATGTAGCTCTCTGTACGTGTCATATACAGCAAATCAAATCAAAGTGATTATTAAACACTGTTAATCGTATATGATCTATATGAATAAATACATATATATATAAGCAGTCAACAGTAAGTCATAAGTATATCCAAATTAACTACTTAAAAAAACCACACAGGAAATAAAGATGTATATATAAAAAATTACAATACCATTTATCAATCAATTAAATTCACTGAGAATACTTACACAAATACCAACGGACTAAAAACTAGTTTGGTTTTATCAGTTTTGCAGCTGACTTCAAAAGATTAGTATACAACGGCAAGTCAAACAGAATGATCCCACCGAACACACACGTCATACAGACTACGCCCACCGTCCCTCCCACAGCCCGGGCGGACGGGCGGGGGTCCGGTGCGCTGATTTGACCGCGTATTGTAGAGGATAAAGTATTTTTATCCACTTGAAGTTCCTTCTTCCTCTTGTCGATTTCATCCAGGAGCTTCTTTGTGAGGTTTTGTGGACGAGAATTTGAGCAGTCACACCTACATGTCGCACCTGTAAATTAAAAAGTAAAGATAAAGATAATTTTATTTTCAATCAATGTATTTGATATAAGTATACATGTATTGGATTTCAAATGCTTTAAGTGCGAAGATTAATTACTTGTGTTTGTGACGTTGGATACGGCAAGGCTTTCACTCATAGTCGGTGCTCTCAACTTTGATATAGTGGTTGCTTTTGTGGTTGATGTCGTGGTTGCTTCCCTAGTTGATGTTGTGGTTGCTTCCCTAGTTGATGTTGTGGTTGGTTGTTCTACCGTTGATGTCGTGGTTGCTTCACTAGTTGATGTTGTGATTGCTTTGCTAGTTGTTGTGGTGGGTTGTTCTACCGTTGATGTCGTGGTTGCTTCACTAGAGGATGTTGTGGTTGCTCTGCTGGTTGATGTCGTGGTTGAGATTGTATTGAAGGTCGATTTACCTGCTGCTGTTAAAGGAAAGGCGACAGTGCGCATGGTATTTAATAAAATTGATATTTTATTTTATCTAAAGATACACAACCCATACTGCATAACTTTGTTCGAAAAGAACATATAAATCCATAAAAATACAAATAATTTAACGAATACTTTAGTATTGCTCGTCCAGGTTATCCGAGTAGAACTATTGCTATGAAACCCAGGAATAATATAGAGAATATATGTTATTCATATAAATTATTCATTCAAGACAACGACTATTTTCTAAATATTAGCAATGACCATAAAATAATCTCCTGAAAGCGAATGCTTTCACGGGGGTTAGGGGCGGGGCAAAATGGATATTACATGACTGTATTGTTGTACAATTCGTGATAAGGAAAGAACCAAAAACGAATTTAATATGACATAGTTACAATACATTCATAACTTTATTTTATGCAATACAATTTTGAAACAAGATGACGAGACTTACTGTTATTGTTTGTCGCTGAAGCATTGCAAACGTAGGCTGTGTCGTTGATACAAGTTTCGTTGATGGATAAAGTGAAGCCGGCACATGTCTGCAGTTAATAGGAATAAATGTAGTCATATAATTAATTTTCAAAAATGAGTTCTGTCAAACTCCGTTCGTATGGTTAAAATCTTTAAATCATGCTATTTCAACCGAAATCTTTACTCCTTTGACCTCCTTTGACCGTTTAGAAAAATAATGAATTGATTTAAAGTTAATAAGGAATTTTATTTTCATATTAGTTTTAGATCATTTAAAAGAATGTGTGATTTTTTATATACTAGTAGCACAGCTGCCTTACCAAAAAATCTTTAAGTGTATCAGTTTTTTTTTCAACAAATTTTGAATTCGCATATTACCGTATGCCCATTATGTCAACTTTTAAAAAAGACCAAATCAAACTTTGGACCGAAAAAAAAAACTATGAACAGAGAATAGTTTAGAAGAAATGTTCCAACTTACTGGAGCAATAAATTTCATATCGTTTCCAGCCATTTCTTCCTTCCCAGACTCATAAATCAATCTACCAGAAAAAACACCGCACGAGTTTTCGATCACAAAGCAACCCAAATGGCTTTTAAAAAACGGCGACAGAAGGAAACATAGCTCGGAATTATTGGTATAGCTGAAACATTCAGAGAAGTAATGCCCAGTGTCCAACGGAATGTCATTTACTAGGAAATCATTGGTGCAGTTACTGCTTACAAATAAATAATATCGGACCATTCCAATGAAATCGACACACAGAGTGGTGTTTGATATCGCCTGTTCGCGAGGAGTTTCGTATCTGTAGGTAGAGAGGTCACTTCCGGTGGTCACAAGAAGGGGATGATTGGAATAAATGGTAACCAATGAATTCCTCTGTACTGTATCTATTATAGTGGCCCCCGCCTCAAGCTCGATGTTTTCGCAAACACCATTAATATTTATCATTATTAAGGTGTGATCTTGCGACGCAGTGATGATCATTGTACATGTACTTTCTTGCATACTGTAGAAATCAAAATGTCTGCCCAGACGCCCCATGTCGACGACCTGTTCGGTGTAATGGTAAACGTCAGATGGATTTTGCGATTGCAAAGCGGCTGTTGAACTGTCGTAGTCACACCCAGAAAACACGGAGACGGGATTACTGGCCGTGATCTTCGTCCCAGTCAGGTCCCAAACACTGACCAGCTGAAGAACGGCGTATCGGTCTAGTCCCACCTTAATACTCTGTCCGCCATAGTAAACTTGGGACTTATATGTCAGTATGGGTGTTGTGTAATTTCCAGCAAGGACGACCTCAACATCTGTGTTATCATCGCCTGATACGACGTGCACTTGTTTATACATGTACGTCTGGTTTCCACAAGGTGTAATTACATGGTACTGATTTCCCAGCTCTTCGTAAGGAAAAACTAGATTGAAATCCGTCATCAATGGTGCTATGTTAATCATTCGTACTTTTATGGGAATCGTTGAAATAAGTATGAATCCTTTTTGAGATTGCTGAGAAGTTTTATTCATTCCATATTCCATCGGTACGTCTATATATTTTGATGATCTTGGTCCCACGGTCCATTCGTCTCCACTGATTGAGACTTTAAGACTGTGTCTCGCATTTACCGTAGCTGATTCTGTTGCATTATGGTTGTAAATAAAAATTCGAAATTTTTCATCCGTCAAAGAGTTGTACCGGACACTGGCTAAGATAAAGCTAGTTCCCACATTTGCAACATCTTCCTGTTTCACGAAGTCTGAAAAAGGTGATTGAAAATGTTTTGAATTAAGGAGGTTGGATGGTCAGCAACTTGTCCAGTAGATCAGTCATTCGTTCATTGATTCATTCATTCATTCATTCGTTCGTTCAATCTTTATTTTCCCCTTGCGAAGATTTCATGTTACATACAATACATATTACACATAATTAGAAAATATAACGAAAATCGAAGAAAAGAAAACTATACACAAATAGAAAAGTAAGCAAAAGAAATTTCAAGTAAATAAAGGTAGGTAACATACATTCTTAGTTGGCTAATTGTATATTCCAATCTTTAGCTTTATTAAAAAAAAGCGATGGCTCCACACACAAATTTTGCACTTACACAAATAAAATCTTTCTTTTCGTGATCTTCTAATAATGATGCGCTCGTACTTTCAAATTAAAAAAAAAATCGTTTGTGCAAATTCGGACATTCAAAGCATCTTCGAAGTTCGATAGTATTGCGTATTAAATTGCATTTGTAAGGTGTGAACGTTTTATTTTGGCATTTAGCATCTTTCAACATTTATTACTACTAAGGTATTTTTCCATAATTTTTAATGGGTTCTCTTTAAAACATTTTAACATATTAACATTTGTAGTTTTGTTTTGTTTCGGGTTTTGGGGTTTGGTTTTTATATTTTTTTTACATTGTTACTCCGATAATAATTTACTTTAATTAATTAAGGTATAGTTTTTAAAAGTCCAATGGGAACCTTACATAACCAAGCGGAGCAGCACTGGTCAGGATCTATCCAAATATGCACATGTACAAAGATAACAAAGATGTGCAAACCCACTTGAATCACACATATGCTATAATTCACTTTTGGGAGTTGATTTTAATCAACTTTCCTATGCACTACTCTGGCAAACCGGAAGTGAAACAGTGTTTGGACCTAAGCACAACTCAAAACCGCTGACAACACTTAGTTCTTAATCGATAATTTCGATGTAATGTATTATGAAGCTTTGTTTTTCAAGGAAACTTATTTATAAATACCTGGAAAAAATGCAGGTTTTAAATGGTACGAACAATTTAGATAGTTTTTGTAGTCGTAAGTATTCCTACGCTAGATTTCATTCTAGTTTCGTTCAACCAGACGCTCGACTGTCTCCGTAAATTTACGACAAGCAGAGAGTCTTTCTTGTTTGTCGGAAATTAACGGAGACAGCCGAGCGTCTGGTTGCACGAGACGAGTTCAATATTGCTTGGATCTATACAATTTCTCAGAAATATTTCGATTACTGATACGTAGTTTGATGGAATTAATTCTATCTTTAAATACTACACAACATGATTCATATGGGGTTTTTTCAAAATTCTTGTCGGAAAAGTACGAGAAATCATATTATAAAAATATGCGCAATTCAAATACATATAAGAAACTACTTGCCATTCACAATAACATATCGTTTATTTTAAAATAAATAACAATCGAAAAAATCAACTCCCTTCAGTACTTCAGTACTTTGATTTATTTTTACTCCCATATAGAATGGTTAAAATAAATTACGTACTTACCGACTAGGTTTGAAACCATCAAAATTAAAATGATTAACTTGAAATTGGGCATTGTTTCACGACTGGTGATCTCTCGTGTATTAGTAATTTGACGAATGAAACGAGCATTTTTATTTTCAACAGTTTCGATTCTATCAAAAATATTTTTACAGTATCGTGTAGTAATTCATAAGCCTATTATCCAACATTTTGGGCCGGAGACCAGATGCATTACTTCAGCAATAAATGGTTTTTAGATTGAATAAGAAAAATAGAATACAAAAAGGTATGTACATGTACGCTTGGTGGAATTCATCACAATAAATTGTATGACTTTATTTAAATACGTGCAAATAGTTTTTTTTTCAGTGGTGGTATGTTACAGTATGTTAAGGCCCAAGGCCAATTCTGTCCCCGTATTGAACTCACCACACTTTACCTTTTTTGTTCACGAATAGAATAAATAAAAGTTTATAAAGGATATTGACACTTCTGATAAATCAATGAGGTTCAGAAATCCTGTAGAGGTGTTTCAGCTTGGTATTCATCATAGCTTATCAGTGGCCATTGGGCAAATCAGGCATTCAATTGAGTTTTGTATGTAAAATTGACTCAAACCCGATCTAATCAGAAATAGGATGATATATAAGGGGCGTGAGAAATGTATTCTGTCCAAGGTTTTCATTTCTTTCATTCTTCTATGTCGGTTTGTCGAAAGACCCGCCAATAAAATAAAATTTCCCATTATAATATACCCATTAGAAATTTGTTTTCCTTCTTGTTAATTTTTCCGGGTACAAAGTTGAGACAAGTCGGTGAAACACTTTCGGACATTTCTCCTGTTCTCGATCCCGATCAGTGTTCTACTCTGACTTATCAAATTGAATGTAAAGAGACAATGTGTGATGGATCAGAGTATACAAACACATAGAACGTATGTCATATCAGCGATAAGACTTAACTTTGATAAAAGAACCGTCATTGAAAATGACAAAACCTGATTTCGTCTGCTGCAATAAGATGCCACAGTAACAATATCTTAATATGTATATGCAATTTACAAGTAAGCGACAAAATTATTGTACACTAATTAAGTAAAAAAAGTCACTAACTATGAGAGATAAAGATTTTTATTGATTTGGCAATGAAATATGAAAGTATGAAAAAGATTCTCACAAATGAAGAAACTTGAATAGATCACTGGGCTGAAATGTATGTGGATGTATAATATTCGATATGTCCCCCATTGGTATAATAATGCAAAACTAACATTGTAACTACAACAATACCGAAATACCCGGCGTGTAAACCCCACACACTACAACCTTATATACACACCTTATGAATAACAACAAGTGATAAAGTACTATCACAAATCCGTGAATTCATGTAGAACTTTAGTAAGTGTTTTGTCACAAATTCTTGTATCCAAAATCTTGAATTCTTGAATGCACGTAGAACTTTAGTTACATACACTATTTTGTCACAAATCCTTTATTAGTATGTAGAACTTTAATAAGAAATTTTGGACGGACCATACTAAAGGATCATGCATATATGTCAGATTTCACTGCTCTGTAAGTTTGTGTACCATTAGAACTTGATTCCTAGGGGATCTAATCATTTCTGCCCAATGTTCCTGTGCTTGACTACCAAATGGCAATCCAATATAGATCCTTCCCAGCAGTTTGTGTTCAGATTTTTGGGTGTTTGACGAACAAATTGCACTTATGGCAACATACACGTTCCCTAGTTCACCCTGTGGCACGTCGAATGCAAAAGTCTCATCAAATTCAGGATTGGCCTCCTCGGATTTTGTTCCCGTTTTAGTTTTCTTCAGAGGTTTTCCTTCGTGCATCAGAACAACCTTGATATGGGTATCTTATAAAATAAGATAACATTTTTATTCAACTTTCTACCTTAAAAAGAGCAGTGACTATAAATACAATTAAGATAGCAAATCGTAGACCAAGCAATTTCATTGAATTTACAGTGAAATAACTGTATTTCTTACCTAAAACATTTTGAGGTCTGTTCTGCGTTTTGTAGATTTTCATTTTAACAACATTGATGTATAGTTTTTCTGCAGTGGGGAGATAATTCAATCCAATAGTTACCTCCCCTGCTTCCTCCTATAAAATGAGTTTAAAAAACATGATACGAGTTTCGGATTCATGTACAACAAACATTTTTGATTGATGTTTAGTTCATTTGGCCAGGCTTCTGACCACATGTATACGAAAGATAGGAGTTTTGCATGCATGTACAATTACTGTGGTTTCATTAATATTCAAGGGTATCAATTTTCGTGGATAAAGTGAAAATCGCAGTTTCAAGGATACGTAAATTCGTGGCCAGTGACCCTATTCAGTACAAAATGTTAGTAGAAATTGCACTTCAATGAACATTTAATTTCATGGATAAACTTAAGAACGAAATCCACGAAAATTGGTATTCAACGAATATTGATGAAACCACAGTATGACATACATTTTTATTGATTTGTAAGTGGTTTCGTCATAAGGTTCTGGTCATTGGTACGACAGAGTCTTCTCACAATGTGTATAACTTTATTGTTACAAACGTCAAATAGCCCTCGTAATCATGTACGTCATCACAAGCGATGTAATGACTGTTGAGGATAGTAATTAAACAGCATTGATCTTGAAATTGTCTTTTGAGGTACAAGATAATTATCTTTTAATGATATATTGTCAGTTTGTCCTGCACTAACGTTGTTGTAAAAAATAAATTAATCAGTATTTGGCATTTTTACGAGAAAATTTGATTACAATTACGTGTATGTCGTTTTAACGTTTGCATTAAAATAGCACCAAGAACCGAGTCTGGGTTATATCCGGGACATTGTTTTACACCTACAGCTGTCGCACTGCAAACGAGCCTTCGTTTGTTTTATCGACCACTGTGGAACAAAAATCACAGCCGTACGTCGCCTTTTCGTACTTCTAGTATTGTATTAAGGGCTTTTATAAACTATACATCATTTACAATTGCGTTCATCACACGCTGCATAAACATCATTTAAACACCATATAAAGTATGCATATGGTATACTAAATATATGTCTTCACTTCATTGTGTCCAAGAATATGCCATAAGGCTCACAAAAGTAATTTCGACAAAACTGTAACAGAGAAAAATTATTTAAATGCTTTTTGTACATATATCTATAAAAACTTATGGTTCAAAAGTGTTCAATTTAACACGTGCAGCACAAATCGGTCTCAATTGTCCCAGTTTACTGTACATATAAGATAATGAGACTAAAAAATACATGTAACAGTCCAGTTGGGAATGCCAAGTTAGTAGAAATGTAACTTACTTTTAGTACAATATTAACATGCAACTTAAATATACAGTCAACGAGTACCAATGACGAACTCCATTGCGATTATATTACATTTGATTTGTTTTGCAGAACGAGAAACACTTTCGATACGAACACAAACTTCAGCAGCATGCAGAATATTTAAATCGGTTTGAATAAAAACGGCATGCACCACTGGGGCTTTATATATTAATTTCTTAATATGTCAGATAAATATAATACTTTAGTAAAGGTAAGAATGGACGCACCTCCATTGGTTCCCGTAACTTCTCCTGAAGCACCTTTTCTTCGAAATCTTCCAGACGAAGTCTCTTTAGTTTAACACGACACTCTCCTAGCACCACCTTCCTGGAATATTTGTCCAAATCACAGAGTTGAAGTTTAATGCTGACGTGCTTTACACTTGTTGGAGCTATGGCTGACCGGAATGTCTCGTTAAACAACAGAACGTCTTTGAATTTCTGGATCCGTGTCTTGAACTCTGTTTCAAAACTGTCAACAGCACCGGAAAACATTTGTCTCTGAGATTTGTACAGCCTGATGCGTACATACGGGGATATGATGGAAGAAGCATCGTCGACTTTTAAGTCGGTAATTTCCAGGATCTTTATGACTAGATTGCCCTCAAATTTGTCGTATTTAAGAGAAAAATGCAGGGTTCCATCGGGAAGAGACGAGGTCGAGGTCCCGGAGCCAATAGACCCATTCGCCACATGGTTAGGAGACACAATCTGTGGATGCAAGTCGCTGATTTATCATATAGAATGTAACAGATTTATTAAAGTAATGTATACATTTAACATCTTACATTTATTTATGTGTGCAAATATTTTTAATAAAATAAAGATTTAAACATCAACACTTCTTTTAGCCTGATTGTTTGATTTATTACAATGACAATATCAAACTACTTGTAATTCACAAAGAGTAGTTCATGTATCATGCATATTGTGTAACACCAATTTGATTTAAAACGTCAATGTTTGTTGCCTCTGAAAGCGAGATATCAAACTTACTCGTCTATGATCAAGGGCACTTTTTGCGCTTGCGTCGGACAGTTCGGAAGACTCCTCTTCTTTTAGTGAACCCAGACGAGACCGAACAGTGTGTCTAGGTTCCATCATCATCACATCGGTTGATCCATATTTCATCAAAGGTTTACTGTCTGAAATATTTTTCAAAATAAATAATACATACTACTTTGATACAGAATATAAACAACCGTTCTTTGTTTCAAGAAAACCGCATACTGTAAACAACCTATAATAAGCGTACGATATTGGTAGGCAACATCAGCTCGTGTATGTTTATCGTCACGGACTAGTGTTCTTTTCTGTTTGAAATGAATTAAATTGATTCTACTTATAACTGTACTTTTTATGTTCTCATCCGATCGTTCCATAAAAATGACGAGTAATTATAATTCTTGCTTTGAAGTTATCTTTTTTAATACTGACACATCACGTATATTTGATATAACTTCATAACATAAAATTTTTTTCACTATGTCACCACTAGAAAAATATAAAAAGTTCCACCTAGCCTTCATATCTTATAAGCCACTAACCATGTGGGGTCTTGTCACGGAATGGACAGTACTGGAAGAGGCAGCAATAGGGAGAGAGAACACACATTAGAATAACAATGACCAGGACCATCACCAGCGCAACCCCGGCCAGGATCAGCAGCTTGTCCCACACGTCCAGGCTGATCAAATCCTCCGCCATCTTGTCAATTCAAGGGTTCGAACCGGTGTAGTCTTGATTCTTGCAGGGAGGCATGTCGGCAGTATCTGTAAATGTTAAACATATCGATATAACCCCGTGGAACTCATTAATAATAACATTGAAAAAGAGACATGTAAACATTAAAAAAAAATTTTAAGTGTCAATCAATCCTATTTATTATCTGCTAATATCGTGTCTGCTATGATTAATCCATATACATAATTCACATAGCACAGCATACGTCTTGGCGACATTTACATGTACTCGTGTTACAATTTAGCAGAGTTATGAAAGATCGCCCACATTGAGGCTTCAGCTACAACTAATCTGTACGTAAGCCGTGATTGATTAAACATGGGAAATGAAGAGACAAAAAAAAAAAGACAAGAACTCTCCACATTGATTAGCTAATCTTTTCGTATGCAGAGAGAATACAACTGAATTTCTAACATTAGTGCATGCGTACTAAAACGGAGAAATAAAAAGATATATTTCTAAGAAAACATTTAACGTTAAATTTACTCAAAACTTTTACGATATATGCAGCTGGAGCTTTTCTCTCTCCCTCGCTTTCTCTTCCTCTCTTTTATCTCCCTCCCCACCCCACGCTCTCTCTTTTATTTATATGACCTTTGCATTACAGCCATAAAAGACCAAGATTGCTCGCACCAACGATCTGCTTAATATGGCTATTAGCTAAATATGATTGACCTGAATAATATTTGGTACAGGACTTTTTGACACACTGATACGTAGATAAATGTTTGATCAATACGGGGAATGTCTTCAGGCTCCGTTGGTTTCCATACCATGGATCATACATACTCAAATCTGTATCGTAATTCTTACCTTTTATGTATTTATTTCTTTTAAATTATAGTTTACTCTTTCGAATTTGCTTAAACAATTAATTACTTACTAGAGCATAGACTAGTTTCCATCCCAAATTTAGAATATATGAATATCAATCATAGTATCGCACTTCGTGAATGCATTTAAAACATTGGTATGAAGATAATAACATCATGATTTGAAAATTTTCGCACCATTACGCCAATTTGATATATAAATGTCCACAATCATTGTGTAATTAACATACTATATGTATAATTTTCGTTCTGATATTCTAAAATGTCACTGAACAACAATTTTGGAACATTAGGAAATAATTTTCTCAGCTAGCATAAATTAGTTTTATGAAAATAATTACTGGTTTATTTTTTCTGGGTCATTTGTTCTAACATGTGTCACACCAGGACGTGCTCCAAACCGGTCGTAACAGTTGATAGCTATAGTTAAAACTTACTCGTGTGTGGATTAAAATTGGAATGATAGATTTACAGCTATAAACGTTCTAGAGAATAGTGTTGAACATATAGATTAAGGTTTGCACTTGGGGCATTTTTATATTAATGAATAGATGTCTCGGACATATGTCGCCCGTCGTCGCTCTAGATGACCAAGTCCTATATACATAAAAGGACCGGGCGCTATGACAACCCAGTGGAAAGCAGTGATTTTCTTTAAGTAGATACATGTACATGTATGTTTTAACAGATTTTGACCATAAAATATTTTTTTTAAACTGCAATGATGTTGCTACAATGTACATGTAACAGATGTTACTAGCAATATTTAAGCTCTTGCAATCCAGTAAATTAATTGCAGCATTTTGAAAATTTCTTAGTGACCATGATAACACCTATTAATTCAATATCATACTAAGAAAATGTCATCTTACTCCTTCATACCGTTTTGCTTCCTGTTTATTTATACAACCATCACCTTAAAAAAACAACAACAAAAACAAAACATCATATTTTGCAAAGGATTTTTTCTACAAACTCAAATAAATAATGTTTTTCCCTTTACATACAAAAAGGCATGAAAATCATTTCTGCTTATTAAATGATGTAAAAAAAAAATCTTACTTCTTCAGACCGTTTTGCTTCCTGATTATTTATACAACCATCACCTTAAAAAAACAACAACAAAAACAAAACATCATATTTTGCAGAGGATTTTTTCTACAAACTCAAATAAATAATCTTTTTCCCTTCACATACAAAACGGCATGAAAATCATTTCTGCTTATTAAATGATGTAAAAAAAAAAAATCACATTGACTTCATATTTACCGCAAATGAATTGCCTTTAGTGTTCCCTTCTGATTCCAAAGGGTCATAGTATAATTAAATAAAAATAAAAATCTGCAACTCTTATATACTAACTAAAGCTTTCCTATTGATTTAAATTATTGTCTCTTCTTTTCTTCGTATCTTAATTTTTTATTTATTTCCCAAGTAATCACAGCAGACATGTAACTCAAACTCATGTAGTCCTGTTCCTGTCCTCTAGGATTTATGGTGTAAAATATCCTATATTAAATTTTACCCAACCTCTATTATTGCCGCTCTCTAGGGTTATGATATGACTTAACTTGAAAATTCTGTATTCTAGTTTCGATATATTGCTTTTTACATGTTAAAACAATCTTCATTTCAGATGAATATTTTGGTTTTATGTATACGGGTATTAATATCCCATATGACCCCAGTCCAATGGTTAAGAGAATGACCAAATTAAAAACCTGTCCGTAGGTTGCTGTAAAATCAGTTTTACAATTGTCATTTAAAGGCTCTAATTTCTCCATATACCGGTACACGTAGATTAATTTCTAAGTAAAAAAGATACCTCCGTGTTCAATTCAGATTGTGGCCATACCAAAACGGTTATCTAAAACATCCTCATGCTAGCTTTCCTCTAGGTTAATTTCGCCCTTTAGTTAATTAATATTTGTAGGTGACATTTAGCATCGTTTCATCGCTTTAAAGGGTTGAGGGGGCAGACTTACGCCAAAACATCTTGGTAGCCGAAAAAAAAAGTGAAAAAAAGATCACATGCTAACTTTTCTTTGCATTTATATTTCTTGTCCGTGGAAGAGAGGGGATATAAATCGGTATACATTTGCTCGAATTGGGGGGGGGGGGGCAGGCAGGTCCCTATGTGGCTTGTATATTTAGATATATTTACAGTTTTGCAAAGCTTTCCTTTATGAAGTCACAAATATTCCTCATAACCTTATATATACATAAACAATTTTATGCATTAACATCTGATACTGTTTACAAACTTAGATGTGTGTAGCAGCGTAAAGCTCCCCGGATATTGATCCCCGAACGGTTGGTGACCAGTGTGTGAAATGCACAGCTACCGAATCTTATTAACTGAGCAAAGATATAAAGATTAAAACGATCCCAAAATGTATATAGACACTTTATAGAAAGGTGGATGTTTATCCTAAATCAAAACAAAACCGCTGTAAAGGTTCAGCAAACACTGAAAAAATAAGATGTCGTGAAAGTCCAATAAAGATACTTGATATAATTTGCAAGCTATCCCTTACATTTTCTCAGTAAATACAAGATTTTACACAGTTGCAGCCATCTATATATGATATGAGGTCCGTGTTGCTCTGCTTTGAATTTGTATTTCGTTTTATGGATTTTTGAGATGGTTGACGGTTTGTTATTGTCATTTTTTCATTTCATACAAGCTAATAGGGACGTATATCAATATACAATCTATTACATGTACATACCTAAACAAATCCCATGGTCACAGCGATGATACATTCACAGTTTATTCCATGTTTGAACATTTTAAGGATTAAGAAACAGGCATTAAACAGAGCATAACAGAAATAACAGTCTACGTTTAAAGATCCTTCCCTGCTTTTTGTCCCACACCTTTCTTACTAGTACATTCTACCCTTTCTTCAATGAACTGAAACACCACAGTGCTTACCTGTGTGAACGAGTTGTTCAATGAACAGGTTGGGGGGAGGGTGGGTGTCTAAGTACAGGTATCACGGCAATTTCTGACTGTTTCTTATCTCTAATTCATTTATAAATAATATAAATGCTCGAACAATTTTTATTGCAACCTACCTCCGATAATCATTCCAATCCTCGGGTCAACCCCCCTCTGAATGGCAACCGTTTCCGGGATCCGTCTTTTACAAGTCAACGAACCACTTTAAAGTTTCTTTTGAACTTGATCTATGAAAACGTTTTCCATTGGCTGCACGGTAGGCAGTGCTCTATGTATGCAGACGGAGAGAGAGATCCGGGAATGTTGGAGTCGTTATCTGGGGGCCTCTGTCGTGAGTCATTGGTAACAGCTGGTCTCTTTCCACAACTATATATATGTACTGTACTGTCATACAAATACATACACAGAGGTAGATAAAGGTAATTTAGAAGCTGTCGTATGTATCTGCACTACAGCTCGGTGTCGTTATAAAACTATATTCATCAACTTAAAACAAATCACTTTTGAATTATGATGATTATAAAGTTTATTTCATGAAAAGAAGATGAAATTATAATAAGTTATTATCATTGGTAAACCTTGGCCGATGATGTCAAAAATTGAATTGTTTGTAATATAATCAACCTAGAAAATGCAATTCATTACCAATATTTGTTTCAAGCATGCGTAATAACTATCAATTATGTTTTTATTAATGTGCATATATATTTCTGCGTTTAATTGCAAAAATTGCAGAATCTAACTAAAACTGAATTATTTTTGTCAATATGATGAAAATTTCATCATTAATTTGATACGTTTATACTTTTTTTCATTGACACAAAGGGTATTCACCATTAATTTGACAAGCTGGTTTTGCATTCAATTTCACTGATTATAAAATTCGTTAAGACAAAGTACATTAAAACAATCATATTTTAGGAGAAAATTAGGAGTCAATGTAAGAGTTTCTAGCAGCCTGGGCAAGTTCAGACCCAAGGATCAAGAAGCAGTCTTAGCCTTAAGTCAAATTTTGTACACTGTCTTATTGTCTTGTGATTGACAATATCGAAAAGATGATATGCTATTCGATTGTGTCTCTATATTATGCTGATAGTCGCAAATTTTAAGCGTAATTTTATTACTTAATATAATTTTATAAAAGATTGAAATTTGAACTTAAGTCTAAAAACACTTCATGATCCTAAGGCCTGAACTGAAAAAAAAAACACGACAAAATTGATATCAGGTGTCTTTCGCCTGGATCTCATCTACATATTTTAATATGTACAATTAGAAAATTAAAAATGTCGCGCTCTGAATCCATGATGTATTATACCGTTCATGATTAACCAAAATCAAAGTACTGTAATGACTGATATGCTTAGAGCAAAATACAAAAACGTTCTGCAACGAATTTACAGAAATCAAGTAAAGCGTCAGAGTAAATTTTGTCTTTTTTATTTTATTTTATGATTTATTTCATCATAGCTGACTCTGATGGAAATTTTATCCGGGTGATTTAGTAGTTTATTTGCTGACGCTTACACGTCTCCTTCACGTGCGTTAGTGACTGTTTGCCTGATTTCCATTTGTTAAATCATGAAAACCACAATTGTTGAGCATTAACAATCATAATACATTTATTATTTAAGAGTATTTGGGAAATTCCACTGAGATGTCAACCTAGCTTTATCAAGTCAATGCCCGCTTCTTTGAAGAATACAGTATGATTACGTGGATAACTGCATGTACATGTACAATGTAATTTATACCCCTTACTGTGAGGAATGTCATTGTGGATCGGTCTCATCCCCCGATTGGTCCTATTTTAAATCAAGTTCGTAGTGGGTGGGGGTCTTTTGATTAAAATATTTGTTTTTAAAGTGTCCCTGTTCCCAATCCCAATGTCGCCCTTCCCTTTCCTGTAGAACTATTTTTTAAGGGGAGGGGGGGTATATGACAATAATGAAATATTTTATTTGTATTTTATCAAGCTATAAACTGCAATACAGTGTATGAACTTCAAAGTATATAACCCATTAAGACATGCACTTCATTAGGACTTTGTTATTGTTACAACTCGTGTTTGTAAAATCTTTTTTAACTCATGATGGGGACAAATATTAATGTATTAATTTAATGAAGTTAAAAAACGTATCTGATAGATGCAAAGTATAAAGAGCGAGGGTTCAATAGTTATGCGAACTGGAGATCGAAGTTAAAAACAGTCGGCTTCTGACACGTTATATACGTGTCAGACAAGTGTTGTAAAATTAGCAAAAAGTGATCTTAATTAAAAACTACACGTAGTAGATAAGACATTCAACACTAAATATGTCGTTTGATTAACAAACGCTTTCTTTGAATGCATTGACCTTTCCTAAGACTGTTTATTGTTATGAATTATATTGATAAAAAAATAAAAATTTTAAACGATATTTAAGATTGATAAAAAAATGAAGAAATGGTATACACATGTTTTACAGTTTTATTCACAAATAGACCAATTAAGACAGATAAATTTTTGAAAATAAAGATTAGAAACTGTCTACTAAAGAAACGGGTATTCATTACATCGCTAAACACGTTACATATCAGTGATGTCTAAAAAATCAAAAGATAGAGCTTTATCGAGATTGACATATTAGCATGAAATAGTATGCACGGATTCCTGCTATATTTTAGCTTAGCACGCTTGTTTATGCCTGTCGCTATTCATAATTTCCTCCCCCTGTGCTCGCCTGTCGGTTCCGAACGTCATAAGATGGTCTCCAATCTTCACTGGATGTTTCGACCTTGGACCATGACATCCTCCAGTTGAAGGGTCAGCAGTGATGGCCAGTTCACTACTCGATGGATTCCGACTTTAAGCACAGATCATCGCCACAGTGTCATATACATTGAAACAAATCTATCTAATGATCGCGAAATTATTTTTATATTTGTTGATTTAAAAATCAAGAAATCAAACACACAATGTCATATAGTGATGATATTAAGGAAATTAAACTCGAGTCTCTTATTTTTAAGACAAAATTAAATGTCATTGATATAAACTATTTTTCATCAGTGTAGATAGAACCATATTAACAAGACCTTGGACTTTCAATCGGACGTAATTATCTATTTCTTGCGTCAAAACAAGTTAAAATGACGCTGGTTTCAAGCGAATTATACATCGATCGCGTAGTCTTAGCTCAGAAGCCAGACAAGTCTTGTTGATTTCAAAGAGCCATATCTGAGAAATGATTATGAAATAGACAGACCTACGTCACATGTTTGACACAACTACCCAAAGTCCAAGCTCTTGTTAAAATGGTTCTAAATGATAGATGTAGCAAGCACGTAATAAAAACGTCTACTTCAAAACATTATGATTTTTTTTTAAATGTCAATGCCACAAAAGGTCTATCAGATACATGTAATATATGTAGATCAAATTTCTTTTAAAGGTGTATGTGGCGTATTTGGATAAAAAATTTTGATATGAGTTTAAGTAAAAATATACATATCATACTTTAGTTATTTGTCTCTAAACTTTGCTACACATCTGATGAATATTAATGTGATCCGCCATTTATAACGCCACTGCGCATGAGTGCGGGAAACTCTAGCATTGAAAACACGATAGAAGAACAGTTTTTTAATAAATTAGAATCACGTTTTTCATTTCTTAAATTGGATAATTCTTACATCAGATGATACTCGAAGCATTATTATTCCAATATTCATTAATGTAGAACGATATAAATTGTTAATTATGTGTAATAAAGATGAGACACGATCTTAGCATCATCGACACGGTAATCGGAGTAAATACCCTTCTCCCTAAGAGAGATGCATGTACTGAAAGTGTTTATTTATTCTTTATTTATTCTTTATTATAAAATGCCTCTAAAGAAAATCCACTTGAGGTTTATAACTAGTATTTATAAAGTAAAGACACGGAACACATGGAACACAAACCTGACTAGCAAAACCCCTACAACTTCATGATGGAAACTTAAGTTTAATTCGGCTTTAATTCCTATTCCATTAATCTACATGGTCTCCGATGACAATCTTCCCTTTGTTCCTACGATTGTCAGTCTGTTTCTTTTTTCTTTCTTGCCACATTTGTCAAACTTAACGGTATACCTACATTTATCATTCTATCTATCTTGAAAGTACATACATATACCTGTAGTAATTTTAATAAGCAAAAGAATTTCATATTTTCTAAACCCATCACTGTTCAGCCAACATTGTTAATTCCGGCTGAATTTCAATCTCGTGTATCTCTCCTAGGTTGTTTCATTGTAAGAAATGTAGTAATCTTTCAAATTTCTGCAATCTAAATAAAATGGACATCTAGTCAGAACACTGACAATACTATGACGAAAAAGACCACATCGAAACACACATTTTTTTTTAAAATCTGTAAGTGTTTTTTAAAGCCAAGATGTGCGAATAAACTAAAATACACCGGTGTTGGCATGGATTTGATCAATTGTGGTCAAGAAAAGATTAAATCCATAAGAGTTATCGCGCTTAGATTGCAAGAAAATTTTCGAGAGAAAACACATGCTACTTAGAAATTAGACAAATGTTCTTATTGTCAATTGTTTTTAATCTCAATTGAAATTACAATATACCGTTCATGAAAGAATTCTTCATTCATAAACCGTCTTTACAATGTTTTAACAATTTGAGCATATCAGTATTTCGTATACCACTATTTAAAAATTATGGACTCAAATTTTTTGTGCTAATACCGGTAAATTGAGAAAGAAGTGACTTTTGTTTGGAATAGTATAAACATTGTATCTGATGAATACAATACCAAACGACACTTTTTTCTCTACACCAGTGTTAATTAATTCATTATCGACGAAAACGACTCATCCTGAATTGGGACCATAATGTATTCAAATTTTGTAATCTCCTTGATTGTTAGCTTCCGCTGGATGTCAAAGAAAGGGAGCGGATCTACTTTTTCTGTGTTCAATTTGCATAGGACCTTTGGCTACTCATCGATGTTATGAATATCAAAAGAATTTCTTGAGTTGTACATGTACAAAGCAATCGGGAAAAAGGGGTGGAGGTTAACGAATTCTTTTCATTTATTGATCTCACTTATACCTCACATTGTAAAACAAATAAGAAAACATTAAATTCAAAACAACATGTGAATTTATCCTTAACTTGAATCTTTTAGTGCAAAATATAATTGAACAGGTTTCAGTATGTATAAGTATGAAAACTTAAACTTGTGCTCTGCATTTATATTAATTTATTTCCTATTCAAATTTTATATCAGTTCAAATCATATTTTCTTTGATAAGATACTAAAAAACTTATTATGTCAAAGAGTGAGTGAACAACATATGCAACAACTTATTGCTTTATAAACAGAAAATTATTTTCAAAACAGGGAAAAAATTCCATTGGCCATTGTGCATGTTTAACGTTTTGCGGAAAAAAAGATTGACCATTGATACAGCTTTCGACAAGACACTCAGACTTTTCTGGTTTTGTTTAAACAACATATTATCATTTACTTGTTGGATAACCAGTTGATTCCACAAATAAATTGTTAGCTGTAGAACAAAATGTTAACGAATTCACCTGAATTTCACGTGAAGCTACAGTTCTACAGCTAATAAATTGTTAGTAGTTTATGTAGGAGTTAAACTTTGCTTAATTCAACAGTACATTAATTAGCTTATTGTCTCTTTGCTTACATGTAAAATTACATATCTCACTTAAAATTTTGTTGCAATTAATATCGACCAATGAACTGTCTTCCAGGAATTCCAGGAATTCCAGGAGACAGACAAATGACGTTTAGCAACACCTACAGGTCGTCTGAGGGGGTAGTTTCTGCGTCAATTACCTGTTTGTCATCTTCATCAATTTCCACAGGGTCGCGCCAGATTCCAATCCTGGAAAAACTCCTGTAGGTCCGCATATGATAATCAAAGTACAGAAGTAGTGACGGGAGTTGATTTTATTGGTTATTATTGATTTTGTTATCAACGATATGTTATTTCGCCTGTCAAATAGTTTCTTAGTTCTATTGGAATAATTAGCACATCATTTCCTTATATAAATTCTTAGGGTTTTTTTTACATTTCGCATGACAAGTAGTTTCTTAGCTATTTTTTTCTAATATGAATTCTATGGTTTTTCCGACAAAAACGGAAAAGTTTATATGAATCACGTTTTGTAATTATATTCAACGATAAAATTAACGTCATCAAAATCTACGATGTACATGTATTATATATCTGACAGTAATCCAAACATTTCGTGAAAAGTGTATTAATTAAAGCAAATTTTAACTAACAAATGATAATTAAGTCTAGTCTACGTCAGTACTGGTTCTATCTTTAGATTGGTTAGTCTATGCTTGATTCCAAACGCAGTAATCGAACACTGGCGTAGGAATACATACGACTACAAAAATATCTAAATTGTTCGTACTATGTATTTAAAATCTGACTATTTTTAAGGTATTAAAAATAAATTTTCTTAAAAAACAATGCTTCTAAATACAATCCATCGAATTTATCTATTATTTTCAAGTATTACCTTTTGTCAGCGGTGATGATTCGTGCTTAGGTCCAAACACTGTTTTACTTCCGGTTTGCCAGAGTAACTGCATAGGAGAGCTGATTAAAATCAACTCCCAAAAATACTTAATTTTGAGTTTCATTCATTGGCATTGCGTATCATGAAGTGCCATTTCCTAATGTTATATCAATGATTCGTTCGGAAAATTACCGATATCTTTTAAAGATCAAGATCTTCGTCTTTCTTGATTGCTGAGGACTTTTCCAAATATATTCAGAAGCAGAAGTGTCCATATTTGTTAAAGCTTCCTGACCGGAAAATTATACCTCTGTTTTTTTCTTTTAAATTCTTTATTAGACATTTTACAAGACATTAAACTATTGATGTGATCACTTTTATTGCATATGAAATTCTTAAAATGACTTTTATTCTGCAAGTGACCCTAAGTTCATCGCCCAAAGTACATGGAAAATTGTTGGAACTCCTCTTATGTACAAATTAAATAAAAGGAAAATGTCTAATAAGCGAAAATTTACTATGAACTTCTGTCAGTGTTAATAGTTAGTCGTTCAAAAGTGCTATACTTTTGCAATAATTACAATGCTTGCTATTTAAGAAAAATGTGTTATTATTACTACATGTATTTATTGCAAGAGCATTTAATTTTAAATTAACGTACTAAGCCTTATGAATACATGTACCCATTAAATTATATGAATATCTCTTTAATCTTTATAAAACGTTAATTAGTTTCAATTCAATGGTTTATTGACATCACCATGTTGGCATACAGACAAAATAAAATCAAATGACAGACATCATAAAATTAAAGTTCTCAAAAATACTGCATCAACAATTAAAAATACAGAAAAGTTGTCGCAAGTCCACGCTTTCCGTTGTTTTTAATGTTGTCAAAAACTGTTCAGTCTCAGAATTTTGAAATAAGGCATTTTATTAAGAATATTAAAATTATTTTTCATAAATATAATAAAAGTAAAGGAAGCATGTTTAGAATTTTAAGAAATGATTTATTGATCGGTTAAGGTTGATTTGCCTGTTTGTAAAACTACCTGTTGTTCACACACCACGAGCAATGCAAGAGGCACATAAATCTTTCGTTTAGTTTGGTTTTGTTCACGCACTCTTGTAACTTTCTATCCTCTTTTTTTCAGTGGATGTTAATGAACACATCTGTCTACCAAAAAAGCTTTTACAAAAAGTAATATGTGTCGTGCACTTCATATGAATAGAAATGCAGTGGTAAACAACAGGCCCATCACCCACATCGCTCACCTGATAAAAAGTACTCACTTTTTCGGTGGAAATGAAACATTTCAATTTTTTTGTAAAACTTCCAAAAATTCTCCTTTATTCCAAGATTTGATAATAAATAAAACAATACCGGTATATAAATAAAATATCATTGAAACCTATTTTTGGGGCATCATATCCGAAGTTCTACGATGCATCAACTGACCAACTTCATTATCTTAAGCCTCAATGTATCAAAGGTAACGAAACTGGAAAATGAAAAATAAGAAAAAATGAAAAGTACCGTAGGTTACTGTGGCCTACTTTTGAAAACTGCATACAGGTGGGTTTTTTTTTTTGGTCCCATGTTATTTTCGCCCTTCTACACTTGCAGACGGTTTCGTCCTGTTTTGAATTCGCCAAGTCTTAAATTTGCCCATCGACGAGGGCAATAGGGGCGAAAATAAAAGTGGGTGAATATTTCCCTGCATACAGTAAAGATATATATATATATCAGGTAAGATACCGTGTAGCCGGTTTTTTGGCGGGACACAAATTTGGCGGATTTGGGCCTACAAGGTATACCATTAATTTTGGCGGGTATAATTTTGGTGAATCCTTTACCCTTCATTAAAAATCTACTGTCAGTTTATTTTTTATGCTGAGAAGTTAATGCACTGAGCAAAAATCCTATGTCACCATTACAAGGTGGTAAAATTTGATCTCCAACCCTGGCTTCACACACTTCAATATTTTCAACAGAAATAACTAAATAGTACTAAATATATGCATAAAAAAGTATACTTTATTAACAATCAATTTTTATTACATTGTTACTGAAGAAACCGTTAATCAGATAATTATCTGCACCTAACTCAATAATGGATCACACGTCTCCTAAAACAACACAAGATAACACCCCTGTCACTGGGGCTAATTACACACCTGAACACGGAAAAGGGATATGGTGTTTAAACAATTAAGTTGTAATTTAAAGTAATGTTTAGCTTTTACTTATTTACATTAGTTTTTTGTCGATTTTGAGTAAATGTACATTTGTATTTGTAAGACTGTATGCATGCACGTAACAATTGTCCCTTTTTATCATGCTTACGGAATTTAAAAATATACGAAAAAATAATCTCCAAAAACTACAAATTTGTCCATAAAATTTACAAAAAAGGACTGAAATTTTGGTGATTTTAATTTTGGTGAATTTTCAAAAATCGTCAAAATATGCTAAATTATATCCCCGCCAAAAAAAAACAGCTATACGGTACATCAACTAACAGAGTTTGATGAATATAAGCCTAACCATATCAGAACTATAGATTTTATTATAAATAATTAAAGATTTAATTTAAAGTAATTAAAAAATATCAAAGGAGGTCTGTGACCTTGGTATGAAGTTACGAAACATGATGGTGCTTGCATAGTTACTGTAATATCACAAATTGTAGCATTGTAGTTCTTGATAAGAAAATTTTAAAACATTTTCAAAATATATCTCTATGTTGAACTTTGAACTCCTCCCTGGTCCGAGAGTGTTGGCTTTTACAATTTAGAATCTTCTCTGTCTATAGAACTTTGACATTGGCATTTCTGGTGCAGTGGTTCTTAAGAAGAAGATTGTTAAGACACCCACGCTTTTTTTAACTGTCTCTTGATTATCTCCCCTATTAAATGGCTTTTAATTTGAACAATTTGAAATCTCCTTCCCATAAGAACGCTTTTTACAAAGTTTGGTCAAATCTGGTCCTGTGGTTTACGAAAAGACGTCAAATATGCAAAAAGATTACAGACAGATAGACAGACGACGTACATCAGGTGATCGAACCCTCAGTTCAGGTGAGCTAATATTGTACAATATTTCAATTCTGTTTACCGTCTCCCAAGGTAAAAGACTACTTGAATTCGTTTGTAATGTTTCTGACAACTATATCGACACTCCTTGCAATGATTATAGTTAGGGCTTTGTGACCACTTATAAATTAAATTTATTAATTAGAATACTTTCCCTTTTAGGCTTACACCAAAGAAAACTTATTGCAATTGTAAATATGTTCATATAAAAGTATTGTCAATTTATATACTCAGTAAGACAAAATATTTGTCATATATGTTTCATAAATGTATAAAGGCCTAAATCAAAAGGGGAGAAGAAAAACGAGACAAAATCATTTTAATGAACATGAACAAGAAACAACATGATTATACAAGCATTGATGATTGTCAAGTGCAATTTTACCCTTTGAAGCAGAAGATGGCGGTTGAGGCCATTAATGGTGGCGATACTGAGACATCTATTTGTACCAAAAGCCGCGGTGTTATAGTGCATAATTATATATAATGAAAATTGTACGAAAACCTCACTGAAAACATTCTTAAAAGTACACCGCCTCTATGTCTTGATAAGGTCGCCCGTCGTCCTGAACTTGCCGCTCGTTAGAGAAATCTGATTCAAATGAGAGATCCACCGAGGCTGAATTCTTTGTGCTGTGTGGCCACGGGGAAGGGACAGAGATATGTTTGTTATTCCCATTCTCTAAAAAATCTGTATTGTTTTCTAAATAATCTTTTGATTTAGTGGTCAGCAAGGAGTCTTCGTATTCACAGAGTGGATCCGTCAGGCTTGCTGGCGATATTCTGGAGACAATGGCCTGTGTTTTAAACTCGTTACCGTCCTCACAATGGTGAGTATCGAAGAAATCCCCCATGTCGGTACACTCTGAGACAGATTCCACGTAAGCACCATTAAAACTACACAGACTTTCCCTACTGTTGTAGCTTGCATTTAAAGCTTCTTCGAAACCACGATCTGTATTCTCGTCAAATCTCGGAGATGGCGTTATATCCGTATTTTCTGTTGAGGTAGTTAGTTGATTATTAAAGAATGCATACTCCACAGATTTCTCCCTATCTAAAAAGCTAGGTCTTTCCTCGGGAAGTTCAAGATTTATCCAAGGGGATTTGAAATTTGATGTGTGTGTCTTACTTTTATCAAGATTCGATAAATATGAATAAGGTTTGGAAGAGAGTAGTTCGCTCGTAGTAAACCCATCGAGTTCAGTGTCAGATAATCTAAAAGTGGGTTTGGTGGCTGCATTTGACTGTTTGTGAACGTTAAAGCTCTCAAAATTATCATCTGTGCAGTTTGCCATGCACCCAGAATCATTCTCATCCGAAAGTTGTTCCTTGTCTTTTTGGCGAGGATAAGTTCGTTCGTTTTGCCTCGAAGACATGCTGTGTCTATGTTTATCAGGAGAAAAATGCCCTCTTTCAATATAAGTTACTGAAGGAATTTCAATTGGTTTACTAGTGCACTGAATGTCTTCAGATCGCAAAGAACTGCATTCAAGAACGTTGTCAATATCGCTTTCACAATACTGACCAGCCACACCTTCACTTTCACTTCGTTCACTCGATTGTCTTGGAACCATTCGTTCTTTTCCTGGTTGGATTTCATAAATATGTGGAATAGTCATATTAGAAGATCTAAAAATAGTTCCGCTTGCCGATCTGGAATGGCCAAGGATGTAGATGTTACCACTTGACGACCGCGAGTGTGTTCGATAGAGGCTTGAGGAGCTTCCTGAATTACTACGCAATCCCATCTTAGGTGGTTTCTTTCTTGGAATGCTGCCAAATGAACTCGAGAGGACTCCGATTGCATTTCCATTTCCATGCATTCTAGGAAGAGAGTTAGAATTGTATCTGTTTAGATGTATTCGTCCGTCAGTTACTGTTTGGGGATTATCGGCAGAATTCGCGTGTTCGATGCTAGAACTTCGCGGTAAGCTGTCGGTATTGAGACAGTCAGGGTGGTAGTCGCTAGACACGTAATACATAGAGTGCAAGCTTCCGGATTCAGTTTCTGACATCGCTCGCACCATTACCACTCCGTTGTTGGAACCCGTATTAAGTCGCTTTGGCGAGCTATCATTTAGAGTCTCGTTAATGAATATGGATGGAAGATGCTTTTTCTTCATCTGGTCGCTTCGTGAACCCGACGAACCAGACCGTTGGAATTGCCTCGGACTTCGCGATTCCAATGATCCGCCATTGCTATACATATCCCCTCGGTTTGTTTGCTCAATGTTGACTTTGATTTTGTTTTGAATGTTGAAATTTTGTGGAGATCCTTCTCCTCTTTGGAGTTTGGTCGAGTTGACTCTTGTACTTCCTGAGGATGAGAGATTGTTAGGTAGGTGAACTGGTCGTGGCAATGTGTGGACATCTTTGATTTTTCTGGTAAACGATTGAAGAGTGCATGAGTCCGGATCTGAGGTGAAAATAAATGAAAAATTGACAAATCATGCATATACATGTCTTATTTAATCATTAACCCATTTTATAGCTAGTAAATGGTATGTGCCTTTTATACCTTTCCAGGGTTGTGCTAAACTGATCAAATTTAATTAGGTTGTAACCCTAAGTAAATCTTTTGAAAATTATCTCTGGTCAGCTGTGGCAAAATCAATGAGAGTATTGAATGGATATAAGAACAGCTGGTCACATAAGTTAACATATGATTATAGGTCTAAAAGAGTGAGTAAATAGTACGGTCAGATGTCATATATTTTATCTTTTCTTTCCTTCGCGGATCAATAGACATCCGTAATATACTTTGTATTACCGATTGACGTTTTTGCTGCATTAAAACATCTTCAGTAATTGGACGAGAATGGAATTGAAAATGAATCTGCACCCCTAGTGTAAAAAATTGATATAGACAAATAACCTTAAATGAAGATTAGGGTTTTCTGACAAAGGAAAATGGCATGATGTTTTCCTGCTAGCATTGAAAAAGTAACTGATATTTATTGTATACGATAACAAATGAAGCTCACTTTCTTCGTTGTCATGGTTTCGGCGTAAAATATGCACTTTGAAGATGTAACTAATCGCGTGCTTGTATCGTCTGCTTCCAAACCAGAGGAAGTAGGGTAAAACTAGAGCCTCCATCAGAGGTAACCACGTGACCAGCTCCTCCGACAAGGATCTGTCCGTCCCGATACTCATGTATAGAAACTCTATGACCTACAAACGAAGATTGCTCAAATCATGTATAGAAACTATATGACCTACAAAGGAAGATTGCTCAAATCATGTATAGAAACTCTATGACCTACAAAGGAAGATTGCTCAAATCATGTATAGAAACTCTACCACTCTACAAAGATGGATGATCACTCAAATGGGCATGTAGAAGCAAGAAAGATTTGTGTGCATCATGATATTCCGTATTATATATATTATTTATTTACCATTTTAAAGTTTCAACAAATTGATCTCTAAAAATTGTAACACGTACTTTTAATCGATACAGTAGAGTTTGCCCAAAAAATATAATGATATATAATAAGTATCGAACAGCGCCCACGCAATATGAAATCAACGCACCGCCCTGACATGATTATTAACAAAGTGTCAGTCGATTCGCTGTCACACCCGCCTGTCATCTGTTTTGTTACCCTGTCCTTTGATTAATCACCACGACCGCTATATAGGTATTCAAATATAAAACTAGTCCTGGGGAAGGGTGTAAACATTTTGCTGATGGTTTGGCCCTCTATAGCAGATGGTTTTGCTAGTTTCCGCCATTTATTGCTCTCCCTTCTGCTTTAATCAAACACTCATTGATTTGGACCAGATCCTCTCTTGATTAATATAATTATGCTATCTAAAATCATATTAGGGATCCTTTTAGACCTAATACAGTTAGCAGATAGTTTTATTGAGACAAAATTTAATACTTTGGTAAAAGTGTCCCCCTTTGCGAATTCGAACACCAAGAAGAGAGTCATATTATATTCCTCGAGGGGCGAGTTCGGGAGTGCAGTCCAATGGTTCATGGATAGAATCGTTATCTACAATACTATTAACAGAGATGTCTGCAGAAACCTGTCTTATTCAATAAGACGTCGATAACAATGATTGCTTGAGAATGACATACGGTACAAATCGGATGCATTAAGAGCCGGGAAAGTAGAGAGATGGCCGGAGGGTGGATTCAGACAGAAATAAATGAGAATGAAACCTCCATTTTAGATTCATCATAAGTGATGGGTCTCCACTACTCTGTTTTAGTTGGCCTGAAGCATTGGTGTTATCTTAGCAATGAATTATTAAATCATCTTAAATAACTTTAGTATTTACCAATACTATTAAATATATTCTTTTTTCTGGACATCCGTCTCTGTATATCTTTTATCTCAATGGAAACGTGTGGCCGATAATTCTATCATACACAAAGAGAGAGAGAGAGAGAGAGAGAGAGAGAGAGAGAGAGAGAGAGTGTGTGTGTGTGTGTATACTCACCACGTAGGGTAGATGGTTGGCAACAACACTAAAGCATGTTACTATGGTCACCAGACGACAGAGGTCGGCAGCAAAGTTCAGTTGTCCGTACCGCTCATGGACCGTATAGTTTTCAGAGAGGCCATCATTCTTTCTCGGCAAGTAAAACCTCCCTGCACCATATTTGATAAAAGCAATTTTTTTTGCATAGTGAATGAGGGCAAGGGAATCAAATGAACACACCAGGGAAATGCAGATCATTGTTAAGACATACACAATCATGAATATAACGAAGCCCAGTCCGAGGTCGGAGAGGAGAAAAAGACAGTCTTTGTTGGTCTTAAACTTGTCTGGGACCGCCCCGATGATCGGTAAGAGTCCTATTATTGTACATACAACCCAGAATACGGGGGTCACTATCTTCACAAGCGTAGTCGTACTTATTTTGATTCGTCTTGATGAGGTTCGGAGTATTTTTGACCAATGGAATGACAACATCGCAAGACTTGATACATGAACTAAACGTAAAGTCAGCGCAGACCACACAAAAAAGTGACAAAGGTTCTCGTTCCATTTTGAATGAGTTATGTCCAGTAACGCTGGAACGAGAGGGACCACCAGAGCATTTAGCACCATGCAGACGAGAATTGAGATGAAAACAACATCTGTACCGTGGAATTGACGACGATAGTGACACACGAAAACAACAGTGAGTAAGTCTGTGAGTACGGCCAAGGGTGCGAGGACGAGCCATGGCAAGGGACCTGCAATCATATTCCAGACCAGAGACTGATCGGCCCTCTCACGCAATAATGGGCTTCAAGATCGATCCCAGAGCCACAAACCTCTGCTGGAATTAAAGAGTAGGCTAATTGCTGAATAAGATCCCTCGGAGAGCCTGCATTGTTGGAACGGGGATCAAAACAATCGAGCATGCTGGCATTTGTTGAGAAGAACCGGGTGTTGTCACGCTAAGTCGTTTCATCGTTGAAGGCGAGGGCCAGCGCCATAGGGCCGTCTTTTCCTGAAAGTAAATAACTATTGAATCTTAATTACACGAATGAACACTACGCAATATCAGTGTTATTGATTGATCAGTGGATGAGAATTCCTTGTAAAACTTGATGAAGGATAAGCGTATTACACGGGGTTTCATGTACACAAAAGTCGCCTTTTTCCCCTGTTAACTTTGACGGAAATATAAAATTAAACCAAAGGCATTACTTTCTATAATCTATATTTCAATTAAGTGTTAGTGGAGTGTCGTTATTTTTACCTTGCTTCAGGGGAGAAAGAAATGTTGTTAAGATTTTATCATATAAAAGGTCTACAGTTCATTTTTTTTTTTAAATACACAACCTACATGCATAACTTTTATTTGAAATCACTATGTTTTAAAAATAAATGGTTCATTTCATGCGTTAAGACCTAGAAGAAATCAAATGATACAGTCAGTGAAGTTAGGACCATATTATGATTCGTCACGGGTTAAATCTTTGTTACTAGACTATGATTTTTAAAATCGTTAAAATTGTTTTACAATGTAATTGATCCTTAAAAATGGTGTAACAAACTACGTATTACTGTGTAGGAAGATCATTTTATATTAAAACAACTTTCTTTATCAAAATAGTTTTAGAAGTTTACAGAAGTCAGATTCGTATTGATAATGTGCGAAAGACAAAATAAGTTTTCGATTTCTCAGAAAAGTCAATACTACATTCATTTTGTCGATATTGCTCCACATTCCTAGATATCAAAGTCATTGTTCAGCTGAACAGTTTAGATATCGCGGAGAAATGTGTATTGGTTCAACTTGACTGTTTAATGGGGCGTGTCGAATTGAGGCCCAACAAATCGATGTATGTATACGTTATGGATGTACCGGTGACACTGTGCTGAAGTCAGTAGTTATCAATATATTGTCTGTGCTGCACCCTTGTATAGCTTGTCAATATCCAATAACGCCATCAGGGAAGTCGCGGCTATGCAAACATAGCATAGGAAATCTCTCAAGTATGGAATGTTAAAAAACTACTTTCATTAACATCAGCAAGTAGTTTTAATTGTTTAATCTTTTTCTCTCGTGACATTTTTGACATGTTTTATAGTGAAAACTACATCGTCAAATTAACCTTAAATGCATATAAAGAATATGCTCAGTTAATAAAACATCCCTTATCAAAATAGGCATTAGCTCATTTATGGTTCAATTCAGTATTGAGGAACTATTGTGCAAAGATGGAGTAAATATTTGACGTTTGAAAGGGTTCCTTAATAAAAAAAAAATCTTTTTTTCAGTTGCAATTTGGTATTCCAAGACATTTTTCTTCCCCTCTCCTTCGCTAACAAAATAGCGGTTGATAATTTCATTAGCATTTTGATTTATTTCGTTGTTGCGGATGGTCATTAATTTTCTCGCCCCTTCAATTACGCGCCGATGCCTCTCCAATCAAGGATCTCTTTGGTGTCTGTATACATATTGACACATAACGTATTACGGTGATAAATCGTCTTTATCCTGGAAAAGACTGTCCCCTCTCTCTCTCTCTCTATGTGGTATGTTGAGGAAAGGAACACAGTCCGAGTAGTCTGTATAATGACCAGCGCATGCTCATTAGGAACGCGTTTTCACATGAGATGATTGAAATAGGAACGCAAGGGGATTGTAATAGGAATCCAAGACTCGGTAGGAATCCAGGACTCGATAGGAATCCAGGATTCGGTAGCAAGTGGTGTATGAATGGTGTATGATTGATACGTGCACGTGGGTGATACCTCTCATATTTATGATGGATTGTTAGAAAAGGGGCTTCCGATATTAGTAATATGAAAGAATGCTTTTTTTTTTAAGTTTCGTTTTTTATGTAAGTGTGGAATTCTTTTTTAATAAATCTACTTATGAAAACACACATAGATTAGACCCCTCTATTATAAAATATAAGGTTTAGTCACTATTTTCACATAACCAGATATTCCATGTGCACGCGATGGTTTTTCCCGAACGTATGTTGTGAAAGTATAAACAAATGTAGAATTAAATCGACCTTACGAGGAAAACATGAAGAATTGATCAGATCTATATCTTCCTGCATGACGTCCTACTGTATTCCAATTTCATGTTCAATACGAAGGAGTGTCGGGTTGATTATTTTATTATTCATCGTATACATATAAAATTGCAATGCAATAGATGGACAATCAAAAATTCATATGATTTCAAGGTTAATTGTCTAGGAACATTAGGTAACTTATTTGCTATATTTTACTATCTTCATGAAATTAATAATATGAACAAAATTGCACGCTGACAATGAATGGTCTATGCCATTTTAACATATCTGTTCAGTGTATTGGCAAAAATAGAGAATTTATAGAATGCTACGACTAATTAATTTTGGCGTTTGTTGCTGGGTTTTTGCATATGAGCTCCCTATCTTAATCAGCGTATTAAAAAATTGCATCCCTATACTAGTATAAATACAACAAGTTCACGCCATTTTGATATGTTTTATACCTCGACCAAAAGTGGTCAAAGTTAGCTTTATTCATATCAAACGTATTTCTAGACACCATAACTTGTTCAAATACATGTAGTAATGTAAACTGTTGATTGAAATAAAGACATCGTTTGAAACGAGCGTAATTTGAAACTTTAGTAACGCGGGTCATCGACATGGGTCGCGGTCAGTAGCATACAATGGCGGCGAGTTGCGGGCCTTGTTTTTATAGTCCAAGAATAAAATATTTTATATACACTGGGTTAGATGGGGGAGCGTCTATGGTTTGTTGTAAAACGTCTCTCACTAACACTCGGACAAACCCTTTACTAAAATTAAACATATAGTCACTTTTTAGGGACACTACAAAGGGGAGCAAATAAAGAAAAGCCGAGCTCGATCCCTGCAGCATCCCGGTTTACCATGCGGAAATTATATAATCTAAACAAATCCAAATTTCCTTATTCAGGTATGAGCAGTTGGTTATTATACAACCGGGGAACCAGATTGAAGCAAATAACTAAAAACAGAGTCTATTATAAAGGATATGTTTAGCCTTTCTCGTTATACGTCAATCCATGTATTGATTGGTTCAGAAAACGGAACATAAACAGGCAATATATCCTGGTTCAAATTTGATGGTCATGAGTTAGAAGCTAATAACACTGTCAAAGTAGTGTTATTATGTTGGAGGGGAATGGATAATTCGCCATACAATTTATAAACATATTAATCGGTCCCAAATAAAAAATGTTATAACATTTAACAAAATGGACACTATTGGGATTCATACATTCGATGACAACCCTCTTTTTTTCAAGAATCATGCGAAGAAAATTACGCACATAAATAATTAAAATTTTATTAAGAGAGAGAGAGAGAGAGAGAGAGAGAGAGAGAGAGAGAGAGAGAGAGAGAGAGAGAGAGAGAGAGAGAGAGAGAGAGAGAGATGTTGGAATACGACTCGTGAATTTTCGGACATAGAAATGATTGGATTTTTACTTTTTTAGTATATATATACTCTCTTCTCATTATATCGCGGATTCCGTTGTACGTATCGCGGTATGTACCTAATAATAGCATTTCCTGTTTTTTCCCAACGATCTTCCACAAAGAGTTCATGCACCAACTTCAGGATGAGTGCAAAGAAAGCTGTCAAATATATCGACAAATAAAAATTTTCTCACAACTAAAAGATTTTCCGGAGAAAAAGCGAGTTCAAAAGTACGGAAGCCCATTGGTGCCAGGTGAAAAAAATATTTTATCTGGCGGCCGCCAGATAATTATCTGGCGGCCGCCATATAATATCTGGCGGCCGCCACATAATTTATCTGGCGGCCGCCAAATAATTTATTTTGCAGAAATGTGTGTGTTGTTGTATTTATATTTGGTTGAGAAGATGGATGTTGACAGAGCCGCTGTTTAACAGTTTAACAACACAGATTTAATACAGTCAGTTAAATAGTTTCATTTATATGGCCACAAAAGCTAGTACACATTTACTAGTATCTTAGGTCATAGCTGGATCCGCACTCGTGAAATTGTCTGTGCAAGCTGTCGTGGTAAAAAAAAACCTGACTGTAATCTGTGTTTTTAAATTCTTATACCAAAATTAAAACATATAGTAGGCAGTGCGTTTCTTTTACTTATACATCTTTACATAACAGTCCTCTAGCTAAAGTTAAGGTTTTTTATTATCAAGGAGCTTAATGGTCAACAAATTAACCATCACATTTACCTAAAATTTTAATATATAATTTGTTTTGCTAATAACTATAATTAAGTAAAGAAAAATCCATATATTTCACTTTTAAATTTCATGGGAATTTCCAATTTTTTTTTATTTGGAGCTCTTTTTCTAAAGGAGATCAATACAGTCTCTTAAAATGGCCACGACCATCGAGCCCTCTTAAGACTTCCTAAACGGGTGTTTAGTTCAGTATTAAAAGTTTATAATTAACTCTGAAATACAGTGTTTTACAACAAATAATACAAGGCACAAAGTAACATCTAAATCATTCTATATTTGAATAAAGTCTAATGTACATTCCACTCTAAAAGTGTTTCAAAACTTAAGCTCTGCATTGTTAATATAACTAATAGATTAGAGTGTATCCAATACTCCCTAAAAGCTCCCATTAAAACATGCGCGCGCATCAGGAAGCCATGTTTTATCTGGCGGTCGCCAGATAATTATGTGGCGGCCGCTAGAAAATTATGTGGCGGCCGCCAGATAATAAGTGGCGGCCGCCAGATAAAATATTTTTCTTAGTGGCACCAACGGGCTTCCGTACAAAAGTCCACACTGTATTTGATGAAAAAACTAAATAAAAAGTTTAATAAAATGCATATTTCATTCCCTAACAAGTTTAAGTGACTTTGCTTTCATTAAGAATCATATTTTAATGGAAAAAAAATAAAATAAAACATGTTCATTATAAGTGATACAGGCTCTCAGATTTTCAATGCTACGATACAATGGAACTCATTAATATTGAAAGTGAAGAAGAACACGCCCATTGATGATATAAATAAATATTTTCTAATTTCGTTTTGGATAAGCTTGAAGCTGTTTGGTCCAATTTTTTTGTTATTTCAGTATCAAATAATTTTCCATACAAACCATTTATCTTAGAAATTTATGGACTTTCTCCTATTTACACCAGCAGAATCGGTCTCCTTTCAAAGTTAGAAATATTCAAAGTAAATAAAAACTAATTTCTTTTTGGGCAAACGAAAAAACAAACCAAAATGCATCATGGGAATGTTTAGAAAAGGGAACCGTTTGGTTCCGTCCCCCGATGATTGGGGTTATTCAACCCGCATGCTATGCATCGATTGTAAACAAAGCAAACTTCAGAAATATTAGCGAACAGAACGTACACAGGTTTATTTGTAATTTGCATTACGACCTTTATTTATAGCGATGTCAAAGTCGTAATACAACCATACCCGTCTCGACGTCAGGGGTGAATTTTAGCATGAGGCGAAATAACACGATACTCTTTTATGTCGTTTGTTTTTCTAACAAATTTTGTACATAATTTTTTTCATTGAAAATTGGCCTAATTGACTGGAAAACTACTGAAATGTCTATTATTATACACATACTTAGCATAACCATCGTTTAAAAGCGTGCACAAAATTTGATATAAAATCGGACCAAGCAGCTTTAAACTACATGTATACTTAAAAATTTCCCAGGTTCGCATTGCAGTCTGTGGGCCTATAAAACATAGACCCAGTCGGATTTTTTTTATAAATATAGCAACTTACGTCCCAATACACTTCTTTCTGGCATTAACGCCCTCTGATAAATAATTTGGTGATGTTCAACAAGCAAGAGAATCTATTAACAAGTGTTTTATTCGCATTAGGGTATATAATTGACAAACTTGGCAATTGATATTAATATGTATAGCCTTGAGGATAACATAGATTTTAACCGGCTGACGTGTTGATACACTTGAACAGTAGCACACATTTCATGGCTGTCGTATAACAAAAGGCCTACATTTTTTTATGATTGATAAGGTATTGATAAAGTATGACGTTCATTGCAGAGATCCAAAGTAAAAATAAAGATTACTTTGGTAAGATGAGCATTATTTCACTTACAAATTCTAGTAAATAAATCTGCATTTTATATACTCTACAAATTGTATGGCCTACGGCTGGATGGGGATTCAAGCCCGACTTCCTGTATTACTATCGGTCAAGCTTTTCAGTCCATTATATAGCTCACACTGCCTATCACCACCACCTCTTTCTCCCTCGATATTTGACAAATGTATTTTTCTTCAAGGCCAAGAGAAATAAAGAATTCACGCATTTGAAAAGCATGTGCATGTGTTGGTCAATCTCTTGAAATATTAGGGCTGAACTGCGATTCAAGCCAGTCCAATGCGTAGCCTAATAATCACGGTAAAAAGCTCGATATAAATTGTCCAAATATGTATATCCATATATACACTATGTAAAACGAAATATATAAGGACGACAGTGTTTTATCAACATCAATTATAGATTGAGCAATCCATGAGGTTGATTGCCTTTGAACGTACGTAGATCAGTTATAATGTTACAAGACAGAACAATTCATTAAGTTGATTGCCTCTGCCACTGACCAGGTGATAACCTTGGAGTGGCGGACCAGCATCAATAATTTAATCTCAATCGATATAGGAAGATAATCCTAGTAATAATGCTGCTACATCCCCGTTGTTTATCGTTAACTTACTCATTACGTAAAGTCAGGACTAAAGACAAATATAAAATGTTTTACCTGAGAAAGCAGGTGAACACCGGGTAAATCTACTCTGGGTTGCCGTGGAGATATTATTCAGGATTTTCACAGCGGATAATAGATACATAAAATTGACAGGAAATAAATACATGCAGCTGTTGTTTGCTGCCTAATGTTCATAATACAGCTTGATGTTTTGAAAAAAAAACTAAAAAGTTCAAATACATAAGGAAGCATGCTATGAGAGAGAGAGAGAGAGAGAGAGAGAGAGAGAGAGAGAGAGAGAGAGAGAGAGAGAGAGATTACCTGCACATTTTCATAATAATAAATATTCTCCTTCATTTAATAAACCCCTACACTTAAACCATTTCTTTGTTCATAACGTCACATTGTCTGGGGATGGACAGGTGCGTTCTAATCTCTAACACGTAGGACAACACAATCGCTCGTTCAGTTTGATCGTATAATACTCGCTTTTGTGCGATTAAAATCAAACTTATCCAAGCATTTCGACATCGTTGCTTTGGGAACAGGTCATTTCTCTTATATTTATGCGTGTGGACGAGCACAGTGCCTAATTAAGCTTACCTGTAAGGTAACTCATGGACCTCGCCATTGCGGAGGGTGTGTTGTTCTCGATCTACACAGATGCGCATGTCATTTTTTCCACCGAAATCGATTTCTACATCAAACACTGTAACATGTGTTTAACAATAAGAGCGAACTGGCGTTTTTCTTCTATGGAAAGACTTATAAATTTGAAAGAATAAAAAATTCTCAGAATCTGAACGACTCCACGTTGTCAAAATTTTATTGATCTTTCGTCACAGTTGATCAGGTTTGGGAACCCGAAACGCAATCCATCAACAGGATTTAAGGGTTAATATAAATATTCATTAAATGCTAACCTGAATTAAATTGTGGATTTCTGAGCCCATTGTAGCTAAGAACAGTGTGCCTTTACAAGACTTCACTAAAATTACATTAAATGTCGAGTGATTACCTGTGTTTTCTTTCGCTGTGATTGAAAACTTTTAAATGGTATATCCCAGCCGGCCGAAAAATTTGAATTGAGTGAAAGAAATGGTCCGGTTTTTTTCTTTTATTCTTTGGCAAGCATTTGTTTGATTATTTCTTTGTTAAGAGGGAGATAAAAGTTAAATATTGTCAATTAAAATATTCAAAATATTCTAATGAAATCGGATCCGAGATTTTACGACATGCACATGAGTTCGACCAGTGAAAAACAGGGTTTTCAAAATGAAATTAAATCTTTATTCAGAGAATCATTTCCCTACATGGGAAAGATTATGAAGTGGTATAATAATTTCTTGAATTACGATATTTGGCCACTAGTTCTCGTTACGTCCTTTATAGGGGCATGGTCACGATTTGAGCCGAAAATTTTAATTTCATTTTAAAAGCTTTTAATGCTTTATTAAGATATTTGTAATGCTATTTAACACAAATTTGAAAGTCAGAAATCTTTGTTATGTAAACAAGGCTCGTGTCAAGTTTTTTTTTTCAATACATTATTCAAGTAAAAGTTTAACTCAAATATTTTTATATTTGCTTGTTAGTTATGAAAACAAATAAACAGTATCTAGTATTTGTCACGTTCGATTTTGATTTTAATCTGATACATGTATTTTCTATGCAGCATTGACAATGTTAATAAAAACATGGCCTACGCTTTGTTTACATAACAAAAATCTGTGAGGTTTGTATCTCGATTATAACTCGGAGACTGACACTCAAATTTTGTTTGACTATTGGAAATACATTAAAGAAGCATTTTTAACAACAAAAAAGGAAAAAATGAAACCAGATAGTTAATATTCCCCTTTGAAATCAATATGAATTTAAATTCAAACTCACGGTAGCATTTTAATGTCGTTTGGATACAAAAAAGACTCGTTGAGAACAAAAATGTCACAGTAGGTCTCAAGAAAACAATTCTGTATAGACAATAATCGAATTCAAACGCCAGCGTTTGGATCGATATGCTCGCCATAAAGGCTTTTGTCTTCAAAGTTCACCCAGATAACATATATTGTAATCATTGAGCCCCCCCTTGGGCTATTGCAACTTCTTCATTAACTTGGGGAGAATGTTTGTAAGTATATTCACACATCTCCGATCTCTGAAAGAACACGTTAAAAGTTCGCAGATTGATTTTTTTACATGTTGAGTTTTAAAGTTTTCAATGCTAATCTTAATTCCTAAATATTACTATAAATCTTGCTCAAACAAAAAGACAACTAGATATTGAAGCCCTTTGTAAATGGGATATTGGTAAGAGTGTGGGGTGAAAGTTTTCTGTCAATAGTAAACGCATATCATATTTTTGATATGCACATATTTGTTTCGGTTAAAACTCTCATTTTCCTTTCTTAAAATTGTAATATTTTTTTAAATCAAATGATCAGTCATGAATAAATTCTACGTGTTTTTCCTTGTCTTAATTTTTCTTTATTTGCTTACGATTTTTTTTTTTTTGTACAGCTGGAAGGATTTTTTAATTATTCGTCAAACGTTGATTATTTTCCGCAGAGCTAGTTACCTGTAACCATAACATGTATTTTCTTCAACGAGCACGTACAGTTATTTGTAGGCAACTTACACTGTACATGTAGGTCTTTAACATATAAATGCTATCACATTGTTTTAGTCACGAAAATAGGAGAAAATACTATTTTTTTAACTGATGAGAAGGTTTCGATACTCAAACTTATATCAAAAGGGAGTTAATCCCTCGTTAGTGTTATTTTAGTTGGAAAAAACTACGGATCCATGCATGATATCTAAAGAGTAAATTAGAAAATTTGACAAATACCGTACTCCTAAGAGTGCTAGGTTCTGTGTATAGGCACAAAGCAAAGAACGAAACATCCTGCATATGACGGCAGTTAAACAGTGAAAAGCCCATGTGTCGGGATCTAGTCAAATTATTATCAAATTTAAAAAGAATGTTCAAAGCATACTAAACAGAGAGGAGTAACTCTACTTTCGTATATATATGCAACATGCTCAATCTGAGAACCCATACTTATATTATAACCCGACACCATTTGTTCTACAACTTAAAAGTAACATCACTTACTTTTTTATACTCACTGATCTACTAAAACAAGTATAACTCCTCTCTTTTTTTCTCAGTTTACGTCAATATCTATTTTCTATTACCTTCTTTTCAAAATCACAGCTGTTACCAATTCAAGTCATGCAAATCCATGGAGCACCTTACTTTAAATGTCACTTAATAACAAACGAATCTTGCTGCAAAAATATGTCCGTCTCCCTGAATTATATACTTCCTATCAGTCGAATGCTTGACCAAACACTGAACATTTTTTAATAATAATTTATGCAATACGTGTTAATTTTGATACTTTTTTGGCAAAACAGAAAATGGAGCAAAAATCGTCTGCATAACTTTTACAGATGTAAAACGTTATATGTTAAACAAATGATAACTACATTGAATTCAATAACTCGATTCATATTTTTATAATATTCAATGAATTTCACTACATCGCATATCTCAGCAAAGATCAACCAAGTTTTTAAATTCTCTCAAAGTAGTTTTAAGTTTAGACGATATCAAATATGGTACTGTACTAAAAGGTAAACTTATCATTATGTGAATTATAAAAACACTTACCTTATTTTGCAATTAATTTTTATGTTCGAGAGTTCTAAAACATCATACTGTGTAGAATATTCTTACATGCATCAATGTATTCACTGTACAAAAATGTCCAATCATTCAAGAAAGGGGCATTTTCTTAAGGATAAATCAAGACTTGTTCAACAAACATCGAAAGCGGTGTCCAGTGTTTTAAGAAGTTAAAAGTTATTACAATTGTTTGACGCAGTTAATGATTCAATTTAACTGTATGCATCAGAAGTTTGGGAATATGAAAATAATGGTATTGTTGAGTCGTAAAAAAATTCTGTAAAAACATAATGAAAGTGATAAAATAAACCCATAATAAAATTGCAAATGGTGAACTAGGTACATTTTTATAAACCCTGGCCTTAGGGCCATGAGTTTCACAATTTAGGTAGGGAACATCAAGACTATATATTTAGTTTTTCTTACATACGAGTATATATGAAAGTAGAGAAGAAGATTAAGACTAAGATTAAATACATGTTCACATGATCAAATTGGCCCCGCCCCCTAAACCGGGCCATGTATTTCACAATAGTGGTAGAAGGCACCACGGACATCATAACCTCGCATTCAGGTTTTTTTTTCAAAAATGTGTGGGAGTAGAGAAGAAGACTTGAAAATGTGACCCATTTTGGGGGGCATATTTGGTCCCGCCCATGAGGCCCTGGAAGTGGTAAGGTCATAAATTTCATAATTTAAATTTCTCTTATCTTACATAACTGGCCTTGTAGTTTTCAAGAAGAAGTTAAAAATGTAAAATTGTTAACGGACGACGCACACGCACATCGCACGACAACGGACGAAGACCACAGGTGCTTGAGGACAGGACCGACCCCCCCCCCCCTTCCATTCCCCCACCCCAAGTATCTAGACCCCCGGGACTACTCATTTTTAAAAAATTAAATTATCATTTTATGACTTATTTATAATATAACGTATACATCATTATACAAAATTACTTAAAACAAACATTTTGAAAAATCAGATCCCCCTCTATATATGATGTTGTATTATATATATCGTTAGAGGGGTTGTAATTTTTTTTTTTTTTCAAAATGTTTGTTTGAAGTAATTCTGACTAAGAAGTGTTCATATTAGACTCGCAAATTGAAAAAGTTTTCTCCAAACTGTTTTTCATATAATATATACAATGTATTGCAGCCCTTAAATCTTGTTTGCAGTTAAGCAATATATGTGATAATAAAAGACTAAATACAAATATTGATTATCATACAAAATATTTTATAACATTCGTGTCAAAAGAGTTTACTTTTTTAATTTAACTGACACAGCTTTGGAAATCATTAGATGTTATTATCAGTTTGTTCCTATGCATGGTTGCCTATCTCGAAAGGATAAAGCATTATTTAATTAAATCAGACTTATAAAAAAAATCTTTAAAATGTTCATTGTAAAAAGCAGTCTAGAAAATATCATTTCTTGTTACTCTATACATAATTTGAAGCCTAAAATAAAGACATGTTCAAATTGTGTGGGTTTTGCTGCTTTTCAAGTTTGCTATTTCAATTCCTTTTCTTGTTAAAAAAAGTTTTTATAAATGAAACCATTTATTTCGATATGCTTGATTTTTTCCAATTCTTATCCATAAGAAAATTCAAATTATTTGGGAATGCAGAGGACTATCCCTGTGTGTTGGCTGATTTGGTTAACCCTAGTGCACTTGATCGTGTGTTTAGCCAGTTAGAAAAAAAATCGCGTTTTTCGATACACACTTTTATCAAATGACGTCGTAAATGCATTGAATTTCTTTACAAGTTCTCTTTGTTCTTCGCACTGGTTTTCTGACTGGGCTGGCCTTTGGGACACTTCCTGTTCCGACACTGAAAGGTCTTCCAAAGCTAGGTGGGGAAATGCCACTTGCACCTGGCGTTCCAAATTTAGCCAAACTTTATTCAAACCATCCATGAGAAGGTATTATAAAACTAAAGGGCCAACCCCTTTTTCAAAGGGGAAATTGTCACGAAATGATGAAAAGGGTGGGTTTCTTGAAAGATCTTCTCAATAACCACTGCATCAGAAATGCCAACATTTACACCAAGTGAGAATTCTAAATTGTTAAAACTGTGAGACCTATCTCTTCTATTCAGGTGAGCTAAAAGACCTCACATTCAAAGAATATCAGTGAATATTGAACAAATAAAGTAAGATTTTTTTCCCCTAATCTCGTTACGATTTAACTAAAACAAGGCAAAGTGATATAAATATTATATTGCACACTTATAACCAACAAATATTTCTTTAATAAAAACAAAAGACACCCAGTAGTACAATTTTATTGATCTCCATTCCAGAAACATACATCCATCTTTCTCGGGGTCACAATTCAATGTCATACAGAATACAGCACACTTTTTTTCTCTCCCTATCCAACACAGATTTGTACAGTCTTACCAATCTTCACAGGAATATCATTATTTTGTATAAAACATTGAAGTTCATACAGAAACTCCACAGGAAAATGCACACCCAATGACTGCAATACCACTCCAAAAGAACATACCCACATATACTTTTTCAGGTTGTTAGTAACCTTTAACCAGATACTGCTTTAAACTCATCATGCATTTGAGTTGTTGTATTTTTCAACCATTAACAAAAACTTGACATTTCAACATTCACAATAAAAAAAAAGCAACAATATGCTGTGCACCAGCCTGCAAAGAGAAAGTGATACAGAGAATATATACAAGCTTGAGAACTGAACACTAACTTTTGTGAAACTGTGAGGTCAATACAAATATTGCATATAGTTACATAACAATCACTGTTTAACAGTGGGGAAAATTTACTCGTGTTACATAAAACATATGAGTAACACAGAGTTTTGTATAAATTTGGCACTATCACAAAAATTAATGTGTCAGACAGACTGATGTAATGTAACAGAAAACAAAATATACAAAATGGTACAAAATCAAAATAAGTTATACCAGGGCAAATCAAGCACCTTTTGTTGAATAATAAATTATGGAAATTGGATGGAAAGACATTTTGAACAATTAAATGTAAATACTAAAAAATGTAGTAACTCATTTTGAAATTGACCAATAGTTGTCAGGGACTTCAAAATTAGCAAGTTTTTGTAATCCCCAACACATCATTATGGAATTGTTTATAGAGCTTCAAATAAGTTTTTCCATAATTGGAAATATCCAACTTAAAAGGTTTACATCTTAAAAAAATAATTTATATAAATTAGCTCCAGATATATATAATTTTTATTTGAAACTCTTTCTTTTAATATGTATACATGTACATAACATGCATGAAAAATTACATTTAAAATATCTTTTTAGTGTATGATGACACTTATTACTGTGCACAACAAATTTTTCTACATGAAATTTTTTTTCAAAGTTCAAAGATTAGATACATTCCTTGTACAAAGTGTCACACATACCATGTTTCAAAAAACATTTCCGTCTTGTAACAAAGTTTAACCAAAAAAAAAAATTATCTTCTTTTTCTAAATTCATACAGATTTACAAATTGAAAAAAACTTAAGTAAATGTAATTTTTTTTTAAGTTTCAATATTTTATTGAACAGTAATATTCCTCAGGTGTGCTTTTCTTTTTAATGTTAGTTTATTTGAACTTCTATGAGCTGTCAACCAGAGAGAGCAACAGAATGGCTTAGGATATGCACATGAAGGATGATTTGGCATTTTTTTAAATGATAGCCACTTGATAATTACATAGATCTTTATGAAAAATGATTTAAGGTCTCTTTGTTCTTCGCACTGGTTTTCTGACAGGGCGGGACTTTGGGTTACTTCCCGTTCCAACATTGAAGGAAGGAGTTGGTCCTCCAAAGCTAGGTTGGGGAATGCCACTTGCACCTGGGGTTCCAAATGAGCCATTATTCCCTCCACCTGCTTAATGAAAAACATAATCTGTTAAAACAGTCTTTTGTAAACACAGACATAAAAATATGACCAGGTTTATTGAATTGTTAAGCAAATATTTGAAATATTACAGGTTCTCAAACACAAATTCTGTGTTTTAAAAACAAATTCTTGAAAAATATACAATATTATAATCCTCTATTTAATGTTATTATATTTAAAGCCACTTACCTCCAAAGTTGAAAGATGGTGTTAAGGACTGGGAGAAATCATAAGGTTTGGCTGGTGTGGACTGGTTTGGTGTAGCACTGTTGTTCTGGGGAGTTCCAAAATTAAACCCACTAGATGGAGCTAAACTTTGAGAATTTTTCATAGGAGTAGCCATACCAAAATTAAATCCAGTATTGCTGCTAGTTCCATTTGTAGATCCAAAAGATGGTGTGCTGGCTGATTTTGTAAACCCTGGTGGACTTGCTGCCTGTCCAAAAGCTGGTGGAGCTGGCTGCTGACCAAAACTGAAAAGAGAATTAGTTTGTTGTGTTGAAGATTGTTGTCCAAATGCAAATGATGGCTGAGAAGATGCTTGTCCAAATGCTGGTGGGGCTTGAGTGGTTGAATTCTGTTGTCCAAAGTTGAAAGAAGGTTGTGCAGGAGGCTGCTGTCCAAAACTAGGGCCACTGGTGCCTTGTCCAAACCCAGATGTAGATTGGGAGGTTTGACCAAATCCAGTGGCTGTTTGAGATCCTGCTTGCTGGGCGAATCCACTAGTGCTTCCAAATGCAGGAGTCTGGGATTGGGGATTTTGTCCAAAAGCAGAAGAAACCTGAGTAACCGTTGGTTGTCCAAACACACTGCTTGCAGTGGTGGTGGACTGACCAAATGTAAAGGTGGAACTTGGCTGGGACCCAGCTGGCTGTTGTCCAAAAGAAATGGATGAAGATGCTGGAGGGTTCTGGCCACCTGCTCCAAATGCAAAAACAGAAGCTTGTGGTTCTGTTTTGGTTGTTGGAGTAGAACCAAACATTACTGATGTTGCTGGAGTACTTGGTTTACTTGTACCAAAATTAAACATTCCTGTCGTTGAGCTAGTAGAAGGTCCAAAGTTAAATCCCCCTGTTGATGAAGAGGTTGTTGAAGGGTTTTGACCTCCAAATGCAAACACTGCTGGGGCTGCAGTGGTTGATTGGGCTTGAGCTGGACTCTGTGTGGTAAAGTTTAAACCTCCTGTTCCACTAACAGTGGTTGTTGGCTGAGCACCAAAGTTAAACCCTCCTGGTGCAGCTGTAGTGCTTCCTCCAGTGCTTAAATTTGTTGATACAGCAACAGGAGCTGAAGGCTTACTTCCAAAGTTAAAGGTACTGCTACCTGTACTTGGTGCACTTGAATTATTTCCTGTGCCAAAGTTAAAACCACCAGTGGAACTTGCTTGAAAACTAGTTCCTGCTCCAAAACTTGCCCCTCCAGGAGCTGCTGCCGCTGTTATTGTGCTTGCTGGCTGATTGTTGAAGGAAAATCCTCCGGTTGACGGTGCTGTGGAGGATGCTGTTGTAGACTGACCTCCAAAATTGAATCCACCAGAAGCAGCTGAAGTGGTAGCTGTGCTTGTTGTTCCACCAAAGTTGAGGCCTCCAGTGGATGAACTTGAAGTTCCACTGCTGACTGAGGTTAGAGCACTTTTTGTTGTCCCACCTCCAAAGTTGAACCCTCCAATTGATGGTGCACTTAAAGTTCCATTGCTTACAGGTGCAGAGACATTTGAAGTCTGACTCCCAAAATTGAATCCTCCAACACTGGAAGATGATGCAGCTGTAGTAACTGCTGTTGAAGCACTAGAACTTTGGCCCCCAAAGCTGAATCCTCCATTTGAGCCCTGGGCAGACAATACAGATGTAACAGAGTTTGGGGATTTAGATGATTGGGTTCCAAAACTAAATCCATTCTGTCCACTTGGTGAAGAAATAGATGGCTCTGTCTGTCCACCCAAAATAGATGGCAGAGCAAATGATACTTTTGAGGTGGAGTTAGATCCACCAGACAGTATCCCACTTAAGCTGGGTGAGACTGAAGTTGTATTTGAAGAGGATGATTCTGTTGATGTCTCCGTTTTCGATGTCATTGTTTGTCCAAACTGAAACCCTACATGAATGATAAATTACACTTTAAAAGATACATACACGTTACTGTTGAGCTTTTGTGTTTTGTTTAAAGGAACAAATATATTGAGAGGTAAAAAACCAATATCAATATTTGAATTTATCAATTTGAAAATGTTAATATAAGTGAACAGAGTTGGTTATAACATGTACTGCCTGCATGTGTTAGCTAATTTCTTCAACATTTGTATACATATTATGATTGTCCTCCATTTAAGCACAACATTACCTGCTATAGGGCTAGTTTTTATAAAAGATGTCGAAGTTGTTCCTATACTGAAAGGTGCAGCACTGGCTATTGCTCCTGAGGCACTTGTCACTGTGGTTGTTCCACTGGAGAGACTGGCCATTGAACCAGGTGCATTTGTACTACTCGGGGAGCCACCAAAGTTAAATCCAGCAGATGGCAATGGCTTGCTAGCTGGTGATGCAGAACTAGTAGATGCAGCTGTGCTTATAGCAAACAGACCTGGGGTGGGTGTAGACGCAGGTGAATTAGCATTTGGAGTTGCTGTGGCAACAGTTGTAGCATTACTAATGGGGCCAGTTGCGGTCAAAGATACTGGCTTGGTGGACCCAATAGATACTGGCATACTACTGATTGTTGAGGGAGTTATACTGGCTACTGATGTTGTTGAAACATTAGTAGATATAACATCTGCAAAATGAGAGAAAAAATTGTAATCACCACACTTCTTTAAAATTTAAAACTTCTACAGATATATTTTTGGTTTTTGCAAATCATTTGTATTAAGACATCCCAAGTGTAAGTTAGATTAGCCTCTTAAAATATAACATCCCAAAGAGGGCAGATCGGCTGATTTTACAAATGCTGACTAAAATAATAGCCAGAGTTTCTAAATGTAATTCAATCTTCTAACTTTACTGATAGAAAACAGCAAATGAAGCTGTGTGTACCTGCAGAGGAAGACTCTTTCTCAGAGTCACCAATCTCTGACATCATATCCTGGGCTCTTTTTTCCTCCTCCTCCCTATCTTTATCATAGTCTTCAATCTTTGCATTTACATTTGCTTGTGGTACCTGCCACAAAAAAGAAAGACAACAGTGGTTCAATTATATCTCTCAAAAAAAAATCCTGTCTAATTACACTTTTTTTTCAATTAACACCAAGATTTCTCTATTTTTGAAACATAGGTAATCACAGATTACAAAGCTCACCGAGACGAGGCATCACCTTTATGAGGAATCACCTTTATGAGACCACCTTTATCATATTATTTGAAAATCATAGTTAATAATGATCTTGGATAGACATGGATACTGTTTTGACACAATATCGTATAACTATATCATATGTTAAAAAATTGTATAATAATCATATGTTCATTTTTTAGGGTATTATATGATACAATGATTATCAATACAATAATATAAAATACGATATTGCATCCTATAATCCCTACAATATATATCATATAATACAATAAAATACTGTAATGAATAATGATGAAATATGATATTGTAACATATGACATGACATTGTATCTTGTTATACAAGATATATACATTATATATATATCTATGTATATATATCTATTATATATATATACATTATTATATTTGATCACATAATACAATATCATAATATATTATGATATTGATATTATATGATACAATATAATAATAAATGATACAATATCATATCAAATAATACCTCACAATATTGTAACATATGATATTATATTGTATAATATTATAGTATGATATTGTATTGTATGATATTGTATCATATTTGATACATTATGGGATATTGTATCATATGATACAATAAAATTAGATACAACATTGTATCATATCAGTTGATACAATATCATGTGATATAATAATATATTATATAAACCAATATCATATTATACAATATCATATCATATGATACGATAAATATTATACAATATGTCATATGATACAATATTATATGTTGCAATATCATATGAAACAATAGCATGTGATAAAATAGCATATTATACAATATCATATTATACAATATTGTATCATAATAAAACAATACTCTACATAACAATATCATGATACAATATCATATCATAATGTACAAAAAAATTGATACAATATCATATCGTATCATATAACTTTTTACAATATAATATATGATATAATATTGTATCATATAAAACAATAGTGTATCATATCATACAATACTATGTCATAGGAATCATATTATATCATTTAACAACGAACACATCTATAAAGCAGGTTTGAGATAGGAGAATTTTTTTTAGCATCCTTGATAATGGAGATCTGCATCTGAAGCTACCTCTGCGGTTCATTAATATTATAGTTAAATCAACTATGCAAGCTATTATCTATAAAATATGTGACCTGTTCCAAAAAAAACAAATCTCATCCAGCATCCGAAACCTACGACTCAGATTCAGCATTCAAGCCTGCCAGGTGCATCAGTATCATAAGATGCATCATCCATGCAAGTTTGGTGAAGTTAGGAGCAGTAATTACTAAGATATAATCATAAGAGAGCACCTGCTCCAAAAACACCAGCTCTTAAAACCTTAACCTCCTTCAGCATCCGAAACTTATGGGTCAAATTCAGCATTTATGCCTATCAGGTGCATCAGTATCATAAGACGCACCATCCATGCAAGTTTAGTAAAGTTAGGACCAGTAATAACCAAGATATATTTTTTAGCATCCTTGATAATGGAGATCAGGCTCTGCATGTGAAGCTACCTCTGCGATTCATTTATATTATAGTTCAATCAACTATGCAAGTTTGAAATAGTATGTTCCAAAAACCTTAACCTCCTTCAGCATCCGAAACCTATGGCTCAGATTCAGCATTCAAGCCTGTCAGGTGCATCAGTATCATAAGAGGTATCATCCATGCAAGTTTTATGAAGTTAGGACCAGTAATAACTAAGATATAATTATCAGAGGGCACCTGCTCAAAAAACTTTAACCAGCTCTTAAAACCTTAACCTCCTTCAGCATCCGAAACCTATGGCTCAGATTCAGCATTCATGCCTGTCAGGTGCATCAGTATTATAAGACGCACCATCCATGTAAGTTTGGTGAAGTTAGGAACAGTAATAACTAAGATATAATCATCAAAGGGCACCTGCTCCAAAAAATTTAACCAGCTCTAGAACCTTAACCTCATCCAGCATCCGAAACCGATGGCTTAGATTCAGCATTCCTGCCTGTCAGAGGCATCAGTATCATAAGACACACCATCTATGCAAGTTTGGTGAAATTAGGACCAGTAATAACTAAGATATAATCATCAGAGGGCACCTGCTCCAAAAACTTTAACCAGCTCTAAAAACCCTATTAACCTCATCCAGCATCCGAAACCTATGGCTCAGATTCAGCATTCAAGCCTGCCAGGTGCATCAGTATCATAAGACGCATCATCTATGCAAATTTAGTGAAGTTAGGACCAGTAATAACTAAGATATAATCATCAAAGGGCACCTGCTCCAAAAACTTTAACCAGCTCTAAAAACCTTAACCTCATCCAGCATCCGAAATCTATGGCTCAGATTCAGCATTAAAGCATGTCTGGTGCATCAGTATCATAAGATGCACCATCCATGCAAGTTTGGTTAAGTTAGGACCAGTAGTAAATTAGAAATTGCTATCAAAGTGCACCTGCTCCAAAAACTTTAACCTGCTCCAAAAACCTTAACCTCCTCCAGCATCTGAAACTCATGGCCCTGATTCAGCATCCAAGTCTTTCAAGTCCATAAGTAGGTCAAGATGCATCATCCATGCAAGTTTGGTGAAGATAGGACAAGTAATAACTTAGATACAGGACCTGCAACAAAAACTTTAACCAGGTCCGGACGCCCACGCCGAGGGTATAGCATAAGCTCCCCCCGACTTCGTCTCGGTGAGCTAAAAAATTAGAAATAGTCACTAACATCTTCGTATGTTTTGTTGAGTCCTGCATACAGGGACATGTCTCGCTTTCTTGCTGATAACTTCTCTGTCACAGCAACACGCTTTGGAGTCCGCACAGACTTGTGTGTAGTCTACAATGAACAGAGAGGATAATGCAACAACAAGGTCTTAATCTCAAACTACATAAAATAAAAGGTAGAGTGATATGTTTACTTCCTAGGTTTTTCATTTTAAAAAAATAGACACTGTTTAAAATTGTTTTTATGCAATTGTTATCTTGAGCAATGTTAAAATTTTTAAATGTTTAAAAGTTAACAACAAAACAAATGATGTAATTCAGGATATAACTCAGATGACTTAAAAATGTTAAACTTAACCTTGCTTAACATCTCAGCTGAGACCATCAACTTATCCTTGTAAAAGTTGAACTCAACTCATAAAAGAAAGAGATTTATCCTTGCTGCCATATATATCTTCAGCCCCTATATAAATTCTGCCTTTTTCACAGTTGAAGAATTTTGTTGCACAGTTCTATGCTATAAAGACGCATTTCATTCATCGACATTATTACTTGTTGCAATAAAATCATCAACTATACCACGTCAGGAGAAAAACTAACATCCATTGCACAGGTCAATGCATTACAACAATCAAAAAATTATAAAAAAAACAAAAACAAATGTGAAAAACTATGACAGAAAGAGCTGATATACCACACATCAGCCAGGTGTAATATGAAGGGTTTGTTTACCCCTATTCTGATATCAGAGATAGGAAATCTTATATGGATATTATGAGTCATGTAATGCTCTGCAGTGACTGAAGTGACAAAGACATTTATAAATAAATGGAATAAAACTGGTTTTTTTTTTTATTTCAATTTTCCTTCTTCAAGTAACAAGATATGTTAATGCAGTGTCTGAAGTGACATAGACATTTTTAAATAAATGCAATAAAACTGGGTTTTTTCTATTTCAATTTTCCTTCTTCAAGTAACAAGATATATTGATGGCATGGATATGATTCAAGACAACTCAGATACATGTACATGTAAGTACATGGACCTTCAAGCTAGCTGACAATGTGGTGCCCTGATTGTTGTTGGGTTGTTGTTTGGTTTGTTTTTGTTTTTTTGTTTTTATCATAAATTTCTCAGAAACAACCACCAGTAAAACAGAACTATATTATTCTAGTTCTCAATTAGTTACCTCTGACTTATTCAGGAACTCAGCTACTGATGTCTCCAAATCTGATAGCTGACTTTTGGACATGTCCTCAGATTTCTGAGCAACCTGGGATGGAACATCTTTGTTCTCAGTCAATAATACTGTGTCAGCACTGTGGGAGAAAAACAAGTTACATCAAAGTCATATCTTCATTAATAACTCCCTAGTAGAAAACCTAATATTCTATCTCAATGCTATAAATGTCAATGAATTCAAATAGTATGATTTGGTGAAAACCAATCCAATGATTTTTACATACCTAAATTTGATAGATTCAATATATCATGGAGGAAATAATGATGTAGTTTTATTAATATCAGATTTTGTCAAACACTAATTATTATGGATTTTTGTCCAAAATTTCTGATTTCTTAATTGAAACAATGATTTTTACAATACAGGTAACTCTTGATGGCTCGAACTTCGATCGCTCGAAGTTCTTGATCGCTCGAAGTGAGTCTAGGGTCCCGATTTTTTCCCCTATATAAATAAGCAAATTTACTCTTGATTTCTCGAACTCTTGATCTCTCGAAACTCTTGATCCCTCGAAGTCAAACTGCAGTCCCGTTATTCATAATCTATAGTTTTTACTCTCGATACCTCGAAGTGGCTGTGTATATCCAAGCGTTACCTAATTAACACCTACTTGGTCATCTAAATGGCTCCAGGCGGACGGTAGACGCGGGACCCATGTCACAGGTTGTTTATTCAGGCGACACTTGTCCTGCCAGGTGATAATTGTTTGATGATCGACCATACCAGTACCTAATCTATAGTTAACACCGACCGTTTTACGATAATTTGAAGGCGCTGTGAAAATGATAAATTAATTGAGACGGAACGATAATTTTGAGCCATGGTAAAAATTTTACAATTATAAAACTGAAGAAATTATGCTTATCAGCATCATTGTCATTATAATGATTATTGCTGAACAAGTTCTTACAGCTGGCGAGGGCCCGTAAAGTCGTCTCGCAGTCTAGTAGTACTGAGCAATCTGATCACAATATGATGCATAAAATAAATAATTACAGCGTATCATGAATTTATTCAATATTTGTTTCTATTTAGTTTTTAAAACATCCAGGTCTGTATATTTAACTGAAAAGAAAACATTGTTTAAGCACGTGCCTAAAGGTAAGCACTTAATAAATGGCTTAATCATAAAATCCGGTAAGACTAATTTTAAAACCCGTCGGTCAACCCGGAAAACTCTGAACTCTTGAAAACTCGAACTCTTGATACCTCGAAGTTTTTCCTCGGTCCCATGGACTTCGAGTTATCGAGAGTTACCTGTACTTCAAAATTAATGCACACAAAAATCAATGAAACCACTGTATTTTTTCCTCAATAATGATTTATAGTAAACCAAACATACAGTGTATTGTTCTCTTGTAAATGTATGTGCATACTGTAAGTATATTCTGGCATATATATTCATTTTGATAATACACTTTGATCTGAGGGTTGTTTAATACTACCTATTTTGGTATCAACCTTCCGCCACTCGTGTGATATAAGATTTTAAATCTGACAATAATTCTTACAGTTAATTGCTGTAATATATTACAAATGCATGCAAAACATATTTTCGAGATTATTATTAGCACATTTCTATTGCTAATTTTACACAGAATCTTTAATGAATCCTTTAGCCCAAGTTAATACCCAAATAAGGATGGTTTCTAGTAGCTGTTAAATAACACAGCAAGCGGAATCATATTCAATATGTTTTTACATTTGTTTATTGCAACAATCCTTTGGTAGTTAATGTCATATACACAGAATCTCCTAGGGTGGTTTTCTATCCAGAGTCTTTGCCAAGGGATAAAAAACAGGAAATTTGTTGGCAATCTGATTAAAATCAGATCCTCAATCCGCTCTCTGTTTTTCTATTGTTGCTACACGAGGATCTGAAGAAACCCTGCTTGAGGTCACATCCAGGTGAACTTTGTTTTGACCAATGAAATCGTCCTTTCCATTCCTCAGTTACCTGTTTTGGCAGTTATGCCAATACAATCTTTAGATTCCTTGAGGTCATCTAATACCAACTTATGCTCCGTCTCTAGCTCTCTGATACCGAAAGGTTTGAGAATGTGTCATCGTTTCATCATACGACTTCATTTTTGTTGGTAACCATAAAATTACTCTTTAAAACGCTTGCTCTGATTGGCTAAAATAACTCATAAATATTCTTAAATCAAAGTTCACCAGGAGGTGACCTCAAGTGGGGTTTCTTCAGATCCTCGTGTAGCGACAATAGAAAAACAAGGAGCGGATCGAGGATTTGATTTTAATCAGATTAAATTTGTTGGATAAAAACTTGATACCATCACATATTGTAACTAAAGCTTTTTTTCCATGCAACCTATTTTGTAAGGTAAATAATAAAAGTATTTGGTCGCTACATTATTTTCATTCATTTCTCAGCAGCTACAGAGGTATATACCAGTCTCAAGACTTACAGTCAGTTGCTTTACACAAAGGAAAAAGAACATATTTTCTACAATATATTATATGTAATTAAAGTTTTTCTGGGTAGGAAAATATTCTTGTACTTCTATTTATGCCACTCTGTAGAGCTTATTCACTTTATATTTCTTAAAAGTATGAAATCGTACAAGAATATTTCACAAGAGCCATTTCCCTCTTTTTTTCTATAGAAATTAACATAGTAAATTGATATACCCTAAAATAATGGTGTCCTTCCTTCTATTAATCTTCACTGATTCATTACCACTTGTATTTTGAAAGTAGTAGAATTTATTCTCTCCCTTTTTTTTGTTGTTTTAAATTTGTGTTGCAACTAGTTTGAATGTAAAACAATAACAAGACAAAGAAAACTCTCACAACCATGGAACTTCCAGGCTTTTGAAAGAGTATGAAGCTTTGTTAAGTTTAGGTAATTAACCAAAGATTGTCACATTTGAAACTGTGATGTAAATATCATTGTTTTTCAAATAATCAACTCTCAAGCATTACGATTGAAATTTACAAGTTTTTACATGCAAACTTATGTTCTATTTGTATAGCCGTAAGTTCCTCTGTATGAATTTTCGCACATCTTAAACTAAGATTTCTTAAAATTAAAAAAAAAACTGACAAAAAAGAAAAGAAATTTCTATCATCAATTTTACATGTAAATAATATGATTAGCTTCACATATTTATACAGAAATGTGTAACACATGTAAAATACCTGGCTGTACAGTACTATATAAACATATTAAAAATCCATTATTATTTTCAACAAAAACAATGATTTTAATATTTTGATGTAACTCACCCTATCCATTCTTGAAGTACGGGTAATAATAGCCCAATTTAAGATCATCATTATTATTGCTATAACTTACATATGAGCAGTGTGTCCAAAACATTTAGAGAAGGACTACTTGATCTATAAAAAGGACTTTTTACTAGATGATCAATAATAGCAAAGTTAATCTTCATCTGTAGTTTCTCATTCTGACACAAGATAACAAACTTTAAGTTTCAAAACAAGATAGGGAAAACTTAAGGAGAGAGTGACTGATAGACAGATGGTGATAAAACTGATAAGACCCATTGTCTTCCACTGGTAGGGACTTCAAAATATCAAACATAAAGCATTGTTGTGAATAACATAGACCATCCTAGGTCATCCATACCTGCGAAGCATTGCCTTTTTTGTGACCGGCGAGACGCGGCCTGAAGGGTCCTCCAGCACACTATTTTCTTTGGATTCGTTTTTCCTTTTGTTAACAGCCTAGAAGAAAATGTTTAAATATCACTTTGTGTATGTTTAAAATCATCAAATTTTCTTGGGAAAACAAATAACATTAAAGATCTATTTTCATAAACTAAACATGTTTCCCTTTGATTGCAAAGGTAAAAGTCTGCTGTTTGTACCGGTATATCATTTTGAAACAATTGTGAATTGAAAATAATATGAAAATCATCTGAAACTTTCTTTCATGCCAAGCTTCAGATATCCAAAATACAGGTGAATACATGTAAAGTAAACATTACATTTACCTGTTTGATCTTCATACGTCTCATAGAACTGAGAGAGCTGGATATGGAGTTGTAATGGGCTTCATGGCGGGGTCTTTTCTTCATGTTCCCCCTCTCCTCACTCTCTTCCCATTCCAAGTCTGTCAGGTTTGCTATATTTATAGAACGCTTGAGGGACGGGGTCTTCAGACGTGGAATGGTGTAACCCTGGGTAGAAAGATCAGGCAAATTGTCTGGCAGCGAGGGCAGGGAGGATGTGGAGGCATTGGACTGCTGGCTTTCTTGTCGCCTACAAAAACCACATACATACATGTACTAATATTTAAAATAGGACATTTAAAATAATAAAGCACTAAATATGGTTTACAAAAATCACAAACTTTTGGCGTACACTTATGAGACAAAAGACACAATAGTCTATCTTTTGCAGCAACCTTTAGGTCACATCTGTAATGAATTGAAGTGATCTACAACATCAGGATTTATTTCAATGATGTATTTCAACTCAATGTCTGAGCTAACTTGGTGCAAATACCAACTGCTGATTGGCCAATAATCGAATTGTTAATACCGGTAATTTGTATTAAATTTATTAAAATGGGGCACTAAATTTTAAGCTGTTGTTTATTTTAAAATATTCAAGTGCTATTTACATTTCCTTATTCAAGATTATTAGAGGTCAGTGGCCCCACTGCATCTATTTTCTTAAAGAATCCAAAGTGTTTTCACACCACAAACTTTTTTTTTGTGCCTGGATGAGCCCAGAGAGTTGGCATGTGTGTTTTCAATTTCAGCCATTATGTTTTTAAAACTTGAAACGATGTCCACATATTTCCGTAATAAATAAAACGGTTGTTTCCTTCAATATATAAATGATTGACAACTGTTTTATTTGTATTGAAAATTGAATATCTTGATGTTATTAAATTCATTGTTATTTTGTTTGAAATTCTAGCATTGCTCTGATCCAAAGCAATATCTTTCTACTGTAACAAACAAGATTTTAGTATTTCAAAATGGCTGACGAAAACACTAGCAGATGGGAGATACACATGAATTTGCAATAGTTTTCAACTTTTAATTCTATAAAATACAGAATAATAAACAAAATAGTCAGGGCTCTACATTAACTTTTTAATATACTTGTCCATTCGGACAAGTGATCATGAAATTAACTTGTCCAAATTTCAACTTTACTGGTCCAATTTTTTTTTTATCAGTAATTACGTGTATAATGTTTTAATTAAGTATATTTCATTTAAAATCCACTGTATAAGGCCAAAAAAAATTAATCATTAGTTTCTCAGGCCAAAATTTTGAAATGTTGATGAGGCAGGCAGGTTTTTTTTTTTTTTTTTTTTTTTTTTGAGACACAATTTACAATGACGGTAACCCATCTTGTATGAATTATTTGTGTACTCATCAGCAGATATTTATCAAGCTGATACATTGGGAAAGTTTAAATATTTGCTTTTGTTCTTTAAGTTTAAACTGTTTCTGTTTCATTTTCAAAGGATGAGTTTTTGCAGATGAACAAACATGGGCAAATGGTTTGTGCCCCTGCTTCCTTTTGCAGCCAATCTTCCCTGTCTACAGAAATAACACAATTCTGAACTGAAATTGGGGACTTCTTATGGCATTTCACTAGTTGAATTTGCCATATAAAAATTATTCATTTGGGGTGTTTTCTTATTGATCTTCAGTGCCTGGAGAACATGACAGAAATCAAGGGAAAGTAAATTAGTCATCATAAAATTCTCAAACAATACAATTGTCCTTTATTCCTGCTACCAGGCAATATTACAGAGGCCTCAATTTCTGAAGATAACAGAGACATTTCAGTGATTGTCTTAACAGGGACCAACCTACATGTAGTTGGGTAAACTTTTAGGGAGACTTCACTTCTCCCTCACAGAAAAATAGGGAGAAGTTTGAGAAATCGGGTAGACTTCCATTCTTTGACATTTGCATGATGCTAATGATAATACCTGTATACACAGATTCACCCCTAATTCAAATTGGATTAGAAGCAAGTCAATTAAAAATAAAACAACTCCTAAAAATTTTGATAACTTATCCAATTTGTTAAATTTAATTTATTAGGTGTATTCATACATTTTATAGATAAAATATTTTGTAATTGTGTTAGCTAGATGACAAATAAAATCAGTCTATGTACTTTTGTGTATTTTGGAGGTATTAGCCCAACCCTTTGACCCAATTACAACCGTCATGTAGTGGATCAGTTTAATTTTAAAGATAACTGTAGACAAACAGTTTTATGATTATTTTAGCATTAATTTGGCAGAGTTATTAACTAATTACAAGTTACCAACTAATTGCAATATCAGAACTAAAGTTATAAATATCGGTTGTAATTTTCAGTGCACAGTATCACGAGTATGTGTGTGCATCAACCTCTAAAGATAAGACAGTCGCTAGTTATTAATCACAACAGGGGTTAACTTAGGCTATGAAAATGTCTTTTGGATTAAATATTTATCATTTTATTGCATTTGGTGTTAATTTTCACGATCGTTAACTCAGAATACAGGGTGACTTCAACCTCTCTTTCTGAGGAAATTCTGGCGAAGTTACCGACCACAAAGCGAGTACTTATATATTTACATATACTTGTATTTAGCTCAAGTCGCCCCCCTAGGTTGGTCACTGGGTAGATGTGTTATATATAATCACGTTTTCACTAACAGAGAAAAGCATTTATTCTGAGCGTTTGTTTACAATGATTCTATAATAGAGAAAACCAATAATGATAAGATATGAAAATTCCGGAAAAATAATGATAAAAAAGTTTGATGCGGCGATAATTTTGCTGATGCGGCGGTGCCTGAGAAACAAATCAATAATTTTTTTTGGCCTAGTATTACATGTATTAAAGTCTACTAAAATACTTGCTTGATTGAAACAGTGTTTTTGTGATTAAGACTAATAAAACAAACATACCTGGTAGTAAGAAAAATGACAAAACTGAAGACGAAAAAGAAAAGAAAAAAGAATATTCTTTGTTCAGGTTATTTGTTCTACTGTACAAAAAAACAGTCCAAAAAAATCTCTCTTTTTGTGTTTGTTTTATTACTGTGTTTGTTTAGAGAAAGTCCAAATTTCATAAGATCTATGCTTCTTTACAAATCGAAAGTACTACGCAATAAGTGAACACCGATCCCGAGTGACGCTATAAAGCGGCTGTGATTGATATCGGGATCAAAGTTAATTTTTTATGCATTCCTTCCTTTAATACCAGTCATAATGTCAATAAGAATTATTTCTCCCCACCTAAATGGCCTTGCCTTAGTCTTGTCCTGGTCTCGTCAACCCCCACACCCCAGCCCATTAAGTTTGAACTTGTTAGGCCATTGGCCCTAAAACCCTATTTTTCTGATACCTTCTCTTTGCCATTTGGCCTTGTACATCTGTGATGGTGACATCCAATCCTTCAATGGCTCTCTTTCTACTGAAACTAATTAGCAGAAAAGATTATTTATCTTCTTGCAATTATGATCTTCCTGATAGAATATGACAATATTATGACATTTAGCTCCTCCTCCCCTTCCAAAAAAAAGAGAAGAGTTTATCTTTCATCAATCAAATCTTGTGCTTGTAGTTAGATTAATAACACAACTGAAGTATCTCTTCTCCTCCTAAAACTTTAAAATATTTACTTGCCATAATATATTTGATTTGAGAATTTTTAATGTATTGTCATATCATATTCACTCTACATATTAATAATCTTAAACATTTTAAAGAACTATGTGCTGTATGGTCAAATATCTGCCCCAATTTTAACCAATTTTTAAATAGTATCGTATAAAAAATAAATCTTCATAAATCAATGTACAGTGGATGCCTATCACTTTAATCTTGATTTTAGTCATCATTGCTCATTAGCTCTTTATCTATGACATCACCTAAATGACCTAATTCCCGCAGATTTGCAAACAAATGAAAATATTATCATTTTCGCTTTATAATCTGCTTTCAGATGTATAGAGCGCAGGTCTGCTCAAGTACGATTTTAACATATGATTATATACATTATACTAAAACATGGTACTTGAGCAAGCCTGCGCTCGATGTTTCCCAGTCCGAAAACCATCCGAAAACACCCACATTTTGCTAAAAAACATCAATTTATCAAAATAAGGCAGTCTTAATTTTATGACGTCCTTTTACACCCTTATTTTCAATATTATTTTAACTATCTTCCACCTTATTTTAAAAGCTCTTTATAAAACTTTAATTTTGGGGGGCGAAAAATGCATAATACAGCACATAGTCTTTTGTCAATTGTATATCTACATGTGCTGAAAACAGGTTCACCTTGTAATTTGAGCACAACTTCTTACCTTTTCTCTTTTAATGCAGACAACACTGACTGTGTGTTGGGTGTACTTGTTTTATTTTCTTCTCTCTGATTGCTTTTCACTTGAAATAATCTGAATTGTAAAATATCGTGTAGTAAATTTATAAATCCTTTCAAAATCAAATGCAGGTTAATTAACATTTAATAACTTTTTTTTTTTAAATAATACATGTACTAGTACCATGTTATTTCCATAAGGCACACATGCCCCTTGCAATATTCCACAATTGTTATTATTACATTATGAATTCTAATTGCACTGTTACAGTAAGGTAAACTATGTATCTCTTATTGAAACAAGAGGCCCATGGGCCACATCGCTCACCTGAGCAGCAACAGACATAATAAAATCAGCTTTATGGAGTCATATACAAAATATCTGAACAATGTCGTATAATAGATCCTGTATAAAAAAAAAATTCCTCTGCATATTCTTATGTTTATCATTGAGCCCCTTTGTAACAGGGTGATTTTACAGTCATATCACATATTGAGCATTGCAGTTCTCGAGAAGATGATCAGACTTAAACAACTGTTTATATATGGATTATAAACCTACATCAAACTTTGAACCCCTTGTGTGGTCTAAGAATTGTCCAGGGGCCAGAGTCTAAACAATTTTAAAGAATCAACAATATGTCAAAATGCTTGCATATAAGTAAAACCATATATAATCAAAGTACTGAAGTACTGAAAGCCGGACTCTTTTGATGTGTTTTATGCATATGGTGCAGTAAAGACTAACAACATCTCTCTCTTCCTCTCTCTCTCTTTTTCTTTCTCTATCTCTCTTTCATATGCTTTTAATTTCGACAAAGCGCCGGATAGTGACTAAATTTTGAAAGCAGCTATTAGCGAAGAAATATATCTGTTTAGTAGAAAAAAAATCAACTGTGATTTGCACTTTGAAACAAGCGTTATAAACTTATTCCCCTATTTCTTCGATGTGCAGCCGAATACTAATGCTTTGAAAAGTAGTTCATGGAAATTCATGCGCATTGTAAGTGTCAAAAGGGCATACTATAAGTCATGTTTTTAAAACTCGTAATTAATAAGAAACAAAAAAATACTCCTCGCTAAATTTATTCACAATAAACCCCCCAAAACAATACATTTCACAAAACATGGCTGTCTGTGGAACTGTTTGCAGAAGCTTTTACTTTGACGCTGTTTGGTTTTTTGTTTACTTTTTGAAGCTGTGCTATTTATAGTAACGTTGGCGATTTGGATGCCTACAGCCATGTCTCTGCTTTCAGCAGAGCCCGGCTAAAAACATTTGAGTTTTTGTGAACAATTTAAATGTTTTCCTTTGTAAAATTGAACCCCCCCCTGCCATGTGGCCCAACCCTACTCCTGAAAAATCATTTTCCCTGGGGGTAGGGTGGGGCCACAATTGGAAGGGGGGGGTGCCAAATTTTTACATAGGAATATATAGGGAAAAATCTTCTTAAACACATTCAAATTGTCTAGAAGAGCTCTAACTTTAGTCAGTTCAGTCTTCAAATAGTCTAGATTAACATTTGTCAAAATCATATTCGAACAATTTGAATCGTCCCTACCTGAGGATGCTTCCGCACAAGTTGCAGCTTTTCTGCCCAATCAGTTTCTGAGAAGAAGATTTTTTAAAGATTTTTCTCGATATATATTCAAATGAGAAAATTCGACCCCCCTCCCCCACTGTGGCCCCACCCTACCCCTCGGGATCATGATTTTATCCAGCTTGAATCTAGTGAGTACTCTAACCGAGAATGCTTTCACACAAGTTAAAGCTTTTCTGGCCGATCGGTTTCTGAGAAGAAGATTTTAAAAGATTTTTCTCTATATATTCCTATGTAAAATTTTGACCCCCCGCCCATTGTGGCCCCACCCTCCCCTGGGGATCATCATTTGAACAAAACTTGAACCTACACTACCTGAGGATGCTTCCACACAAGTTTCAGCTTTTCTGGCTGACTAGTTCAGAGAAGAAGATTTTTAAAGATTTACTCTATATATTCCTATGTAAAAATTCGACCCCCCATTGTGGCCCCACCCTACAACCGGGGGTCATGATTTGAACAAACTTGAATCTACACTACCTGAGGATGCTTCCACAAAATTTACAGCTTTTCTGGCTGATCAGTTTTAGAGAAGAAGATTTTTAAAGATTTACTCTATATATTCCTATGTAAAAATTCGACCCCCCATTGTGGCCCCACCCTACCCCTGGGGATCATCATTTGAACAAACTTGAATCTACACTACCTGAGGATGCTTCCACACAAGTTTCAGCTTTCCTGGCTGATCAGTTTCAGAGAAGAAGATTTTTAAAGATTTACTCTATATATTCCTATGTAAAAATTCGACCCCCCATTGTGGCCCCATCCTACCCCTGGGGATCATGATTTGAACAAACTTGAATCTACACTACCTGAGGATGCTTCCACACAAGTTTCAGCTTTCCTGGCTGGTCAGTTTCAGAGAAGAAGATTTTTAAAGATTTACTCTATATATTCCTATGTAAAAATTCGACCCCCCCATTGTGGCCCCACCCTACTCCTGGGGGTCATGATTTGAACAAACTTGAATCTACACTACCTGAGGATGCTTCCACACAAGTTACAGCTTTTCTGGCCGAATGGTTTTTGAGAAGAAGATTTTTGAAAAATACCAACAAATTTTCAATGATTTTTAATTATCTCCCCTTGAAAGAAGGCGTGGCCCTTCATTTTAACAAACTTGAATCCCCTTAACCTAAGGATGCTTTGTGCCAAGTTTGGTTCAAATCGGCCCAGTGGTTCTGGAGAAGAAGTCGAAAATGTAAAAAGTTTACGGACAGACAGACGGACAGACAGACGGACGGACGCCGGACAAAAGGTGATCAGAAAAGCTCACTTGAGCTTTCAGCTCAGGTGAGCTAAAAAGTAACATCTGTTTTCAGTGTAATTTGTTTATCACAAAATACAAGAAAATCTGAATATACCTACTGGTATATTTTCTAGTCAATTTTTCCAAAGAAAAATCAAGGACAAAATACAACTTTAAGCATTGACATTTGTCAAAATGAAATAAAGTTATACTTAATACTCTCTCCCTATCCCTCACTAACATAAAGTTAACTTTATTTGGATGGTATAGTACAAAGTGAGGGTCAACCACAAATAACATTAAAGTTATTTTTTAACCTTGTGTTATGCATTCTTCTAGGATCTGGTGGGGCAATCTTCACAGTGTTTGGACTTCTTCCTATTGTTCTTGAGGCTGGAGAATACAGGGGAACTTCTCTTCTCCCCAGTCGCACTGCAGGTAAGAACCCAGCCACGGGTCTCTCTGGATAGGTGGCTGTCACCTCTGGGGTCTTTGGTAAAGGACTGGAATTTTAAAAAAGAATTTATTTATTAAGTCTTAAAACATTCAACTGCCTTAGAATCAGAGTATTGAAGCTCTGTTCAACAATTGCTCATACATTTGATTAAAATTAGTATTAGAACATGTTCAAAATACTCTTGATTTTATCTTGTATACAGCAATTCTAAAATATAAATCATTAGGGCTGCCACGAATCAGAAAAAATTCGAATCGATTCGATTCAAACAAAAACCTCGATTTTCGAATAATTTCGATTCAATTACCAAAATAAGAAATTGCTTTTATTTTCATAGAAAAATCTTTTGTATTTGATAATTCAAATAAATAACAAAACATCCTTTTTTAGATTTATTAACAGGTAAATAGTTGTAAAGTTTGGCCTTTCTGGGCACAGTAACATAAAATAAAACCTCATGTCATTCGCAATAAAAACGCCGATAGATCTCGTAATATCACCATGTCTTGTCGATGATCTGGGGTATTTATTTCTTAGACCAAGTGCTTTTGGTAAACGAAGTTGCCCAGTTGATGTGTGTTTGTTTTTCTCACGATTCTTGGGTGCAGCTTTCGTTTTCGATAACGTGATTCCATGTCTTCGAAGGATATGAGCAGTCATAGATGACGTACTACCAGTCATATACTTTATCTGCATTTAACAAATGGTACAAACAGTGATATTTTTTATCTTCTGTTCCGTCTTTTTTAAGGAAATCGAAGTAATCCCAAACTGCCGACTTCTTCCCGGCCATTTTTGTGTGTAATGTTTACTTTATAACAGACTAGCCAATCAGAGAGCGTGTAACAATAACTAATCTATTAATGTAAAAACCAAACCTGAATCGAATCGAAATCCGGAAAGAACGTGCCGAATCGAACCGATAGATTTTGAATCAGGGTTAACCGATGTTTCGGTTAATCGTGACAGCCCTATAAATCATTCTTTTTTATTTTACAGACCCTGAAACGTATTACTACACCGAAAAAGCGTGCGAGTTTCGTGCGAGAATTGTTTCGTGTAAATCGTTTAGCGTTTTGTGTAAACCGTTAAGCGTTTCGTGTGAACCATTTAGCATTTCATGTGAACTGTTTAGCGTTTCGTGTAAACCGTTCAGCATTTCGGGCAAAGCGTGCAGAGTTTCGGGCAAAGCGTGCAAGAATCATGTGAAACGTTTCATCAGATTTCATTCGGAACTTTTCTCAGTTATTTATTCTTTCATAATGGCGCCCGAGTTTAAGACTTCCTAAAATAGTTTCTGATAAACAAAACACTTACGTATGTATACTAATGACTTTTTTGTAAAAATTAAATGAACTCTTTGTGATACTGTCAAGTTGTAATAAAAATGTAGTAATTGAGGTTTCTTTTACATCGATAACTGAAACTTTTTGACAGTATACAATTAGCACTCGGACATCGGACTAAATAGTGATGCAAACTTTTTTTTATGTCAATCTACTCATTTTCTCTCTGGTTTTATGTGCGGAAAATATTTTAATATGCGGTTGATACGATGAAAAAATGACAATAACAAACCATCAACCATCTCAAAAATCCATAAAACGAAATACAAATTCAAAGCAGAGCAACACGGACCTCCAAGATAGAGGTAGGATCAGGTGCCATGGAGGAGTGAGCATCCTCTGCTGACTGGTCACACCCGCCGTGTGCTCTTTGTCATAATTGGGAAAATAAAAACTGCAAAAGTCCGAAAAAAAATCGTTTGATTTCTTTTAAATTCGGTGACTAATTTACTTCTAAATAGTTGTCAATTATCAATGTAATTGAATAACTATACATTAAATACATGTATTACGTTTTTATTTTAACAAACCATTTTAAAACAATTCCTAATGTTGAAAAATAAAACCGCCAAATAATGAAAAATCAATTTATGTTTGTAATGATACAGATTTCAATTTTAATGTTTTAAAATTAAAAGCCAATTTCATTTTCTGCATTTATTATAATTATATTTACGGAACAATTTCATTTTTCCTACGACATTAAAACGAGTGATTAATATTTTTTTGAGCGATGAATACATGTACATGCATGTTCTGTAGCATTTGTTTTATTTCTACGATACATTAAAGGTCAATATTGTTGATTTTAATAAAAGGTCTATTTGTCAAACATCAGTATTTCTTTTATATCGTGCCATTTTAAAACAACTCTTAACATCAGAGGAAAAAATCTGTGAGAACCCGATTGAAATGAAAATCGAAGCGTGTCCAAAGCGTGTGAAAAACGAGCACACCGTTTCGTGTAAACCGTTCAGCGTTTCGTGCAAACCGTTTAGCATTTCGGGGAAAGCGTGTAACGATTCGTGTAAACCATTCAGTGTTTTGTGTAAACCGTTTAGCGAGCGTGTGGTGAAGTAGTACGTTTCAGGGTCTGTATATTAGTTTATTGATAACTCATAAAGGATCAGAAGAAATTTGAGCACCTCATAATGGAAATTTAGATAGAATGTTCTATAAATGAGATACCCTACGGTCCTGGTTTAACGATAGAATTTGTTCCCTATACTCGCTTTGAAGCAAATGAAAAAATTTAATATCACGTTTATTCTCGCCAAAATTTTTATATGATTGGTCTCCAATACCTATATTGTTGCTCTTTCATAGCCCCAGTTTACCTCATTCATATTTGCAAGGAAATCATTACTACAATTAACATGTGTGTTGGGTGTACTTGTTTTATTTTCTTCTCTATCATTTCTTCGCTTGTTATGGTCGCCATGATAGTGAAAAAAATCTGAGATATATTCTGATTGCAATTTCCAGTTAAATGGCAGGCAAACTCAACCTTGAAAGATGAAACAGTATATTTTTCTTAATGTCTTTGTATGATCCACTTAAATGAATATTTGGTGGACTAATGGTTCTCCGATCCACATGCAGCCTCAAAGTATTTCGCTATGCAATAAATCCAGGTCATTGAAAGGTTTATATGCGCATAAAATTGTCTGTCTGCGCCTTACATTTTCACAACTGTAACAAGATTTCTTTTATTAAAAGTAGATTTGGTATGTATTTTAACATACCCAAAAATCATGCAGGATATAAATTTTAAAAAAGCAAGTAGATGCAGAATTTTATTGAGCCGTCATTTTACGAGTTACTAATACCCAATTTGTTTTCCTCTGTTTTAGGATTAAATGAAAGGATAGATTATAACATATACTTCTGGAGTTCATTAAATGTCTTACGAAGTCTTAAATAAATCATATTTTACCACAATAAAGATAAGTGGAGGCGCTGCGTGCCTGCAACTGTATTTTAACAGAATGTTAGAAACTAGTTAAAATTATTGTTACGGGGATTTTGTCTGTTATTTCCGTGTAAATCAAACTGCATGGGTTAAAAAATTAACAATAAACTGAGTGGTGTACATCGAACCTGCTATTCAACATGTTCAATCGATGGTGTTTAGGGCCAAAACTTTTCTATCTCCTTTCGATTTTAATGGAAACAGCCATGCTATTCGGAACTCATCAGCTTATTCGCAACTTGTAAAATTGCTTCCCATGTAATTTATTAGAATAAAATTTTAATTTAAAAAAAAATTAAATACAGCAATATTGCATTAATATAAGCAAGGATATAGTGTACATTGGCAAAAAAAAATCAGATATCAAAATAACTCCAAGGAACATTTACAGCACTGCCAAATCTGTACCCTATTCGAACTTGGTCAAAAGACTTTTCTTAACCATAGTATTAATGTTCATGTTTACACTTAATGTTTCAATATTCATGATATAAATAATACTTTCTTGTCAAAACCATGTTGATTTACTGGAATGAAAAGTGTTCTTAACAATCATTTTCAGGCCTACTTTCTTTTACAAATTATCCGACTTGATAAACTTACCTCCTAGATACATTATCAAGACCTAGCGCTCTTCTAACGGTAGGTAAGAAAGGTATGTGTTTCAAATGACTGTCTGTAATCCTTGAGGAATTAAAATCGGTCCTTCTCCCCGAAAATGAATGGTTTCTTGAAACTGCATTACGATTTCGAATTCTGCTGTCCGTTGGAATCTGAGGTGATGTTGCACCGGTTCTCCACGAAGGGAAAGCATTGTTATTGTTCACTTTTGATTTTTCTTGGAATGATCTGTTAAAAAACATGTTTGACGGAATACCATTGGTGGCTGATAATCGTTCCTTTACGTCGTTCTTTCGTTTTTTATGTTGTCTCTCACCCGCGCGAAGCCCTACCGTTGACCATTTTTCAAATAAAACAACTGAGCATAAAATTGATAACGATATAAAAACAAAAGTCTTAAAAGCTATGATATTGACTAAAACTGCAATAAAAAGGAATGATGTTGATAAAAACACCCTAAAATCGATCATAATTTTCAGACGTATTTCATTTTCACGCGGTATCGTCGAGATTAAAATATGGCTTCCGGTAAGTTATACAACGACGCCGATCCCGACAATAATTCAATGTTTCTGCAACATAAATTTGATTTAAATACCCATATTTCAAATATAACCAGGTATTCATAATTACTGAACCTTAATACAATAAAAAGTTCCAAGATTGGTAGCTGATCAGTGATTTCGTTTTTGTTTTTGTTGATAAATGAGTGTTTTTTTGTGATATTTTTTGGGGGGAGGGGGAGTACTAAAATTGAAAAAAAAATATTTAATTGTGGCTTATATGTAGCTAAATCTGTACTAAACTGTTTTTCTTTTAAATGTTTAAGACCGTCTCTTGGTGTTTAAATGTGTTCGATCTTATTCAGTAAGTTTCCGATTTCTTAAAATGCAAGAATTCAATATCTATTTTCATATAGTAGGGGCCTAATTTTAAACAAAAAACTGTGTATCAATTCGATCGTTTTTCCAGCCCCGTGGGTTTTTTTTTCAGGTATCATCTTTTACTTACATCATTGCTTATTTAGTCTAACATAAAAAAAAAATCTTTTAAAAATAATCTCAACACGGGATGTACAGCCGACGTAAGACTTCCAAACAGATATATATATATCAACTTCCATGTATATGAAAGAATTGACTCTTCTTTTGAACAAATTAATTAAATGATATTTGACAGAAACAATGATAGCGCTTTTACATTCATAGAGATTCATAGAGAGGTGTAAATATATGCTTTCTTTGGCGGTTTGATTTTTTCTACAAAGCTATCTACCTTCATACCATAAAAATAAGCAAATGAAAAAATCTCGATTTTAACAATTCTAATTAAGTATATGGGGTGGGGGTGTGCATTGGGGGTATCATGCGCGGTTGCGATGTATTACATATGCACATGTAAATACAGTGCCAATGGTCAAGGTTGTAACTATACTACAATTTGTCCGAAGTGTACTTATTTCGTCGAGTGGATACTGAAACTTATATCTGTATTTCCTTAATTTCACAGACAATAAAGAATAATTTCGAAACTTGATAAAGATAAATACCTTGCAATTTTGCAAGCAAGTTTATAATTAAAGAAAATCAATGACATTTTTTATGGTGGAAAGTAATACTGTCGGTTCTTTGCCGCTCACGCAATACCAAGGATTGCGTAATTTCATGGCCGATTTCTCTGTTGATGTGATGATAACTTGCTTTTGTTATTTTAAAGAGCGTTTGAATAAATATTTACTTCAATTTGGCCTTGGATAATATCTATATCTATTCAATTCGACTCTCATGTGTTTACTTCTAAATAAATACACCGAAATTTAGTCTATTTACGAGTGAAATAAAATTAATGCTATGTTCATGTAAAACAGAAATATTTCAAGTGCATGTACTTTGTATCATTAATTCATTAATATAAGAAGCAACATTCCTCTCCTTGCTTCCGTAAAAAAATTACTAATGAACAACTATTTTTTTTTTTAAAGAAACCTTTACCTACTATATTCCAATGAGAGTTATATCTCCTATGGGGGGGGGGGGGGGGGGGGGGAGTGTGAGGGGCATGCTGAACAAGAGGCCAATAGGCCAGATTGTTCACCTGAGCAGCCATGTCCAACTGTCTGAAGTATCCGACATCCCTTTACCCAGCTGCAAACATGGTTTCTCTCTGATCCCTGAGATGCTTCATTTTGATTTTAAATTGTAAATTTTTAAAGTACAATGCTCTATCATTTTATTTGCACACATTTTAGCTAATATTTTTTGTCTATATATTTCTATGTAAAATTAGAAAATATATAACTCCATGTAATAGGTTCTTCTTTTGGAGTGGGGGGTGGGGAGATGAATTTAAAAAGCTATACAGCAAACAACGCTTTGTGGCAATTTGGTTGAAATTGGTTTGGTGGTTTCAAAGGAGCATTAATTAATATGTATTGTTTTTGCCACGAATGACTTTGACCCTAGACAAATTCTTATCAGGTAAGAAAACACTGACTAGACTGCAGAAAAATATAGTTATAATGCACATCATTGGGGGGCTTTTATAATTGATAAATCACAAAAACAATAACACCTGTTTCAGCCTTTGTAAAGTGAAATGAGTTACAAATATTCAGAAAGCTAGAAAATGACAGATGTCTCTGGAAAACCACTGTAGTATGCTAACAGATGCTCCTCAACCTGTCATCTGTAGAGCATTGTATTCGGGCATACAGACATGTAAGCTTGGTGCATTGATCTTTACAACATGTGATTGATAATTTTTAATTACATCAAAGTTTTATTAGACATGTACAAGATTCATTCTTATCCACATCACCTCTTCCCACTGTGGGTCAAAGGTTTATATTTACATCCACTTGGCATTTTTTTTCTCTATTTTATTAACAAAATTGATTCAAGCAGCAATAATGGATAATTTTCACATTGTTCATTGATGTCTATTTTGTACTTTTTGTGATGACTTTGCATGGATTATTTCGTGATCAATCAAAACTTCACTACATTGAGATCAAGGACTCCATGGACTTGGATTGAACCCCCCCCCCCCAACTTCCAAGACATAGTTGTTACCATGAGAATAAGTGGAGAATAAGCTGTTCCTTCTGTGTGATGCTCTAATCAACATTAACAGTAATTTATGTTTCTTTAATAACTTTTTATCTATAATTGATTAAATGATTCAGAGACAGATGTTAATATAAACAATAAAAATGCTTCTTTGATGTTTCATGAAGATAGCAAAGCACTGCAGAAAAAAAATTAAAAATTTAATTCAATTTCATTCATAACCCGCATCAGCAAAGTTAGTTACCTTCATACCTGCATGAAATGCCAAAGTAAGATTTTTATTGCCCAAGTGAAGATTTACCCCCAAAAATTTATCCTAGAACAAAAGGATGACCTAAGTAACAAGTGGCTAGAATATCCTTATTTACATATTTTTATGATGTCAGCATCTGCTTCGAATTCATCACAATATGTACAACAATGCTGGAATATAATTTGATCAGAGCAATGTTTCACCAGCTTGACAGTAATAATGATCCACTAATGAATTTAAAAATTCTGTTTTTCAGAGACAACAACAGCCAGCCTGATGTCATTTGTCATTTCTGAAAACTAAACACTTGGTTTCTAGGCAACAGTTGTCTGCTGGATCGGTATGAGTTACACACCTTCATCTCCCACTTCTCCCCACAAATAAAAAGAGACAGAATGCACAATATAACAGACATTTTAATTGCTCAGTCATGGTAATGAACTGTCAACAAAAATAAACACCTGGTGAACAAGAATAGTGCTCCTCTAAAAGCATAGGCAGGCCTGAACAACTAATATAACATTGTAGTATACTCAGATATACCAAAATCAACATGCTTAAGAAATGACATTCAAATCTGCCCTATCAACAGAAAGAAAAAAAAAATAATTGGAAGAATCAATTAACAAAATAATTTTTACTTACTGTAATGATATAACCAAAAATTCCAAACTTTTTTGGTTTTTTATGGTATTTAACTATTTTCTTATATTACAAAGTTTAAAAAGTCTTACAGAGCTCAAATACAAACACAATTGTTTTTAATATTCCCTTGGACAAATAAAAAAAAATCCCAAATACAAGTTTTTCTTGTACATGTATGCCATTTCATTGTTTAACACCGGGTAAACAAAAGCCATTAAAAGTGAAATCCCTTTCCCCCCCCCCTTAAAAGTGCTGAAAGAAATCATGAAATCAAATTTCGACACAACAAAATAGACCAGCAAAATCAAGTGCAAATTCTTAAATATGACTCTGCAAAACATGTTACGAACCACAATTGCAGATTCATACTGATAAATATTACTGCAAAATACAGTGAAACGAACACAGCAACTGTAATGCTTCTTGCCAAAAACACATGTACCTGCTTTGTGTTGAAACAATGTACTACAGCTAATTAAATCACAACCTTGCACTCGGTCAGTGAGCTACGAACTTATGTGGGAGCATACTACATGTATTACCAAATTTCATGCAGAAATTCAAATCAAAAACAGAAAGAGAAATGAACTGATAAAATCATATATACAGCATAAATGAGGTATGTATGCCATAACATTTAAAAAATGCCCAAAGTTTCTGATATGGTAATTCTTGAAAGTTCATAAATATGCATATAAAGGGGGAAAAAAATAACGAAGCACTTGTATTGCTCTCTTACTTGTTTACATAGCCAAAGATCCATGGAAAAAAAACCCAGATTTTGGTTTAACAAATAATAAGATGATGAAGGGTATCTTTGTTCACACAGTACACTGGCCATTCATAGAGTGGAAAACAATAAAAAGAATAGCTATAACAGAATGAAATGAGTAAGTATAAAGTGACTAAATTCTCCCAAAACAATAGGAGCGTCTATCTTCTGTACAGTACAGTGCGAGCTATAGTCTAAATAAATGCTCATACACCTTAAACACACATATGGGAGAACAAACTATGTATACATTAAACAAGAAACTGGTACACAGTAACAATTTTCAGACACATGCAGAAGTCTGCAATGACACAAGCTCTAGGCTCAGAGAGGGAAAGGCTGAACAGAATGTCTAGGAATAATAAGAACAAGGGGGGGGGTATCAGAATATTCACATGACAACAGATAAGAATACCAATCCTTACACATGTGGACAACACTGAAAATTTAATTTAAGTAAAGGTTTGTTAGAACAGCAAGCTGACTGCTTCCAAAGATAAAGAAAACCAACCAATATTGTACTAAATAACTGTTATTTTAATTCAATATAATTCTAAACTTATTGTTCCTTGAAGTATTTGTTGAAATTCAGAAGCATACTGGCCAGTCAATAAATTACAACATCTAAGTGTTTATAGACCTATGTTGATCATATAGAGATGTGAAATAAGACAATTTCACCTACTGTTTATCCAACAAACCTGTATTCTAGAAATACATGTACAACTTTCGGTCACTATAAAAAAAATAGACTAATTAAAATATGAGCAAACCGACCACAGATGACATATATATCACAAGAGTTCTTGCCCTTAGTGTAGTACAGGCCTCTGTCTAACTTAAGGGGGGAGTGAACTCCCTCCAAGAAGTTAGGTTGCACTTTGATGAGCACCTTATACTGACAAATGTCCCTGTCTGTGACGAATAAGATCAATAGATCATTTCAATTGGAAACATCCATCACATTTGAAACATTTATCAAAGATGTAGTTTTACTCCAAAACATTTACGAAAAAATCTGAAATAGTAGCTCTTTTTTATGTATAAAATTCTTGCTCTCCTAATACACAGCAGATAATATATGCTGCCTCTGATGGAAAGAGCCTTTAATTTGCTTCAATATGCTGCTGCCAAAAAAGGGAGTGATCACCTGTACTTCCTATTATAGTTCAAAATGACATCCATAAGTTTGTGAATGCAGACATGTGACAAACATATTTTGATATATGATGATATATACATGTATACCTACGAGAAATGACATAGTCTCAATCAAAGTTGAATATATAGATGAAATTTTGATTTACAGGGGTGGAAGACAACACAGCCAGACCTATAAGGATTGCACAGGGTCGCAAAGTGTATTAAAAATCTGTCCAATGAGAACATTGCCTACATCTCCGCCTCATATCACCGGTACCCGACAACCTTTGACCGCTGATCTACCAATAGATCTCAAATGCGTTGCACAAATAATAATAATAATAATAATAAAAATGTATGCAAATTCAATTCAATACTTGCCTTAAATGAATACTTAATTTAAAACAATCACCCTGATCTACAGTAGACCTATCAATGATTATTTTAAGTCATACTTTACTGGAAACCTTTTTACTAATAATCCAATGAAATGTGTAGTTAAATGATAGCACCACAAAAAAAGCTTGACAACTACAAAGATATAAGGGGACCCGTAATGTACAAACACAATAGATTTACAATAGTCGGCTCAATAAAATAGAGGTCTTCAATTGCCATTTGTCTGTTTCGTTTTTATAATACATGAATGAATAAAAATCAGTTTCACATTTTCCCTTCACTCTGAAAATATAATCCTACGCATGAATCATTTACAACAAATGTAAATTAGTCCATTTCAATACATGTTATATGGTACTTATAAGTATGAAACAAAAATGAAGGAAGGGAAAACTTGAAACCTTGAATGAGTGCATTCTAGAAAAATGTCAATCATCTAATAATAAATATACATCTATATATATAATTCTTTGTCATAAATATTCATATGACAGTGTGATGCAGAAGCAATTTCTTTTTTAACAAAGAAACTACCAGATATAAAATTTACATCTTCACAATGATAAAAAGCATTTATGTCACACATACAGAATATACGTATGAATGCAACTATAGCAATTCAGAATCATGAACAGTGACATATTCCAAAGCACCAGCTAATCAGCTGTAGACAAATATAAATTTCACATAAATTTTGGCAATTTTGAGGGGAATGTACATTTCCCATTCATGTATACTACATGCCAAACATTTAAAGAAAAAAAACCATCTTTTGTCACTGAGCATCAACAGGAGCCCTTGGTATATCTAAATATGACTCCTATGCTAACAATACTGATAAAATCATGACAATATTTCACAGCACTACACATCACAGTTGTCTTTCCCTGTCCAGAGTTAAAACAACTTCCCTTAAATGGCTGAAGAAAATCATGATTCACCATGTAGTGTAAATATAGCACTTCATTAAAAAGATACAAAGGAAATAAAATATTATACAATTCTAAAAGCACTAAAATCAATTTCAGCACAATTTGGAAAAAAAGAAAACAAAAAAGAATTTGATGCCTGTTCAATCTCCATAAAAACAACTATACATGACCAACCTTAGCAATAAATTATGTCTGAAGGAAAAAAAACCACTCCAATATAATATGTACTGCATTCAAAAATTGCAAATATCAACCCCCTGTAGAACTGAGATTTCTTTCTACTTTTTATAGAAATAAAAGTATTTAGCCATAAATAAAGAGAATTACTGGATGATTCATTTAATGCAATTGTGGGAAGAAAGATGCCTTAAGGAAGAACCTTTCTAGGAAAATCAATTAAAAATACAGATTATATAATGCGAAATTCTCTGAACACCCACAAAGACACTGGAATCTTGCAGTCTCTACTCCAACCATCAGTGACACTAAATCGAATTTGATTTCATTTCAGGTTTGGCAAGGAGCATGGTAACTGCAAGACATCTAATCTATAATCAAATTAAAACTGGAGACTTCCAACTAGAAACAATTACAGCTTTAAAAGTGCCAGTTTCTTTCGGTCTGATTCTTTTTTAATGAAATTTGGGCCAATGTCTCCCAATCAATATTTGTACAAAACAACTGCTCACTGCAAGAGTAAGAAATCTATCTTCAGATAACAGCAGTCATTTTTTTTTGTTCTTTTTGAGAACAGAAGTTGCTTTAAATCTGGCAGTGTTTTCCCTGGTGTAGTCTGTTATGTGTCCCTTTCCTTCTTAATCCCGATCGGCTTCCCCTCGGGGGACAGGGAGTTCCTCCGGGAGGGCGAGTGGTGGGGGACCATCTTAGAAAGGGGTGCTAACTGTTCTGTAAACTTTTTGGCCATCACATCAGGAATGATGATACTGTTTCTTTTCAGCTCCTCTTGTAGGTACAAGCAGTCAAAGTACAGCTGTTCATAGGCCACTTCATATTGCCGGAGGCGAGTTTGAAGTTCTCGATTCACTGTCAGGTATTTGGAGGCCTAAAACAGACAAGTTCTATCATTAATGCTTGAATGATTGCAAGCCTGCATCACATAAAGAATTCTTCAGATTAAATCATGTGCATACAGTTGGAGAAAACTTTTTCCCCCTACCAAGAATCATGTTTACTAGTCTTTATCATTCACATGCTTTGATGCATTCAACAAGCAGCACACAAATTTGTACAGTCAGACCACCCAATAGTAAGTTTTCACATCAAGTAAACAACATTATTATGCATAGATATTTTATATATATGAAATCAAAGATGTTTGATATACAACCTATTTCTTTTAACTAGATGGCAAGATAAAAAGGTTATAAAATGAATGAAAAGTTCTGTAATTTAAAAAAAAGTGTAAAAAAGTAATAAAATTGACTCAAACTTTTTTGTCAATTTAAAGTTGTTCACATTATGAAAAACAGGTTTATTGTACCTTGGGAAAAAGAAATGGTGGACTTTTAATAAGTACATGTATATAATGGGCTCTATCATTATAGAGAGAGAGAGAGAGAGAGTCCATGACCCCTAGCTGCCAGCACTAGGTACTTGCATCATTCTTCACTACCGATAATCTCTTGGTATGCAGACAATGACCCCTACATAACAGGCAGGAAACCTGTTGGTGTGTTGTAATAGTTCATAGCCTGGCCAGATTACCCTTGACTCCCAAGGCTTCATTTCCCATTCTGTTCATGAACTTTTTTGTATACATACAGGTTTATAAATGGCAACACCACCAAATTACTGTTTACATAGCTTCTCCAAAACAGATGTATATTTTTTTACAGACACATTAAAATGATATCTTGTATATTCATTATTCCAAACCATCTTCATTCAGTAGTCATCTGACAAAAAGGTTGAATCAAGTTTCACACGAGAATAAACAAATCGGTTGTGTGTGAGAACAGGAACTTGGGCTGTTATGGGTGGCAAATTAAATTTGCTGAAAAATTAACTTGAAAGAATTTGAGAGCTTAAATAGCTCCAGTTATCCATTACTAACAAGATAAAGAATCCAAAGTATATCAAGATCTTTACATCAGTGATCTGACCAGATACTAAATATAAAATGAAATGTATGATTAAGAGATAATTTTTATCCCAAAAGATGTTTGTTCTAAGATTACTATGATCAAATTTGTCTTTAACATTCATACTAGGCACTAGCTCTTAGGACTTTAGTGTGGTGGGGTCTTTTTTACCCTGCCAACACAATTTCATCTATCTTGGAGTTCTACTACTACTATATTGATTTCCTAGGAATGTTCAGAGTGCTTATTATGTGATATGCCATTAAAAAAGAAACACAAAAAAATTAAATTTCATATTCAAACCACCTTGCAGGTCATCACTGCTACTTCCTGATAAAATCAATATTTACATTCACTTTTGTTCCCCCTATTAAATTGCATTGGTTGATTTGAGTGATATTTACGCATAACACAGAAGACCCAATCACCAAATCTGGTGCGTATGAATACATTCAGTCTTCCTTTAGTATTTCTCGAAGAACATGACTGACTCTCCTAGCGACTTCAAACCAGATCACAACCTGATATTATACTTACACTGATAAATATTTCATTGAATATGTAAATATTATTTAACAGTTAAATGAATTCAAATTATTAATTTCTTAGTATACCAAAAGTAAATTCATAAAATTACAGAATGAAAAATAAATTGTGTTATTAGAATTTAAAAGGCTGTGCACCATTTTTGTCAGGATAATTCAGCTGTTCCAATGGCTCTTCCGTTAATTGCGCATTACTCGTTGAATATAGGCCGATATTTTTTTTTAAATAAATCATTTGTGGAAAGAGAATAAATGTTGAAAAATGTAAATATAAGCATTGAATCATTATTTTTTTAAAGATGTGTGCAAACAAATTTTCATAAGGCGCTAGCGCATGTTATTTAATTTGTATGCACACACCGTTGCAGTTATGAGACCACATCTTTCAAAAAATAATGATTCAATGCTAAAATATCTTCTGTTGGATGGAGGGTAAAAAAAGAACTGGGAGCTTTGGTTTCTGGTAATATAACATGTAATTACAGAGAGAAAGACTGATGTGCTTAGCTTTGAACCCAACGCCTATGAGTATTAGACAAAGAGTCGCCTTAGAACATCACGTCTAGTCGCCATTGCACAACAGATAGTCATCTTCCCCCCAGTGTGTGGAGATTGTGATTTAACGCAATAGATCTCTGTACAAGAGTATCTTTAAAGGATTAAAATTAGCAGGCTTTGACTTCATCAACAGATTGAACACCCTAATTCCCCTTTCATCATTTACATTGTTAAGAGAGAAGAAAGTAGGAAAACTCCAGAGCAAACCCAACTTTGATCTAAATGTTCCGTTTCTTTTTTTTATTTGAAGCAGGGTGTAATTCGGTGTAAAATCTTAAAACACTACACATTATCTGCATGTTGACTCCTGTCTGTCTATTGATAGAAAAAAATCCCCAACTCTTTCAGGATATTTTCTGTCTCAATTAGCTTGAAACAGTCTAGACTATTTTTTATGTCCTTTGAGACAACCTTTTCCAAATGGATATGGATTGGTTGAAGTGTGCCAGACACCAATAAGCATGAAAATGTTTACTACAGTATAGACTGTGACATCAGTTATGTCTGGACACCCTCCGCAAGGGAGAACTTCAACCAATGCTGCACGCACAATTTGAAATTCAGAGTAATATCAAAACCCCATTTATTCATTCAAAGGCGGATGTATGGAAAATCATCAAATTAAAAGCCAAGTTCACTTTATCACCTGCTTTACAAAGACCAATTCGAATAATTCATCTAATTCTTCTGATTCTGACTAATCCCTGTGTGGGTGAACCAGACATCAGATGCTATTTTCTAAGCCTACACATGAAACAATTTGATCCAAGGATAGACCCACTCAATGGGGACAGTCAAAAGATGAAGGGATCTAAGCAGTACAAAATGTGTCTGTACTTTAGTCCTTTTTTAGATTCATCAGTTCCTGACTGATGTGGGATCAAATGCTTGGCATTTTTTTTTTACACTTTTAAAAACGTTAAAAAGAAAAGCAATTTTGAAATCAAGATACCGTAATTTATTTATATAAAGAGTTAGCATTATTTTCTACTATAAAAAAAAATTGCATCTTCAGGTTTGTTACATAATCCAAGAAAATGCATGTTTGTTACAGAAGGGAAATGTAAAAGGGTTTTTATATAATAAATTTGAAAAAAAAACCAACATGTTTATGGTGAGCATGCTCCAGCAGAATTTATTGTAGAGTGGATGTCTTAAATTGTTTTCTGGAGAAGCATTTGGTGAAATGAGTATTGATTTTGCTGGTGAAGAACATGCCGGCGATTTTTCCAACTGGGAGTCAATAAACCTTAGCTACAAGCTTACAGCCAGTAATTCATGCTGGGTCAGGCTAAAATGACATTTCTTCAGTGTAATGAATGAACGGCTCTTGGGAGAACACAAGGGGGTCTTTTCATAGAGCTGATCTGTCTGCTCAATATTTACTTTAGAAAAAAAAACCCTGACCATCTCATTTGATTTCAAACCTTGGCTTACATTTTGCATTAAGACATTAGTATTTAAAACTAATTTAATAGAATAATAAAATGCATGCAGCTAGCATTTCCCCTTTGGAGCCCCGCCTTGGCTAGTGACCATATAATGTTAATTCTGACAGACTACACAGTATGGCTGGACATTACTGAGTAAATAAAACCAACAAATACAGACTTGGCAGGCCTCCAAACTTCCCTGACTAGACTGCCGGCTATCTATCTCGTGTTTGATGTACAAACACTGGTCAGTCTAACATTTTTGTGAAAGATCATTTTGTACAGGCGAAATTCTGAACAAATCACAAAAAAAGAAGACGTATTAAAATTTGATGTTATAATCCGAGGTTTTACCTGAACACGTAAATAAAAAATATCTAAACATTATACATGTAATGCAAAACTGTGCACCTTTTCATGTATAAGTATAAATTCCCCAAGTTTTCACAAAATCTTAAAGGTATAGATTTCATTTAAATTTGAGTACAGGTATAAATTAAACAAAAGTGTAATTAAATGTAATTTTCTATGAAATCCTTTGTGTCCTAATCTTAAGCTGATTGAAAAATAAACATACAGAGCATGTTGTCAATGAAATTCTGCATTCTCAAAATTACTGTTATACCTGTATCCAAAAGGGTCACAGCTATAATCTTTCATATTTAAAAAATGTATTTAAATGTATTCATTTAATTGGCTGGACTTGAGCTTTTACTAAGTCTAGACCTCTGATGTGTATTAAGAATTGGTGTCATTTTAAAATGCCCAGAACAGAAACACATTCCAAGTAAAATCCAGTCATGGGACCATTAATTATGCCTAAGGTCAAGATGTCTTTGAGCATTTAACCACCTCATATTTCCACAAACAAAAAAAGAAAACTCTCAAGGATTGGTCATACAGGATTGTTCATGCCACAATTAAGACTTAGTTGAAAGCACTTTCTGTTCAATGGTCAATCATTTATTCCACAAACTTAAGCAATAATCAAAAGGCTGTCACCAATTTTGGGATTTTCTCTTCCAGGACATTTAGTACATTTTTGTTGCTGCATTGACCTTGATTTGCAGCAGAACTGACACTAATGCAAGCTCTTCTAGAAAGTGACATTTTTGGCAGTGAATCAAACAGCTAACATTCCAATGGGAAATTATACTTTTTTCTCTCTCAAGAATTCTTTCAAATTGGCCAGCAGCTCCATCATTCCCTTCCAAAAAATTTGGCAGCTATTTTTGAAGAAAATAAGCAAACAATTTGTAGTAACTGTTCCCTATTCTATAATCTTGAAGGAATTGTTTTCAGAAATAATTTAAATAAGCAAAATGCATATAAAACTCCCCACAAAAACGCATATGTGAATTCATATGTTTCATGTCATCTTATGCTGGAAGAGAAATAATTATTTAAATTCAGGACTTCTAAAACTCTATCTTCATTGATCATCCCCAGCGTAAGCAAAGCACTTCATCCTCTACATTTTTGCAGATGTTACACATGTACCATAAAATTTAATGTTTGCAGTTAGCTGACAAATTGTGATGTTGCTATGAAGCTTATATATACAATATGTATTGTGTTGTTGCCATTCAGCATATAGCCATATACCAGTAAAACTCGTTGTTGCCATTCAACTGAATATGTTGACTGCATGAATCATTAATGAGAAAAATTATTGTATTAGTACGTGTACTAACCAATCCTCATCAGTTGGGACTCCCTTGGGAGAGAGAAGTGCATGCACTTTTGAACAAACTATGAATTATATAATGAAATTGACGATACTTCTGACTGAGGACAGAAAGAACCAGAACAAACTAAGCAGCTACAGTTCATGCACCTTTGACATCTGACATCAAAACACTGCACTAGCGGTTCTCTATATTTACCTCTGCCTCTTCCTGGTCTTGTAGGCGTTTGATTTCTTTGTGAAGCGCTTCTTTGTCTTCCTGAGCCTCCTCTAAGCGGCATTCCGACTCGATACGAACACGCTCAATGTCTTTTTCCAAACTTGCATTCCGCTCAGATAACTTTAACATCTTCTCTTTTGTGGAGGCCTTGTTTGATGCAAGTTCCTATCAAAACAATGAAAAATAAATGTTTCAGAGCTTATCATCAAAATACATGAATATATCCCATGTCACAATCTCTTTTCTTTCTTCAATTCTAACAAGCAAAGCGGTACCTGCTTAAGTCTCCTTTTGTCCTGTTGGGCTGTGTTGAGCTGCTCTTGACTTGTAACCCTCAGTTTGGAGAACTCTCGTAAAAATCCATCTTTCTCTTCCTTTGAGGAACCTACTTTTCCATCCAATGCTTTGTGAATCAGCTCAAGTTCTTTCTCCAAAGTGCTACACACTTCATTAGATTTGCTCTCTTCACCTGCAAAAAAGAAGTCTCAAACTTCAGGATATCACCCAAACACAACTTTAACTTACATAAGTTCATGTTTCCATTTCTACCAAAATATTTTTCTGCTTAGAAAATGCTTAAAAGCTGAAAACAATAATACTTAGTAGATTAACAAAAACAAAGAAAAAAAACCCACTTTGCAATATGTGACATTATAGACTTAATTTAACCTACCATCGGAGGTTTGAGATGAATCATCCGACTCACTGGGGAGGTCCCATTCCTTGTAGTCTGGTTTACTACAGGTAGCAACAGGTGAGATAGGTACTGTGTTTCCCTCATCATCACTGATATCATCCACATTAATTTTGGGTTGATGTGGTGCTAGAGACACATTAGGAGCAAAGCCTCTTTCATATCTATGAAGAAAAAAAACATTGAAAAAATTCTTTATTTTACATTTTTAGCTTTCAACTGTGTTAAAAAGACAAATCGTGCCTATATCAAATATATTTGGTTTTCTCACAGTTCAGCAAGTGTATAATAGGGCAGCTGTGAATTCTTTTTAGTATGAAGACGAAAAATGATTCCATATGTTTATAACATGAATTAATGTTCCTTATCAAAACCTTCCCCTAGATCTATTAGTGCAGATCGAGGATATTGGCCTCCATGCACTGACTGACTACAGTGTGCACCTAAAAGACAATGCACCTGTTACGTATGGCATTTATTTATTTGGTTACACCCTGTATTAGCCAAGTCTTATCCGATGGCCTCTTATATTTCTCTTTGCTCAATTCTTTAAAAATATCGACTAAAATATAAAAAAATGCTTTTCTGGATGAAAAACATTTGCCGTTTTGCTTATGTATATGTATTTGAATTGCTTTGTGGCGCCGCATTAATGATTTTGTATTCATAAGCAGCCAATGATGTGTGCATCAGACTATGACAAATGTCAACACATGACGACAACCTCCATGTACCGAAGGCATTAAATGGCACACTGGAATGCATATTGTGTCTCAACCACATACTGTGCATTAGAGGAAATTATAAATAGAAACTTTTTTATAATTTGGGAATAGTTCAGTATCAAAGGAAAGATCTTGATTAAGTAAGTCTGGCAGACAAATCATATTTATGTAATGACAGACAGAGGTCTGCTCCTATTTATTTATCTAATCAGGGGCCTATTAAGAGCAAGGAATCTCCAAGATCTGGTGCGCCTCTGTATTTACTAGCTACACAAACTCCACTAAAGCCTGGGCCCTGACCTTGAACGTCTGTCATGACGTGCAGCTATCTCGCTGTAATCTAGTACTCCCTCAAACAATTGACTGGGGTCAGAGGTGGGCCTTTATCAGGTTTCCTACACAAAACTCCTCTGTGACATTTTACCGTGCATTTACTGACCCTGCTTTGAAAACACCAACTGTCTTGTATTATTCAAAGAAAAATGGGGATTATCTGCCTGTGTGTCCCTGCTTAAGAAATAATGTCCATTTATGTTCTTGCTATACTGGGTATGATTAGGCTTGCGAAATTTGATCTACTGAGTAAGGGGTACAGGACTCTACTGGCTGGGACATGTGAAATGGTATACTTTCACCCCCTAGACATACCTACTTAGAAATTCCAATTCATGGGATCAAGATCAGAGAGAGCAAAGCTTTTGTAAGACCAAATTATGCTAGCGACTGACAGTGATTAAAAAATTTTGGTAAATTAAGTGGAAATTTTCTGAAAGGAAACCACTCATAATATTCTTAATGAAGGTCTTACATATAATGATCCTATTCCAAGGTTTGTATGAATAGTATTGTATGTGTATGAATTTCAAAACCAGTGTTAGCTGTGTCTAATTACGAGCATAAAAAATGCCGAATCATCAGTCAATAGACACCTAAGTGGAAAAGTCTAATGACTGAGACCAAATGACTGAGACCAAATGAAGGCACGGTCAGCAAGCTTTGTACTCTCCAGAGGTCAAACCGAACAATACCTAACACTTGTATACGATCTACCATCATTTTGTAAACCACAATGTCACTTCCAATCACAAAACCCAGTCCAAAAAAATATCCCTTTCAACCAACCCTATGGAATTTGAACATTTGCTACATACCACAGGGTGACTGAAATCACTTAGCTTTAAATTCGTAAAAATAGCTCTTTTTCACTAGAGTTTTGATAATAAACTCTTAACCAACCAAAGCCTGAACCAATATACCGGTATACCACATGTAATATTTCAATTGTATCCTCCAGTAACAGAGGGAATACAATTCATAGTAATAAACCAATTGTGATGTCGATAGATGGACAGATATCAGACCATTACATCGTGAAAAAGAAGGAAATATAGTCAATATTTCATGTAGATAGTTTAGGTATTCAACATGAGCATTTCTCATTCTGATTTCAACAGGAAACTTATCAATGTGTGAATAATCACATTCCAGCTCATCGTTTAAACTTTCTCTATCTCAACTGTGAGGATGAACAAATAAAATCTTACGATTTTGTATCTGCATCTGTTACAACTCTTTCTGGGTTCAGCAATACTGGAGGGCCTCTGTGTAAATACGAGGGTGTTGTCTCGCTGGACCTATAAAGACAATTATCATAAAAGCTAATACAGAAATCGTTACAGAACACTGCATGTCTGCTTGGTCACATGTTGTACTGTAAAACTCTGCCAAAAGCAGTTTCAAATTTGTGTTATAAAACAATTTTTTTTTTCATTCTCATTAACATAATACTATAAGAATCTTGATGTTTGATATTTATAGATACTGTAGATGTTTGGGTTTTTTTTTTATTCAAGAGCATAGATTTTGAAGTCAATTGAATTTCACAGATGTGCTCTGTGACCACAAAAAGGTGATCAGACAATTTATGGCTAACCACTTTACAGCGATGACTGGTCAGGTACTAAAAGTCATTTGCCGAGTCAGAAGTACTGTTTGGTAGAGTTAATGACACTGGTTTATCGCTTCTTGGCTCCCCAAAGTAAATCATTCCCTAATACCTGACTGGGAAAGCCTTGCACAGAATATGGACTTTGACCTCTTGTTCAAGGCAGTGTACTTTTATGTAATTCACAGGTGTTGTAATATGCTTTATCTTCAGTGTTTACGCACATGGAAAAAGGCAGTGAAGAGCTATTTCAAGGTTTCAGCTTGTGATAAACAAAATACCTGCTGAACATACTTTTTGAATAATTTTTAACTGATCTCTTCTGGGGGTTTTTTTCCCTTAGAACTTACATTTCTCTCATGATAGCAGGTGGCTCAGGCAAGCCTTTGTTGTCCTTCATGGCATTGATCATTCCTGGAGACCAGGGTCTGAATGCAGACCCCCCTACTTGTCCTGTTCCCTCACTCCATGAGGTATACTCCCCATCGTCACCCTTCGACCGTTTCAGATCGCTCAAGGAGTCGTTGACCTACAACAAAAAATAAAGACTGCAATCAAGTCCAACCAACTACAATGCATTGGATTAACTGGAACAAAGTCTGTGACGAAACTAATTCCCACTGTGTCATCTTATGCCGATTGTTTCAGATTTTTTAACCAGATAGTTTTGAGAAAGAATTCAAAGACCTCTTAACTTCAAAAGATGGAAACTATTATTGTGTGCCCATAGATAGGATCAGTACTGTTTGATCATTGCAACAGTACTAATTTGCCTTGTGTTTGCAATCATTGTTTCCATATTTTGCTCTAAGAATTTGTCCAACAAACTAATGAGCATTTCAGCAACAAAAATCAAATGCCAAGCTCTATATATAAACTCTGCTATAGTGTACAATAAATGGAATTGATAATCTTTTGAAATCATGCTTCCTAACCCGCTTTGATAAATTGTATCATAAACTTTATGCAAACAAGATCAAAAGTAATGAATTTTTTGGATCAAAGTATGGACAAGAACTATAAATATCTCCCAACTTCCCATTGGTCTGCTGTACCGAAGATGCTGTATGCAATTACAGCAGCCATTTAAACTACAAAAGTATGTGCTATAAATGACTAACAAATTTAACTCAGCCACACGCAGCTTTAATCGGCTTGACTTCTGAAGTCTTCATGCTTTTTTGTTGTTGATTTTTTCCCCATGCAAGCAATATTTAAACATATTTCATATACATTTACTGCTGAATTGAGCTTTTATTTCAATGATTTATCTTGCAGTTCAACCAAAACAAGTGCTATTAGATTTTATTTTTTTCCATCAATTCAAAAAATGATAAAATTCTTAAAAGCCAAAGAAATAACTAGCATTTCAAGTTAAAAACTAGGACCACTCATTGCCAAGAGAAAGAAAGGTTTGAGAACAGTTTTACAACCATTTTGTAACAGAATGTATGTCTCTCAAGAAATCAATAGAACTTTTAAATGTCATGGCACGCATTCTAGTTGTACAAAAGATAAGATCCAATTTCAAGTATGTTTGGAAGTGCCGGCTTTGTAAACATGTTCAAGGTTGCTGGGTGCAAGGAGTAGCAGTGTCATTCAATCCCAGCATGCCCCCATTTTCAAACTGCGACAGAAATTCTAAATCTAGCCACAAACAACAATGCCAAGACAAGACCACAGGATGTTGGCTTTATGTTAACCCCTTTTCTCTTGTATGTCAGAGATCCAAAAATAATTTTTCTTCCACAAAAAAAAAAAAGAAAAAGAAAAAAAGAGAACAAAATACTGGGGTAATAAAAAGAGAAGAAGACAATCTATAACGATACCCATAAGATACCAATAGTAAAAAACCACGAATTATATTTCAACATGAGTTCTTTCTGTATTGTTTTTCGACACATGTACAGTAATAAACTAATGATGCATATATATATATTATGCAATTGTCATGCTCTTAATCATGATTATGAGCACCAGTTGTGTATTGTATCACGTGTAACCTCCCTGACCCATATTCACTGTGTGATTATGCAACAGTGCCAGGTTGTGCCTCGGGATACATGTAAACTCAATGTAATATGCATGACCTTTGGTAACCTTTATAGGTTCAAGAGTTCAACAACCTTGCAATATGACAGGGGTGTCCCAGCATATTATGTAGCAAAGACCTTCTTTACAAATTCATTTAGTAAGCAATTTTGAAGGTACCAACACAAGCAACCATTTCTAAAATATTTACTCCCATACACACACACACATGCTAATAGTAAACACAGTTTTGCAAGTATCTTCTATAATATAAACCAAGTGGAGAGCAAAATGTTCCTTTCTGCATGATCTTTTCAATAGGTCAAGAGTTCATACGAATACTTCTGAGTTCTGATGCATTATTATGCACATTAAAAATACTGGTATTCTTATGTTCATTTTTTTAAATTAATTGAGTTTGACTTTGTCAAATATAAAAAAAAGAAATGAATTTCTCAAATGTAAATATGAAAATGAATTTCATTTTTGTACATTCATAAGGTTATGAAATATGAGGCTTCACACTGGCATGTTTTATATATAGTGTCCTTATCTATAAGAGCTAACCTATTCCTCTTTTTTTTTCTCTAAGTATTCAAAAGCTAGAAAAATTTTCCACAATTTTAGCATGAATTTTAAAATTGTAACTATCAATACTTAAAAAAACCACTTCAATATCCACTGAATATAGGCATGGAATGACAAATAAGTTTTAATTTGAAATTGGAGATTAAAATAAATCACATGACTTTTTTAAACAAACATTTTGAACAAATACTTATACTAAGCCTTGAAATAAATACTTTGCCACTTCAATGTCACAGTACTGATATCAGTGATAGACAGTACTCGTCACGAAATGTGATTTGCATGCCACATGCATGTGTATCTTTTTAATTAAACACAGATAAACCATGTTGGTAAACAGTTAAGCATATCTCCAAATACCTACACTAGTATTTGTATGAACATGTCAACATGATATATGTACTTCACCTCAATTTATAATATTTCATGAAAGCTTTACAAATATGTACAGGTATACATGTACTGGAACATTGAAAATAAAGTTTTATCAAAAATCATTTAATATATTGTTGCCTTTATAAATGATTTCTAAAACAAATGAATTTTGCCACATGCCTACAAAATTTTATCCATCTGAAGACCTTGTGTCTATTCTTATTTCTATACATGTACAGAAAAAATATTGCTACTGGGCTATTGCAAAATTCCTGATCAATTCTGTCTCCAAGTCTACTTAATCAGTTTTCCAAGCTAATAAAGATTTTATACAGCTTAAAGATCAAATATATATCAGCTATATATTGAGCCTCGGGCATTGTGCCTCTTGTCAATGCAACCTTTTAAAGTCCAAAAGACTATAATAACAGTTTTTTCTTATAGTCCATGGCACTCCAGTACACATTACTAGATCCACTATTGATTTGGCTGGGTGCCAGTATAATCTGGCTGACCGACTTTAGCAAATTCTACCTGGGGCTTCTACCACACACATAATAATACCTAGCAGACAGTTTCTACAATCTATAACTCTCTCCAACGCCTTGCTAGCATTATGTAACAAAGCGGGAGTTACTCTGACCAGAGACTAGCAACTGATCAATGAACGATTCTTTCAATGTGTTGGTCAGTCGATCTGACCTGTACCCAATACATAACCAATAATTGTGGTCAATGACTTCAGAGGATTAATGTTAGCTGTACTAGCTGTTCTATACTTTTAGACATCATTCATACCTGTTGTACTAGACAAGAGATATATATATATATATATATATATATATATATATATATATATATATATATATATATATATATATATATATATATATATATATATATATATATATATATACACACACATACATACACACACACACACACACACATTATCAAATGAGAAAAAAAAATATTCTTCATTAAAATCAGCACGAAGATAAACATATCAAAATTGTTCAAGGAAGATAGCAGTCTTATCTGCGAGGACTTGCATGATGAGTTCCATGCATGAAATCCCAGCACAGGTGTGCAATTTAATTGCATACAGCTGTGTGGTTTTGAATTCCAAATTTATGCACAACTTTCGAGCAAGTTTCAAAACAGAGTACAGCCATTGCATAGAAATTTTTAGCTTCTACAGGCTTATGTCTGTCATGGAAGGCAGAATAAGATCAGATTACACTTACTTTCAAATAGAAATAGCAATAAGCTTTTACCTAGTAGCTACTAGCTAAGACACATGTTTGTAAATAAGATAGTATGGATGTCAACAATAACTACAGTAGCTCAAAAATTAATGTATTTGAATGGTTGTGGGAGGATGTACCAGTAAATGAATATGCATGGTTGAAGACAATTTTTAGACAAGACAGAGTCGCAGACCATCATTTCGAAGTCTCATTATATATTAATGTAAGAAAACTACATATTCTAAAGCCAAGTGCTTGCATTCACAGAAGTGACAGACTCATTGTCTGACACTAGTCTACCTACAAAACAAGGATGGGAAAGTGTTTTGTCACTTTAGTCTTAACTTATGAAAAAGCCATTCTGATTATCATCTAATGAAAGAATGTATAGTATTAATTAGTATCTAACTGAGTTTGTTGTAAAAAACCAAAACAAAAAAAAACTCCAAAAATTCTGAGATTGATGTAAATTATTTCATAACTTCATTATGTAGCTTTAGCATAGTTATGGATCAAAAAAGCTTCCAATAACCTAACTCTCACAAGATATCTTTTAGAAAGTAAGTTACAAGTATTAAGGCTCGAAGTAAAAATCAGGTGAATACTGCGATTAAAAGCGTTCATATAATTTTAACTGTTTTAAAAATTTCTTTTACAGACATCAGTTACCCAAAAACGAGACCATACAATCTTTAATAACTACAAGCTTTTAATATGAGAATTAATATCTGATACATTAAGACAATCTTCTTTTTACTTAGTACTTTCTAGGCCACCACTTCAAGATTTGGTAGAGCTTTATGATATGATTTCTTTTCATTTCTTTGAACCCTCTTCTATGTATCCCTAGGTGATAAATGCACATAAAATACCAAATATCCTAAATACTTAATTGATGAAAACTGACACATTCATTTACCAACTTAATAATTTGTGCACTCACATCAATAATTACTGAGTGATATCTTGTTGCACAGTGATATTGTATGATATATATCCAAGAAACTCTTCGAAGATGACAATATTAATTCACAATTAAATATTGTACAAGAATGAAAATCTGCAGCGCTGCCCACACAATTTTTTTCCAGGTTGAACACTGCAATTGCCAATTTTGATCGCATTCATGCTGATGCTCATTAGAAATTTCTTGGCTGAACATCTGACCAGGGTTCAACATGTCCTGACGAATCTTTTATGGGAGGTTGTTGACAGACACACACAGGATACTGACCAGTACATTTCTCTGTCATTGTGCCCTTTACAGGGAAGACATTGACCGCAACCATACCAATCCATCAGAGGACAGAAATCATAAATGTACTGATGACCGACTACTTGTGACTTTGTGAGAGAGAGAGAGTGCAAGAGAGAGAGAGAGATGGGATTCTTGAAAAGTATTTCATAACTTTTATTATGTCATTAATCAATGTTTCTTAAAATAAAATTTCTGAAAAAACAACACATTTGAAAAATGTTACCTGTCTTCTTTTGCGACTATTGTCAAATTTCGACTTCATTTTCTCTAGCTCTCTCTGTAACTTGTCTTTTCCCTCCTGATCCTTTGCAAGGAGAAGATAGGACCTCCACTGGGAAGAATCAAACCCCCAGTGACAGGTATTATTTTCCTGTGACTTGTGTGAGTGTCCCACAAATTTTTGTGGACTGAAAATCCCCATGCAGTCACAGCACTGAATACATTTATCACTGGCATTATTGTAATTGTCAGGGTGAAAAATCCCTTTACATTTTCCAAAACACTCATGATACACTTTGAAGCTGTCCCGTGAAGGTGGTTTTGAGTATCTTTCTGCTGACCTGTGAAGTAATGCATTGCACAGACGTTCAGCATCTGTCTTTGTGATCAAACCACAACTCGGTGCACTGAGTGGTAAAATACCAGTCACTTTCAATAGTTCCAATTGTTCGGGATTGCATCTAGAGCAATAGATATGCAATTCGTCACAAACTGCATTTATCTGTTGCAAGCTAAATTCCCGCAACACGGTATTCAATATCTGGGGCAGACACAATCTTTTCTCCCCTCCAACACTGAAACAGGCGATCTTTTCGTCCTCTAAAAGAGTGTCTAATTTTTCACTTTTACCAGTGTCCATAGGAGAAAATACCGGTCCAAAATGTTGAATAGGAAACGGTGGCGGGGCGCGTAAAGATCCAAAATCTAGTTTGTCTACAGTTGGCAGTTTTTTAACCAAAGCCTTTCTGTATCGCTCAGCCATATCGGAGAGTAACGTAGGAAAAACAGTCGGCCCTGGACCTTGCAAACTCCTCATAGCAGCAGTTTGATAGCTTTTCAAAACCCTTTGCAAATGAGGGTTACCCCCCTGAACACTAAGATGTTCCATGAAAACAGAATCGAAGTCGAGTTCCGTAGTCCCAACATTCACGTGTTTTCGTTCCGTTGTGTATCGCTCCTACCAGCATACTGTTAGGAGAAAATATAGCTGGCTATTCCACCAATTAGCCTGTAATAAAAATACCGCGTATAAAATGTTTCTTTTCAAGAGAATACAAAATCGATATTATATGATTCAAATAATATTATTACTTTTCTTTAAAATGCCATACGTTTTTGAATATATAATTGTGTTTGGAAAAGAAAATACGAAAATAAAACGAATTCACTGTCTAGACCAATCCATGTATATTTGGGTTTCATGTCGCCGATACTATAACCTCCCCCGTAAACTGTCTGTATTAACTATAAATAGTCTTGCGATAAACAACACTCCTGGATTGCATTCAAGAGAATAGAGAGTGTCTTTCTATCATTTCAATTCTCAAAAATGTATAACTACGAAGAGGCAAAAGTTATTTTTTATTTGTTCACGTTCAGTGACCACGCGCCACGCAAGGGTCGGAAACACTGTCGAGACGACTGAGTGATGTCACAGAGCTCTACGTCACAGTCTATAGTCTTTATCTAAATTGTGTGGAATTTCAAGTATGCTTCAAGTGCGAGTTCCATCCACTGCAGTTTTTATAAATACATTGAAAAGATACCCACTAAACACTTGAACAAAGGACACGGCTGTTATATAATATTTAAAATTGACGTATTTCCGTATTTACGTTCCTGGAAAACACTGACCATTGAGGATATTATCTTTACAAATGTCAATTTTAGCTGATTTTCCATCTTTATATTATAACAAACTGAAAATCCGATTAAATAACACAAATATGCTATACAAAATCTGTTTTTCTACGATTTGTTATAATTAGAAGTCATTGCGATCTGATAAACAGTGGTGTAAATTAGTTTTTACTGATATCATTTTCTTTTTTTTCTTTTTTCTTGAACTGATGCCGAGTTAATCATACAACCAAAATATTACATCACGTATCAATGTAATGTTTGACACTGTTAGATGTTAATTGAAGTATTGTAATTTTCTTCATTTTTTTATGTACAGATTTGCTTAAATTCTACTTTAATTTCTTTTATCTATTGAATAAAAATTTGAATCATGTGCACGCGATAAGCAAACTAAGATCCATAACTCTTTTGAAGACCCCCTTAGGACAAAGACCATATACTCACTAAAACAACTAACAAAAACAACTAAACAATCTCCATACCATAACTGGTCAAACATGTTTAAATTTTTACCCGAAACTCGTATAATCCATTATGGAGGGATGATTTGTATAGAACAGAACCGTACAAATTCAACTTTCGATTTCTGTTATTGGAAAAAAAAATTTACTATAGATTAAGATATTATATTAAGATCAAAGATCAGTTTTAAAAAGGTCTGTTTGCATTATGATATGATAGAGGAGAATCTATCAAAATAACGAGACATTTCCGATGTCAATGTCAACCACATAAGTAAATTGAAATGGTCAGTGATACATATTGTATTGTTGATTCGAAGTTATTTACGTGATGACAAGAACACTCGTAACTGCCAATCATACTTTTTTCCTTTTCTTTTTTTTCATTTTTGCATTGTCACTCTCCAATGCATGCAATGCATTATATGTATTATTGTTCATTTGATTCTTCTCAACACTGTTATTTATAAAGAAATTGTCATTGTCATTGTCGTATGAACTATGTGTGTAATGAGATGGACTACCCGTATGCACGCGCGCACAAGCAAATACAAATCAATCATCTGCTAAAGCTTTAAATTATAGACTATACAAGGAAGAACTCAAATTTGAAAATTATTAAGATACGTTAACAAAATAAGATGCAATCATATTTTGTAGATTTCGAACCTGTAATCACCACCTATCCATTAAAAGTGGTGGGTGGTGTAAAACACCTAGAAATAAAAGAATATGTGAAAAATGCACAAAACACGAAACTGGGGATGCATTTTATTATATTCTTAACTGTCCGTCATTACAACAAGAAAGAATTCAGTACTTATCAGCAAGTTATACCCAAAATAAAAATGCTATTAGTCTTAAACAATTAATGTCTAATAGTAAACACTGTTTTTTAAGAAAATTATGTTCATTTATGGTAGGAAAATAAATAAACTATGCAGTAGTTTCTGTACTTCACATTTTGTAAAACACGAGGCTACCTGTCTTTCTACTTGTATTTTCACGTATGTCGTTGTTATCTAATAAGAAAATCTTAAATGTTTATGTGTTTCATAGTCTTTTTTATACCATTGTAAAGTGGTTTTGAGATTTAAATAAATGATTCTGGTTATGATTCTGATTCAGGTGTAACGAAGGATTTTGATTGACCCGGGGGGGGGGGTGTCATTTTTTTATCCTTGAGTTTTGAGATCAAAGGGGTTTAATCAAGACCTTAAAGAAGTCCGTTGAAAAGTGAGCCGCATCGTGGAACTCTGATCATGAAACTGGTTCTTAATTCAACAACTAATAAACATCTATTTATGAATTGATATATGTACATGTTTAACTTTGTTTTTTCTTCTTCATATAAACATTTCCAGTTTATTCATGTTTATTTTTTTAGATTGACATGTTTACATGAGCATCTTCAATTTCATATGAACGATCTGAAGAAAACAAAACATTTAAATGATTTGTCTCGAACTATTCTAAGAACCACCTTAAAATATGCACGTATTCATAAGAATCTTTAAAACATGCACGTATTTTATTCATTGCATGTGAACTTTCCGCGTTTAATCGCAAGGTTCTTTGCAATATTCGTATTTCAAACATATGTCTATAACAAGAATAAAGTATACGTGGTAACACGATATAGTATTTAGTTTAGATATACGCTTTTTTAAATATTTGCTGGGTGGGTTTAAATGCAAAATTCACAATGCGTCGGACGTATTCTTTAATTTAATTTAAATTGTCAAATTGTAAATTTTGAATTTACTATAAATGGGTGTAAATATAAAAATTACAACATGACATACATGTGTATTGTAGGTTTGGTATTTGAACCCACCCATGACCAGTAATTGAATTAAAAATTCACAATAAGAAAAGTGACAAATAGTATTTTCTTTAGAGAAGTCCGATGCTCTCAAAAGAATAACAACTATCATCATTTCCTCAAGAGAATAGCTTAAGTTTAACAGCTATCAATATATTAAAGATGGATTGTCCAAAAATTTAAAGTTTAAGTGTCTCGGAAATGTTAAAGGTTTAAAGCATGTCCTCACTTTCAAACAAAGGATGATGAAAGACTGCTTTCACTAAATAGAACCATTTTAACAAGACCTTGGACTTTCGGAAGGATGTAGCTATCTTCTTCTTGCATCAAAACAAGTTTAAAATGATGCTGGTTTCAAGTGAAATATGCATAGATTGCGTAGTATTGGCTCAAAAGCCAAACAAATCTGATTAATTTCAAAGAGGGAATAGCAATGAAACAGATAAGCCTACGTCACATTACTGTTTGACACAACTACCCAAAGTCCAAGCTCCTGTTATCATTGGTTCTATATATAGACCACTGTGACTGACACAAAATTCATAAATGTCTAGTATTTTATTTTTTATTTTTTAAATGTTAAGTCTCGTTTCGCTATACCGCTCAGAATAACATTAATTTTTAAATGTTAAGTCTCGTTTCTCATTACCGCTCCGAATAAAATCTATTTGAAGTACTGTAAATACGGATTACCCTGTATAATGCTAATTGAAATGTTTTCAGTATACGAATCTATTCTTGACTTGTAAGATTTTTAAAATCTTACATGTTTTCAAAGAAGGAGCTAAATTTAATTTATAATACTTTCATGTTAAATACTGAAATATGATTGGTTTAGACGCAGTTGATAATCCGTTCTATTACCCTCAGCGTTAGCAACACACTTGGGAACGAGTAACACAACGACTTGTTAGATGCGCGTAAATTATGCGCGTACGGTTTCTATATAAAAGCAGTAAAATTTTCTCGCGTCGGGTGACAATGGTTTCCCAAGGTGTCAATTTCAACTGTTACCTTCCCAAACAGGCACTATTTATATAATATTGTTTATTGATTCATCATCATAAGTAGAACCATTTTATCAAGAGCTTGGACTTTGGGTAGTAGTGTCAAACAGCAGTGTGACGTATGCCTGTCTATAATACATCATTGCTGGCCATTCAGCCATGGCTTTTTGAAAATCAACAAGATTTGTCTGGATTTTCAGGTAGGACCACACAATCGGTGCATATATCACTTGAAACCAGCGTCTTTTTTAACTTGTTTTGATGCAAGAAAAAGATAGTTATATCCTATTGAAAGTTCAAGGTCTTGTTAAAATGGTTCTACATGTATCAACATCATCATTCATCATAACCTTTCCCCAGTCTACCCCGTCTGGATGATATGATACGGACTATAGTTGGTCTGCGACTACCAATTCATACGCCCTTTCGTTTGGCGCGTCACGATCAGATATTCAGCCACATTGAACTCGCTCGATAATTATACACATACTTGCTAAACCACGGCGAACTGACATGAAACAGGGTTTAAAGCTCTTGGGTCAACGAGTGTAACGCTCTTCTACTGAGAATATACTTACACGGAAATAGTAGATGTGTTGCATCTTGATGTATATACAATATAGAGATACGATAAATTGATAAATGTTGATATGTTGAGGAAAAAGATTTCTTACATTAGCTGAAAAATATTAAAATCAATGCTCATATCTTTTGTAATTTTTATCTTATATTGAATATTGAAGAAAACATTTCGTTGTAGAAATGTTTCTTAAATTAAGAAAAAAAAACCCATATATCATCCTTAATTATTTATTTTTTTCTTTTTCAAATTATTAGCAGGTCACATTTTGATGAATAAAAATAATTCACGGTAGCATAATTATAATACAATCAAGGGGTCTTCAATATATCTGTATAGAATGAACAATAGGTATCGTGATTTTGTTGCATACCGCGCTAATAAACCTATGTTTATGAAGGTTAATTATCAAACAATGAATCCAAGAAGACCGAATTTTGCAAACATTTTAAAGATCGAATTATCGAATACTTGTGTACACGTTGTATCGTAAACTCTTTCATTCTGAACGAACGGCATACGTTTTTATTTAAACAATATTTTATTATGTAAAAATATGACATAATAAGGATTGGTCAGCAGGCAATCTGCCTATTTGAGCCATCTCTCTCCGAACGGCATACGTGGTATACTTCAACCATACACAAACTATTGGTTTCATTTTAGGAAACAAGTCATTTTAATAATATAAGTCCGTAGGCTTTGAACAGTTTGTAACATACATCCGTTTGTGTCAAACAGAAAACTATGCCAAGCAGTAGTTTGTATTAAACAGTACTTTATGTCAAACAGTACCTTGTGTTAAACAGTAGTTTGTGTCAAACAGTAGTTTATTATGTCAAACAAACAAAAATATGTCATACAGCAATTTGTGTCAAACAGCAGTTTGTGTTAAACAGTAGTTTGTGTCAAACAGTAGTTTATTATGTCAAACAAACAAAAATATGTCATACAGCAATTTGTGTCAAACAGCAGTTTCTGTCAAACAGTAGTTTGTGTCAAACAGCAATTCAGGCAGACAGTACTTTGTGTCAAACAGCAGTCTGTGTAAAACAGAAATTTATGTCTGACAGCACCTTTTGTCAAACATAAGTTTAAGCATTTGATGTCAAACGGTAGTTTGTGTGAAAAGTTTAACAGAAGTTTATGTCAAACAAGAGTCTGTGCATGTCAAACACCAATTTATATGAAACAGTACTTTGTGTCAAACAGCAGTTTGTGTCAAACAGCAATTTATGTCAGACAAAAAGTATTTTGTGTCAAACAGTAGTTTAAGCAGTTTGTCTCAAACAGTAGTATATGTCAAACAGAAATTTATGTCAAACAGTAATTTGTGTCAAACAGTACCTTTTGTCAAAAAGCAATTTTTGTCAAGCAGAAGGTTAATTGTGTCAAACAGGAGTTTTTGTCAATCAGTAGTTTGTATAAAACAGCAGTTTGCGTCAAACAGTAGTCTTTTTTCATTGTCGACCAAAGGTCATCGGGCTAATTTAGACCAAAAGCAAATGTACGACTTTAAGCTTAGCCTGTATAATTACTCAAATTTCATTCAAGGCCAGCAGCAATTTCCATGTTTGGATGCGCGATCCAAATAGTTACATCATACCGGAAGTCTACGGTCCTATTTAGTTGGCTCGGACTACCTGTACATCAATCTGATCAAGCTTAGCTAACAAGAAGGCTTTGAATTACAAGCTTCTCCATATTATGACAAACCTTACAAAACATATAGAATCGGAAGGCATAAGTATATTATAAAACTATCGATCACATGCATTCCTAATAATTGATGTATTGCGAGAAAGATTTAAACTTTACCTATATTGTGCTTACCATATTCTCTTTCAGCTGATCAACAAAGGAATAAGTTGCTGTATATTTGTACTTTACTTTGGTCACATGACATAGAGCAATGACCAATAAAAACCCGGGATGGACTGTAGTAGGCGCAGTTAAGACATGTTACCGATCGTGACTTGAATGAGAGAGAAAAGAGAGAGTTAACATTTTACTGGTTAATCGAGTAATTTTATCAATAATGCCGAACAAATTATAATTAGTTATCAATTAACAAATAAAGTAAGGTCTATTTTATCCTATATATTGATGTAACTCTGTCTGAAGTGTTTCTAGCTTTCTTTAGCCGGTGACAACGATGTCTTTATACATATAGTGATAAAAAAATATTAAAACATATAAGATTCTACCGATTTCCTGAACTGGGTTTTGAGAAACTTCCCCCGAGAAACTTTGAAATACAAATCTTATTATTCTAATCAAAGTTTGCCGAATATTACCGGAATTAAAAATAGAGATCGTTATTTTACTGGTAGAAACGTTGGCATTGGGTGTGACCATGGTGACTGTTTTACAATGAAGCGCATTGAAGTGGTAAAAGTTTTCGTTCGAATGGAATGTTCTAAACTATGTATCGAACGTCAATTGTTACATAAGACACGCCCATTTCTTTTGAACGAGGAAAGCAGTATTCGTCACAATGCTTTCGGAACCGCCCTTCTTCTAAACAGCACAAGCAGGAATTTCACACACGTGCATCATACAAAAAAACACACATACACACACTTTATTTCTTTCTTTCCAACGATGTTCAGAAATAGTGATATTGTTCAAAATAAAAAGTCAAGAATATTTTAGTAACAAATTTATTTGTGCTTAGAACTTCCTGTTACATGTACGTTGCAAATAAAGAAAAGTTTTTCCACAACATATATACACGTTTCAGTTCTTTCGTTTTATGGTTTCCTCTTAAGGGTTAAGCTACGTTCTTCTTCTTCTTCTGCATTTGTTGCTGTGTTCGCAGCATGTTGAGGGGACTGAGGATATGCGCGGGGCATGGAAAACAAATACGGAGAAAATATCGGGATTCAGCTTGTGTCCACATTTCCAGGGTTCGCAGCCCTGCTTGTGTTGTTTAGAAGAGGAGCGGTTCCGAAAACATTGTTACGAATATTGTTTTCCTCGTTATAAAAGAAATGGGCGTGTTTCGTGTAACAATTGACGTTCGATACAAAGTTTAAGACATTCCATTCAAACGAAAACTTTTACCACTTCAATGCGCTTCATTGTAGAACCATTTTAACAAGACCTTGGATATTCGATAGGACGTACCTATCTGTTTCTTGCGTCAAAACAAGTTTAAATGACGCTGATTTCAAGTGAACTATACACAGATTGCATTGTCTTAGCTCAAAAGCCAGACAAATCTTGTTGATTTCACAGAGCCTTGGATGAGTGGCCAGCAATGACAGGCCTACGTCACATTGCGTTTGACACAACTACCTAAAGTCCAAGCTCTTGTTAAAATGGTTCTATATACAAACTTTCTTTGATGGTTACTCACTGTGAAACATCTTTAACTCGGGAAGAATTTGTCCGCCGTTGTTGTTTTTTTTTACACTAAGATACCACCTGTGTTGTCTTCCTGATACAGGGTCATATCTAAATTTGTTTGGATTTGCATTTTATGCCCGTAATCTCCAGGAATTTCGTTTTGCTTAGTTTTGACAACACGCGTAGACATTGTTGTCAACGGCCATAGAAATTTCAACTATCTTACTTAGAGCCATTTTAACAAGAGCTTGAACTTTCGGTGGATTGTAACTATCTAGTTTGCTCATTTAAACAAGCTGTCAAATATTGAGTACCTTTTTTCTGTTGCGCTAAGGGAAGCTTATCAATATTCATAGAATATCAAAATCTGAACGTTGCTTTGCTCTGTTGTTTGAAATAAACATTGTTTCAATTGAAATACACCACTGGATGAAGTCGGACAAGTTCGTTGCGTTCAATGTATTCATATCTATTATCAAATGACAGGGCAGTTAACCATAAGTAGACCCCGCCTTCTTCAAATCGGAGTTTGACACTTACTGCCCAATGTCTTTGGAAGCTCCGTTTAAAACGACTTTTAAAAAACCTTATTGTAACATCAGTATAGGATATTATATAGAACTTAGTTTTTTTGTCAGTTACATCAATATAGGATATGATACAGAACTTAATCTATTTGTCAACTTATAATAGTTATGATTATTTGTTCATCTGCATCACCTATAGAACCATTTTAACAGGGCCTTGGACTTTCAGTAGGACGTGACTATCTTTTTATTGCGTCAAAACAAGTTTCAGGTGAAATATACACCGATTGCGTAGACTTTGCTCAAAAGCCAGACAAATCTTGTTGATTTCAATGAGCAATGGCTGAGTGGCTTGAACTCGCGACCTATGGAACCCACTCTCCTAGCAGTGAGCGGCCACCGCTCTAAACACTTGACCACTTAAATGAGAAATTAACTGATGAAGCGAAGCGGTATCCAAGATGGCATCCTCCCTTGTTATTTTTCCTCTCAGGTACCCACATTTGGAACGATGTTTTTTTCTACACAAGCCCTTGTGGGCCATCTTGGCAAGACAAAATCTTGCTTTCGATGGCGAACGGAACCTAGCGCGCTGGACGCTCACTACACGTTCGTTTGAGATACAGGTGGAATACAGTTAAACGGCAATTTGAAAGGATCGGAACGATACACATTGCATATATATATATATATATATATATATATATATATATATATATATATATATATATATATATATATATATATATATATAAGAACAAACATTGCCCCGGCCGGTGCGGAGGTGGAGCTCCAATATAGTAAATTCCCTTGTGCTTATGTATATCTTTATTCAATTCGAGAGTTATTGCAATGGTCAACTGTAACGTGTCGGGCCTCGACAAGGCGTCTCGGTCCGTGCCCGGTTCACCCGAGTTTTATAGGAAATACAACGACGAGTAAAAACGACACTTTCCAAGTGCCTCTAGGATGAACGAAAGAGCTTTAACGATCTCCGATCCTCAGCAATGTTCGATAACTCTAAATTATCCGGAAATTTGTTATCTATACCATAAATCTGCTTTTTATACACACAAATTTAATAAGTTTTGAAGTGTTAATATTACTCAAAGCATTCATCGAACTGCTTGGCTTAGTGGCTCCACGGTGAGCTACTACCTTGAGGTAAAGGGGTTCGAACCATCGTTGCATTGATACAACCTTTTTTTCTAATTTGATCTCAACTTGTATACGTTATTTATTCCACTATATTCATCGTGGCCAAAATTGCAATAACTTCGTAAAATGCATGGATACCATCAAAAAAATTCTTTTTATTTCATTTCATTTATAAAGTCTGGAGGATAAATAACATTTTTAGGATGAAAAAAAATACTTTGAGGCTGAGGATCGGAGAACCTTAATTCAATATATTCAGATAAACATTAACCACTGCCTTGTGGGTATTCTCAATATATACAGATATGTATATATAAACCACTGCCTTGTGGTTATTTCAATACTATGTAATTACAAACTACCTTTGCCACCTGGCAAGGCACTTTGTCACTCAGCCAGTTGGTTATATGTCACTTGGTCTATCAATCTTGCTATGCCACTTTGTATATCAATCTGCTACACTCAGACTGGTACCTAGATACCCAACTTTAACAGACTAAAGATTCTAATTCAAATCTCAACTTACAGAATTCACAGATGTGAGTTTCTAACATTCAGTATTCCCACTAGGGAGTACTTCTCTTCTACGTCTTCTACTCAGAATATACATCCACCATATTGTGAAAACATCTGAATCTTAATTCAAATGCATTATATCTCACATAAGTATTTTAGGACAGCCAATCATACTTTTTCAATTCATAAGTCTATCTGACAAATATGAAAGTACAATAACTGTTTTTGTTGTTTTGTTTTTATATAATAAAATACTTTAATAACTCTTTTAATCATTTGACATCTTAAAAACTCTATTTACAATAATTACTGATTATAAAAGAACAAGCAAGGGAAGATAACTTCTTCAACCGCTTCATTTCCCTCCCCTTAAGAATATGCGCCCCGCATGATTCTACTGTCAACACAAACAGTAAGTAAAAAAATAACAAGTCAACATGCCGATGATTTACAGCATCTTCTCCCTCTTCACAGTGATTGTCTTGTCTCCGTGCTCCCGGACAATGGTCGCTGTCTTAATCGACTTCGTATAAACAACTGAGTCCGTCTGAACAGCCTTATCTGCTACTTTGCACTTAAGGTCATTTGTATTGTCATCCATCCTCGGTGTTTTGCAACGATCAGATGTATACACGGGCAGGGGTTGAGTCCTCTTTCTAACAGTCGGGCCTACGGCTTTCTCACAGGGTGTAGGTCCACTGTTAGCTGTACATTCACTGGGTACTTTGTTACTGGTACCCGGTTCTTCATCAATGGTAATGTCGGGTTCCTGAGAGAGCCACTACTCTTCATCTGAAGACTCTTCTTCGTGGTGATCTCTTGATAAACTATCTTCGCTGGATTTAGTACCCTCTTCATTATCAGACTGTTTACTGCATTGACCTTTCTCAACTTCGTCTGGAAGGTTTCTCCTTAGATGTCATACGTAGTTGACTTTCTTGTCTGTTGAATAATCATCTTCTACAAAAGTGTCTGGTTTCATAACACTCGGCCATGTGATCTTTCCATTCCAAGTGACTTCTACTTTTAAAGGAACAGAATCGATATTTCTTAAGCTGTTCCGCAATGGTAGTCTTCGTCTTTGCCATTTCTCTACAACAGAAAAAACTTTGCTGTAAAGACAATTTACCACTGGATCTAATCTTGCAGCCATTTAGGCTGTCTTCAAATTCTAGAACCACCTGAAGTACCCAAATTAATATCATTGTCAATCTCATCTGTTTTAGACCCTTCGTCACCTATATCATCTGTCTTGACATTGCTTGTAGAAGATTGGTAAGTCTCTACCTTAGAACTTACCTCTTCAACTTCTTCTCTTAAAGGGACTTGGACACGATTTGAGTTCAAAATTTTAAATTTTATTTTTAAATCTTTAATGTTTAGAATGGCTAATATGGGTATTTTTAATGATTTGTCAAATTTTAAAGTCAGATATTGAAGCAAGATACAGAGTTCGGAATTCTTTGTTTTGTAAACAAATGCTCAAGCCTTGTTATTGTTTACATACGTGTTTTATTGGTATAAGTTTCAATCAAATTTTTCTTTCTTCTATTGATATATTTTATAAACACATTGAAAAAGTTTGCCTTGATTTCCAAGAGTTGTTTTGTCAAAAAAAATGGTCATTCCATACTTTACATTATTTGTAAACAAATATAAGACTCGAGCTTTGTTTACATATCAATGCACTCTTACCTCTGTATCTCTCTTATAACTTAGATTCTAAAAATAAAATTTTGGTCAATCATTCAAAATGTGCAAATATAAAAAAATAAAAAATAAAATTTTGGTCTAAAATCGTGTCCAAGTCCCTTTAACACCTGGTCACGTTTTAGTCGTAACCTGGGGTGGTACGTGTATGACATGACACATTTTTGAGACTAGTTCGCTCTCATCCTTGCGACCCTGGTCCGAGTGGATGATGGAGAGTGTTCAATATCGTACAACTACTTCCTCAACTATAATTCTAGCAACATGTTTGGCATGGCAGAAATTTCCTTCCATTTGGTCAAATAGTCGGAAATGACTAGAATATATTTATTGCCCTTTTCAGTCAATGGAAGTTCATTCAAGATGTCAGTCGCAATTCTGTCCATTGTAATTCTACTCTTGACAAGTTTCATTGGTGCTCGCTTCCTCATCTGTGGAGTCTTAAAACACTTTTCACAGCCAGCAATGTAGGTCCTAGTGTCAGCTTGTAAACCTGGCTAATAGTATTTCTGTCGAACGCGGGCTAGTGTCTTGGTAACGCCCAAATGCGCAGCAGTTTCCATATCATGACAATATTGTAAAACAGTTCTGCGTTCGCTTCGGGGTATTATTGCTTGTAGACAGGATGCTTTTCCATTGTCAGCATCTTGTTGATTCGTAGAGAAGGGACCGCGAAGGCAAGAGTTGCTACAAAGGTTTTAAATAGAAATAAATTGGAAAAATCTTTTTGAAAAAATCAACAGATCTAAATTGCCATAATTCTTGATGTATTTCATCAAAGAGGTATAGCGCCGTTTCCCAGTATTTCGCCTACACCCGTGTTTGGACGGAAAGTACCCGTTACTAAAAATAGCTTCATGTACCAAGCGATTTTCGAAACCTAGATACATTTTTACAATATTATTTTATAATAGTGTCTGTAACAACTTATTTGTCATAAATTCTGGAAACTCTTTGTATAATAGTAGTAGATATTCTAAACCGTGATAAGTTCAAGCAAAATACAATGGATCTAATTAAGTGTAAATAGAGTACATCTATAGTGTTAATGAAGAGATCTATATATATTGGGTTTGCTCATACTCAGACTCAATTAAACAAGATAATAAAAAAACCCAGAGAAGAAAAGATACATGTAACTTAACCTCTCTATTCTTTTCATGTTTCAATCTAAGTGAAAAAAATATTTACTACTTTGTGGATTCGATCCAGCGACCACAAAATCTAAAAGACATATGCGTTACCACTAGGCCACGCATCTAACATTTTCGTAAGATGCATTTTCAATATGTATGGCTATATACATGATTGTATTAGAAAAGACACTTATTGAATATTTGTCTAATTTTCAGTACGAAGACCACGTTAAACCAAAACTAATTTAATGTAAACGTGTACTACAATACCTGTAGAACATAATTTTAATCGGATGTCTTTGGTTTAGAGTGGTTCAAATAGTCAAATATCCAATTTTTTTATCGTATACTAACTGCTTTCCTATATATCTCTAACAAAACCTGAATATTTTAATGATGTCGTGTAAGATAATTAAGACTCTTAGAGCATGGTGATTGTGTAATTTGCGTTTCTTTGAATATATTTGAACTAAATATTGTATAATATTGAAAATGTCTGATGTTTGCAAAAGTGCTATATTTGAAGCCAAATCGTATATTAAGTGCGCTATACCTCTTTCCAGATAGAGTGTAGTTTTAAATTTGTTAAAACTCCTGGACCATTAGTGACTCCAAGAGGATACGAAATTCAGCATTGTTGCAACCTCTAATGATACAATATCCAATAATGATGTAAAGTTGCATTAGTGGTCAGAATCCACTTATGAATATACTAAAGAATGGGATCTGACTGTAAATGTGTCCAAAACCAAGGTTGTCATTTTTAGAAATGGTGGAGAAATATCAAATCTCGAAAACTGGTCATACAATGAACAAAAATTAGAAGTTGTAAATACTTTTAAATATCATGGCGTGTTATTAAACTTCAAAGGAAAATTTTTACAAACACAAAAATATGTAGCAGATCAAGGACGAAAGCACTTTTTGCAATATCGAACACTTTGAAAAATTATCCTTTTAATGTTGAAACTCAATGTTCTGTATTTGATACGTATGTACATAGTATTCGTTCGTTTGTCTGTGAAATTCGGGGATTTCCATAAAACACCGGATATAGAAAAGGTACATCTTAATTTTTATAAGAGAATTCTTGGGGTCAACAAACGAACTACAAATAATCTAGTGTATCGTGGGTAGACTGCCTTTGTATATTAGAGGGAAACTAAGAATGTTCAAATATTGGTTAAAAATTAAAATTACAAATAACATTATCTTGAATGAGGCATACGAAATCATGCTTATCAATAACGATAACTGGGTGGTTTCCATACAAAACGAGTTGTTTAATTATTTGTGTGACGAAACGTGTACAAATCAATGTAAAATCTACAAGATAATTGTGTGTAGAATATTAGATATTTATAAACAAAGTTTGATGTCATCTTTTTCAGCCTAACCGAAGAGTGTGTTATATCAACACCTTGTAGATAATTTTTGTCTGCAATCTTATCTCAGAAAACCAAATAATTTTAATTCAAAAATAGTATTTTTCGAACTTCACACTTTTAAATATTGAAAAAGCCGACACAACAAGGTGCCAAGAAACCAGAGATTTTGCAATCTTTGTAACAAAAAAAGATTTAGAAGAAAAGTTCCACTTTATTCTCATGTGTCCTTTTTACGCCGAATTACGGAATCAATATATATTAAGAGTTTTTATTACAAAAAACCAAGTGTTTTTAAGTTAGGTAAACTTTTTAAGTGATAACAATACAAAGGAACTCAATAATTTAGGTAAATATTTGTTTAGACCTCAAAAATTAAGAGCTAAGCATTGTAATGATATCCCAGTTTTAACTAATAAGCATACATATATGTCGGTTTATATTTTATGTTGTGTGCATTATTTTTTACTTATGTCCACCCACCTACTGCAGATTTGTATATATTTATATGTATTATACTTTGTATTCCGATGAGTTGTACAGCTCAAGGACAATAAATTGAATTGAATTGAATTGACCATTAATGATAATGAATTGTATTATTAACGAACTACCTAGCCGTCCATTAATGATACAATTTCAAAATTATATCATTAAGGGTAAAAATTCACATAAAACGCAAAATAAGTACATCGTTGAACTTTAATGATATAATTTTTATTGCATTTGAGGATGACCTTAAACTTTTAATCTTTTAATGATACAATTAGTTATTAGTTACTGTTTTAAATTTTTCATTTTTGCTGTCTATTTCTCTGTTGGCTAAAAGGAGTATTAGAAAGATTGTTCAATTCCGACTTTACATTTAAAAATTCTTTTAATTTAAAAAGGTTTAATATTATAGGCGCAGGCTTATAAGAACCATGCTTATGCTTTCTTACAAGTCTAAGTATTCATATTCTACAAGGTTAATTGAATAAAGGTAATTTGGAATAGTAGAAGACACGTATATGATAAAAATTAATATATAGTGCAGAATATTCGGACTAGAGGTAAACAAAAATGTTAAAAGCAAAGGAACAAACCTCTTTAAAGATTGTTCTAAGATATTTTGCTCAAGTTTATATGATTTGTTTTCGAGATTTGGCTCGTTTTGTCGCCTTTCCTAATACTTAAAATAAGCATCTGATATATTTTACCTCAAATACCTATAAATGAGGTATCCAGAACAAATGGATCATTAACAGTAAAGACAATGTCGTAAAAACAAATCATTTTTTATTCTCTTGACATTGGACAGAAACTATCTTAAAATGGGTCCTCATTACTCAGAGTAGGAGCAGCGTATGCAGGGAAAAAGTCGTATCTCTGTGTTACTCAAAAATATGTACCTATTAGATGAAACCTTATATTATTATATTAAGAATTGGAAACAAATTAAATAATCTATTAAACTCTTTTCAGCTACATGTAACAGAGAAACAGACGGGGAGTGGGGGCATCAAAACAGTGCTATTTATCATACATAATTGTTTTTCATTATTTGTTAAAGTCGATGTAGTAACCTTTGATGATACAACATCCTCTAATGATATTAAGTTGCATCAGTGGACAGAATCCTAACCATTAATGATATGATTTTGTCATTAACGGACTACCTAGCCGTCCATTATTGATACAATTCAAAATTATATAACTAATGGTTAAAATTTACATCAACTAATGATATGCAATTAAATCGCAAGACAAGTACATTTTTGACTTTTAATTATATATTTTTATTGCATTATTTGATGGACTTTAACTATTAATAAAACAACTATGTATTAAATATTGCTGTTTTGAACAAGTCATGCTTTTTGCTTGCCCCTTTGTCTATTTCTCTGTTGGCGAAGAAGAGTGTTTAGATAGATTATCAACTAAGTAGACAACTATAAATAAGTACATCGTTGACCAAAAAATAATAAATCTTTATTTTGCATTAGGTCTAGTGAAAAATCTTGCCAAGTGGATCGACAAGTCATACACTTTTGCGTGTCACTCTGTCTATTTCTCGCTCTGATCGTTAATGATATAATAATAAGAAAAGGATAAGATAAATAATTAAAAAAATAAACAATTTTAAAAAGGATATCCTTGACCAATTATGGTATATCTTTATATTGCATTAGTCCTAGTTGATGGTCTTGCCAGGCTAATGGACGGATTTCAACCATCAATCATACAATTGCAAGTATGTATGAAGAGGTACATGCAAAAATGCAAAATTTAAAAAGTACCATTTCGTACTAATTGTATCATTAATGGTTGAGGTTCATCCTTCATAGGCCTCCCTGCCCTATTCCCCCGGGGGAAATTTTCTAGAGCCGTAAATGGAATATACGTATACACTATCGATAATTTTTCCTTTCTTGAATATAGTATTGTGTTAACTATATTAGAAATTTTTCCATAAAGCCGGTTTTTTTTTATATAAGGAGTGATTCGTTCATTTTCTGTATATAAATAATTTCTGTGTAGTTTTAAAGAGAACCAGTATCAGGACTGTTTTTTTTATTAACAAAAAACTTTGTAAAGCAATATTCTCATACTTATACTATATACTGGTATTAGGACTGTAACTTCTAGAGAAGCCTAAATAAATAATATAAGTATCTCTCATGAAGATTTAGAACAAACACATCGTTCAATATAGCATCACCGTATATACACGAAACCAACAATCATAGGGTATCTGTCTATATGATTTTATACATTTTTATTTGCATGAACCCATTATTAAGGCTCCTTTTATTACTTTTTCTAAACACACTCGATTTATCGATATTCTTAATGTGCTTTTTACAATATTGTGTTCAAATACGGCTTGTCTTTTTCGTCAATTCAAAGGAACAATTACTATAAATGGCATTCAAAACAACCCTTTATCTCCTAAAGGTTTCATGAGACTGAATATTTAGAATGATAAAACACTGCTCACTCAGTTGGTGGGAATCTATCTAACCCAATTATTAAATGAGTCATCGCAAGGATTGCTGCGGCCTTATGAGTCAGTATAGTTGTCTCCAAACTGCACTTAGTAGTCTTATCTATATATCTATATCATGCCAATCCGATCACTGCGGTAGGGCGCCATCGTTATGTATCCAATGCTTAGGACCGTTTATCGTGTCTTCTTTCCTCCCCGTAGGGATCTCTTTAGAAGTCTACTGTTCGTTCCCCCAGTGTGTTCCGATTCGAATATTATAAAACATTTAGAAACATGTAGTTGGGGCAAATAAACGACCGTTAGATGATAGCATATACATGATATACAATTATACTAATGATTTAGAAACGTTAAGGTATGCATTGCATCTGGCAAAATCTTGTGTCAACGTAAATTTAAAGCTGTCAAAGGAACGGCCATCCGAAATCTAATTAAAATCACTGTGGCTACTTTTTCAAAATCTAGAAACATATTCATGTATTTAGATTTTAAATTGCATATACATATTCTGTCTTCGGATAAGATACAGTAAAAATGATTGTAATACATCTGTAACTCCTGATCTGGGGTTGTTGTTGCTCTTAACTATGCTCGTTTCTCAGCTAGATTGGATAACTTGTTTTTTACCCATTTATAAGTTTTCAAGGGGAACTATCAGGAAATAAGCTCACAATTTTTAAAGTTTATTTTTCACTTTTAATTTTTAGAACGATAAATTTCGGTACATGTATTTCTAATAGCTGGCAAAATCACAAATGAAAGTACCAATGATAATAATAAAGTTGTTGACTGTTTAATCCTTATTATTAGCAGAATCATCCCAACCATGTTTACTTTTCCAATTTTAATGTCTAGAATAAAAAATTATGTCATTGCTAATGCTTGGAGAAATCTTAACCAATTGGTGATAAAATAAGTTATTGACATCAATCTTGATAATAAACAGGATTTCCTCTTTATAAGAGTGCATGCAGCATATGATATTTCATAAACCTTGTTGGATCATCCATTCATGATAAAAAATTGAAACCAAAATTATTTTTCAGTTTTATTCTTACGTCTAACAAATACGAATAACAGAACAACCTATCAAAATCACTAACGTAGACAAAAGAATTGGTATAATTTCAATTAAGTTAGAAAATGAGTGGTGACTGACCATTTTCAGATTGAAATTGTGAAATCCAATTCCATAATGATAATAGCAAGCGTTAAAGATAATACATTTTGGACAGTATTAAAAGTTCAGACCTGAAAGCCTATCATTAAAGAACTGATACTAAATTGACTTAAAACCTTTTGAAAAATTTCATGTTCACGAATAACATACAGGGGGAAAGCAGTTCATAACATGTCATTTTCTCCATCTCATTGCAGAAAAAAAAGTTGCAAATGTTTCTAAAAGACGACAATTATTTCGCAGACGACCGTCTGGTGATCTTGAACTTTTGTCCGTCACCACGTCGATCCCATGGGACGGCTGTACGGATAGACCGAGTGATCAATGAGTCTTCTTTTATTTTGCATTAATGTTTTTTCCATTGATTTTCTGATTGCGTTTCTAGACAGCCGAGCTCATTAATGGTTTCTGGGCAGACAGATAAGCAAATAGAAGTGTATGAAAGGCACTCACTTGGTCATCGGCTGCTGATAAATGATGGTCTACATCAAGGCACTCACTTGGTCAGCGGCTGCTGATAAATGATGGGCTACATCAAGAAGTCTGGCTCGGAGGAATTACCTGCATTGGCGATCCACAAAATAAAGAAATGCAACTTTACATCAATCTCTGAGATTTCATTGTAAATACAAAAGTTAACAGAAAATACTATGAGCTACCTTTCTTATTTCGGTGTATACATTGCATACAAAACAGCTGTCAGATTTAACTGTAACAACAATTATATAAACAATTAGTAGTACTGCATGAAACTAACTTGGAGAAAATTATTTATAAAAGTATCAACATTGACGATGAATGAAAAACAAATATCCTCTATTATACGATCGATACAAATTATTGAAATATAATCAGACATACACGTTAAGCACTTGCAGGATAAGCAACAGTGTCCCAAAAAATAAAAAGTGTCGCGCCGAGCCAAATGACATGTATAAAGTGCTTGTTTTTTCTCTCTCCTATATTTCATGAAAACAATTTTTATTGGACTAAATACAAAACAAAAAAAGTAACTTTTTAGATCTTTTCTGAAACCATTGATACGCTGTTATTAATGTACAAGAAATGTGAATGAGATTTAATTGGAATATTTTTTATTATTTTGTTGACGATCATATGAAATATCCAAAGTCCACGTGGCGGAAAATTGGTCCCAATTTCTACTCCATCTTAATCAAGTAAAAAAAATGTTCTCAACGGTTCATTCAAAGTGCACAGACGCTTACTATTAGGTGTCTACGGAAAAAGATTGCGGCATTGATTAAAATCGGTTGTTTAGTCCTCTCTCGAGACCAACTGTAATAATGTTTTCTATTCCATTTTCTCCCGGACTATTATTGATAGTCGAACCGTCATTAAATATGCATCCGCTGTTCAAGGCCAGTTCAAGGTAAAGTGCGGGTCCTGGAAAGGAGATCACGGTGTCTGAGAGAGAGAGAGAGAGAGAGAGAGAGAGAGAGAGAGAGAGAGAGAGAGATTTTACCCATAGTCAATTGATACTTTTTTATCATTATAAACTATCATAATTATATCATTGTAATTTAAAAATATCTCGCTTATAATTTGACTTTTAACATCCAAATTTTAGTCAATCATTCAAAATGTACGAGTAAACTATTATACTCATAAAAAATAATAAATAAAATGAGATTTCAAGTCGTGTCTTAATCACTTTAAATTATAAACTTAAGATGGTGTTTGATATATTTACTTTGGGGTTTTTTTTTCCGATCATTGATTTTGCTCAAACTGTCACAATTCGGTCCAAGGAATACTTTGATTATAACTACATGTATAAGCAAGAATTGAGATAATAAATAAATAAACTTTGAATGCTACTTATCCTTAACAACAAAATTGGAAACATTTCACTGAGTATTGAACATGGATGCATGCTTTTATGCATAGTTCCTTGACTTTTATGTAAGATCATAGTATCCATTTAACACACCATATTCACATTTATGGTTTTATTTTGTTCTTTTCCAACAAGCATTCAACAACAATTAGTATTGAAACACTATTAATACCAATAATTAAGAATTGACTCGACATAAGAACAAAACAAATTATGAACACCATTTCCGCTTCCCTTTCAAATTATTTCCTAAATATAATGGGTTTTTTTCTTAAGCGATTGCTGAAAATTAACAAAGATTACCACTGTTAAGTTATATGCAGCTTCATTGCAGATTCACGACAGTAAGACATGTATGGTAATGGTACCATTTGATTTCTATGGCGCCATTGGTCAAATCTAAAGTAACAAATAGAAGTACAGTAATTACAAAAAAAATCATAAGATTTTGATGGCCAACTTAAAAATCTCTTATAAAAATATGAAGAACTTTTCCCGAAAACATTTGTAACAGATTAATCAAAGTTTTCACTTTCGAGAAACCCCTCATTTCAAATTTTATTCTTCTAAAGTAAAAGAAAAAATACAAAACTTTAAAAATTATAACAATTATATCACGCAAGAGAATACAATATCAAATGTAATCGATGTAAAGCATATTGATTTAAAATATGACGTCAAAATCAATTTTAAAAAGTTCAAAATAACCCAATTTATTGTAAGCATTTAAAAAAAATATTTTGTGTATATTTCACACACTTTACTCAAAATGATGTAAAGTAATGTCATATTGTGCTTCGATAAGTTAAAATCAAGTGTTTTCTTAAATATTTTACAACATAGATTTTTTTACCGTAATAAAATAGTTACAAGATGGTATAAATTCTCGTATAGTTGATACACATTTTAGACTATAGATTTGTTTAAGTTTTAATGTGAAAAGAAACAAAATCTAAAATTTTCTTTTTCGATGAATCGCTCGTAAGATATTTAACGGGACAACATAACTTTACCACACTAAAGTTTTACACAATAATTATCATCATCTGACGTTATCATTACTAAAGTTCTTCAAAAAAAAATAGTAATTGCGATTTTTTATATTCATATTTGGCCTAAATCTTAATTAAAATATTCATTGATGAGTTGAAATGAATCTTTCTAAATGTACTTGTGATCAGATGTATTGATTTCCATGTTCACAGACACCCGCTAAAGATTAAAAATAAAATATACGTCATTCGCACAGCATTTACAGGTTGCTCTTAAATATGACTCATTGACAAAATCCACTCGGTTTTTTTTCCTAAAAACAATTCATAAAATCATTGAAACGAAACAAGAAATATTGATTTTTTAAAATTTTCAAAACTTTAAACGTTTTTCCTGAACATAGTATTGTATTTAGGTTTTAAAAAAAGACTGAGTTAATAACATATAAACAACAGTTGGATGTTATAAATCATGGAGAGATAATTGTAAGACACGTGTTTTGGTGTAAATACATGTATTGCTATATACTGTGGAATAATTTAAATTCGTGTGGGTCAATTTTTGTGGGATTTTTGCTTATTCGTGGCGATGTAATTTCGTGGATGTGTCGTTTTTTAGTATAAGTAAGATAACTTACTATTTCAAAACTTGTTTTCGTCGAGGATGTAAATTTGTGGGGGAGGTCTACCCACGAATACCACGAAAATTGAGTCACCACGAATTTTAATGATTCCACAGTATACTTTAACAGGAACTCTTGGTTTTTCTTTATATGACTCTTTGTCAATGCATATCTCAGGAAGAAAAAATCTGCACTTTATTATTTTTTTTATCAGAATTCAACTTATCATTCATGTTCTCAATAAAAAAAAGAAAACATTTTATTCTAAATACTCTCTTTTGGAATGACACGCTAATTGAAATTACGTTAAATATAAATACAAAACATACATACATAATCTTATATATATATACTTGTGACATAGATGACATGACAGAATAGTGTTCACAATGTGTAATTTATCGTAAAAGTCAAGATTTTGCACACATACACTGACGTTTTTAAAGTGCTCGTATGTTTTGGTATCTTGTAGAAAAGTTGACAAAATAGATACTTTTGAAAACCTTTGTTTGCCTTTTTTTGATCGACTGCTGAAAAAGTATCCAATTTGAAATATTTAATTATGGTGAGAACCATTTGTTTGTTTTGTTTTTTTATTTCGTTTACACAAAAATGATACCGACCCAGAGTTTCAACTCCGAGTCGAAAGCTGATGGAGAAGGCAAACATTCTAAAGATGACCTACGATAGATATTTTTCATCAACACCCCCTCCCCCAATTTATTGACATTTATTGTCAGCATTCACGCCTTAAATGAAACTGACTGTGATAAAAATGTTTAAATTTTTTGAGAGCGAAGCTTCAAACTAGCAACGAGCAAAATTTATCTGTATCTGTACTGTCAACTTCAAAACTTGTTTGCTCTCTCTCTCTCTCTCTCTCTCTCTCTCTCTCTCTCTCTCTCAATAGAAATATTTATTAGAAAAAGTTTGCAAACAAATGGGTTTTAACTATAAAAAGGTCATATTGTTTAGAATACCTTCATTCGGATTCTTTCTCTTCAATTGTTAGGAGAGGGTAAACAAACAATATAAGATGGCAAAAGTAATTAATCTAAGATACGCATCTATGTGAAAAATATAATTATTGCATATGTTTGCGCTAAAAATTGTCATACACTTCAAACATTTGTTGGTTTTTTACTATCAAAATCTTTACGACAATCATCGAACGTTATTCTTCTGTTGCACGCTGGGTAAAAACAACAGCAATGAATATGCATGTTGAAAACGAAATAACAATTGTGAATAAGAGGAAGAACGCCCTGTCTAGAATGTTCGAGAGATCCTGCCAGGTAATGTTTTCCTGCTTCGTCTCCTCCTTGCTATCAAATTCTTCCACCATTTCTACTGAAGAATCTGCGACTTTTCGAGCCCGCTGACAACAGGTTTTTCGTTTCCAGCATATCAGTTTCGCAACAAGGGAAACCATAAAAATCCGTGTACCATTTGGAATTGGGTCGTCGTCAGTTCCAAAGTTAAAATTCAAAACGAGTATGGTACATAGGACGGAAATGGATGACAATGCCAGAATGAAAACTAGATATATAGCTAAAAAAATTGAAAAAACACCATAATTAATTGCAAAATCATTTTATATTAATTGTTTGAATAATTCTTTATCACTCCTCTAAACCGGCAACATCGATTCGGTCGTAAGGTTTTTAGACTTAAAAGATTATTTACAATGCTTTTTCCATAGAACATGTATTAGAGATTCAACAAGTATTATCTTTGAAATTTGTTTGTGTCGGAAAGATGTTGTTTTTGATGTTGTTTATTTATAATCAATTTTCATGATACGAGACTGTACATGCAATGTTTCATTTGTTTTTTTCTCTCAAGTATGTTATATTTTCAGAGATTAAACTCTTTACCTGATTAGGTTCTTAAAAAAATCACATTTCACTAAAATTATACTAGCTCTCAAAAATTGATTTCCTTATATGTTCTTGTTTTCTTGAACATTATTTTTATAATTAAAAAACTATGGACTTGATGTTGAGAGAGTAGGCGAATTGAAATTAATTTACAAGTAACCACTCTTCATTGTTGTGTAGACTAACAATAATTTGTACAAAGCGATAATTGATTTTTACTTACATTGAAATTTGATGAATATATTAACAATATTCATAACAGGCTGCAACGTGTATTTTCCAACATCAGCATAGAATTATTACGAATCTTTATACAATTGGGACACATTGTTCGCAAGCGGGTTTATTAACACTTACCCTTTTTAAATATGCTTCAAACATATTTAGAATAAGTAAATCCGCAAAATTTCATACCTTGCATTAGAAAAAAACCTCTAATTGAGTTCCTATCAGTAGAAAATTGTATTATGTTTATTTGATCAAACTATACTTTGAAAATGCTTACATAAATAGCATGGGGTGAAGGAGGTACTTGGTATGCTGTCTGAAATCATGGTCAGGTACACTGCGTAAGCCAGCAGAACAGTGAGAGCAAAGCCAATCTTTTCCCCAGCGTCAGGGTGAAGCTTGAAGACCATTGGAATGAGGAACGCCATTAAGGCCACTGGGAACATCGTATTAAGTGTGTGAAAAAGTAACCGCCTCTGTACTCGGACAGTAAAAGTCAGGCTAGAGAAACTGAAGTCTCCCCGAGTCTTTGCAGCTGAGGCCTCTGACGAAGTAGACAACAGATCCCATTCGCCATTAGGACTGTAGAATCCTAACAAGATGGTTGAAGATTTGCTTTGTAAGTCAATTTCGCCCGAGGTGTAGCCCCAGGAGCTGATTTTGATATAACAGGTTTGAGAGTCCACCGGGTAATAAGTGATGTCTGACTCGCAGCTCACTACGTATAATCCCATAGGGCTCCACTCAATGACTCCATTGTTTCGGATTCTCATGGGTGTGTTCGAATCGCTCAAGATTTTTACATCGGAAACCCTGGCCAAGAAAACAAATAGTAATTTATTTTTAAGTTTCCCCCAATGATTTCCACAGTTTCTTAAGTTTCACAAAAGTATTTTAATAATGTCACATGTCTTAAATTAATATACTATCTTAGGTGTGAAGTTTTTTGTGATAGTATAAAATAGATCTGAATGGAAAGAAAGATTTGAAAAATTTTGACAATATTTATATACATATGTACATATATTGTGAAGGATACGGAGTCAGTATTTTATATATAATTATTATAATTACAATATATTCCTCTTTAAAAGATAGAATGCATTTTACTCGTACAATTGTCAATTTCCATCACCAATTCGATTTTTATTACAACGTCTAATAAATGGAATATACTTATTCGTTAACCTTATTCATCTTAGCTCGTCATATGTCCGATATGTTATTCTCATCTCATGATTTAATCAGACACTTAGCTAGCGAAGACGACCTTATTTACATGTAACAATAATTGAAGAAACTCCCTTCAATATCTGCGGAAACAATTTACACATATTATTGTGTGGTTCCGGACTTCTTGTACAGACAATGAAGTTGCAGTTTGTTATCAAGCCTCTGAGTAAGAGTATAGTGTACGGGGATAACAGCCATACCCCGTATATTTCGAAAACCGAGTTCTTTATGAAATTTCATTTTTAACAGTGAGATGATGGAACTTTTCTAGTAAATAAAACACAGATATTTTCCTAGTACAAATAATGAAAATTAATACTGATATAATATTTTACTTTTATTTAAAAATAAAACAAAATTTAAAAATTTACCACCTCCTCTCTAAGAACTCATATAAAAAGCGAAAAAACAAACAAGATCACTCAAAACTTCAAGGCATGTTTTTAATACCATTTCTTAACCACTTCTGATACAAGCATTAAAACATAACTTTAACGTGCGCCTCGAAAACAGTTAGATGAATCAAAACCCTTCTCAATAGTCAGGTGACATATTTTTTAACGACATAATACTAAATATACTTTTTTAAGACATACATATGCCGTAACTTGGGTAATGTTTTGACATGAGTTTGAGTGCAGACAGTATAAAAAGTAAACTTTCACAACAAATTTAAGATTAAAAAAAAGCCAACAACTGGCATAATATTTCAGTTGCAAAATCGTCGCATAATTTTAAAGAAAAGCAGGAAGAAACAGAAAATAAACAAGTATTGCTACATTCCAAGAATTTGGTATCATTTTAGAAATTTTTGTCGTACGTTGTACCACTTTTTCTTTGATCGTATAACAAGATTTTCATTGTATTTCGTTGTTTAGAATCTTTTTAGTATGTCTTCTTGAGAGTCCTTAAATAGACACTATATCAAGACCTTTCGATGCAAGAACCAACATATCTACTGACTGAGCCAAAGAGAATTCAAGCACCCAGCCCCTCCTAGCCACCTAAAAAACACCATAAATATATAGTGGTGCAAATGCATGTCTTTTTAAATATAGAATTTAAAGCAATCGCGATAAGAGATTTTTTACTTGCTATAAGCAACTTAGTATGAGCAAGTATGTATAAAAAGAGTGATAACTCTAAATCAAATTTATGAGAATAAGCCCTATGAATGTTAACCACGACTATTTTTATACTAAAGAAAGTCTTATTTTAGTCACACGCGCGGCAAGTTTTAGGCATGAGAGCGTAATTTTGACCAATTGCCTCAAAATTTTAGATATTTATTTTTAACCATGAACAATTACTTAAATCTTTACACAGAACTTTTATATTCAATGAGATTGATACAGACAAAAACGGCCATGACTTCCCAGCCTATAAAATTCATGAATATACTTGTATTGCTTTAAATAACTCTCAAAAATATTTTTAAAAACCCAATGATCTCTTATACAGTTGAATCTTGATTACTTAAACTTCAGAAGACCTTGACTAAATAAACTACGAGAGATTAAGAGTGAATTTGATCGGTTATATTGAAAAAAAATTGTTTATTTATTATTCAGCCCACTTATTTCTCTTAAAGAGCTTTGCTTTCTTAAAATTATTTATATGGAATTTCTTACAGTGAAATAACTTGATAATTTTTAATTTGATTTCCCAATTATAAATAACCAAATTAAGCTTTTAACCAAGATATGCTTACGGACCAGAGTAAGAGAGGTAATAAATTCCAAATTATCCAAGGGATCAACATATTTAAAATTAATGCTAAACAACTTCATGTTTAAAAAATAATTATTTGTCATTTCTAATAATTATTTGTCATTTGTGTACACCCGGATGCATATTTGACGATGACAAACATAAATTTTACATTTACATCCATGTGAACAAAATTTAGCAATATGAATATCAACATTAAAAAAA